>SNQJ01S0006795.1:124847-166497 GCA_010110895.2 Picea sitchensis | reverse complement strand
AAGTGATGCGCCATTTCCTTTTGTGAAGTGTTCTTGCAATGTCTTAAGTTGGCCATTTGAAGCATTACTTGCTTCCGAAGTTTTGGAACCTATCTTGGAAGACTCTCCAAGGTCCCCTTTTCCATATCCCAATCCTAAGTATCAAGGCCTTTCCTCAACCTCAATAAGATTTACAATGCCTTGACCTCTACATCCAAGGCCCTTTCCTTCTTCATAACCTATCTTGGTTAGTATTCTCAAACCTACACCTTTTGTATGTTTTTCGAATGCACCAAAACCAACTTGATGAGAATGAGGACAATTTGATGAGGAACCTTCACTGCATACCTCATATATGTTTTCTAAAACAGATGTAGAAGGCACTCCCTTCAATCCTTCTTTTCCTTTGTTGTTCTTTGAAGTTTTCACTTGAACCGTTCTCTTTCGTTCCAAGTAGTCTTCATACAACACCTTCACCATCTCGGCCATGGAAAACAACGAATCTCTGAAATCCTTCTCATTTTGAGAAAGTCCTCCCGTAGATGCCATTTTCTTCCTTGAGATGAGCTCTTCCTTGGTTAACATGCAAAACTCAAATCCAAACGTCAACTAGCTCTGATACCACTTTATCCGTCAGATCTTTTAATGACTTATGGTTGAGTTTTAATTTTGCATGCATTAATTAACCATTCGAGAAACTTAGTGAAAGAATGAGGAAAGAAGAGGAATTATAACATCCATATACACATATGCATATCTGAAATGAAATAATGAACAACAAACCAAAACACGCAGATTGATAACGGAGTTCAGCACAACTTTGCCTACGTCTCCAGGCCTTTTCTCTGTGGGGGAGGCTTCTTTATTTCTGTTCGAAATCTCAAAAGTACATCACTGCAATGCCAAATGGCTACAAGACTGATCTGGTCATGTTCTTCCATATCTCTAGAACCATGCAAAGCAAACGGCACGCAAAACGAACATCCAGAGCTCCAAGAAATGGTCCGACAACGTCTCCTCCTCAAAAAGCTTCTCTACCTCAAAATGGCTTTAGCTTGGTTTTCCTCTAGTATAACCCTGCTCTGACTACTCTAATGGCTTCGGAGCGGTCAAAAACCCCTATTTGGGCTCTTTCGGCACTTCAATCGGTCGAAAAACGAGGAAGTTATGCCTCCTGGAAGTTTTCCCCTTCAAGCTTTTTGTCACTAGTTCTACAGAACGCACTGTCCTCCATTGAACCTAGCTCACACGCAATATGTAGCGTAAAAACCTGGCATCGGGCGCAACCGTGCCAACAGTGCAAATCGTAGAATGGTTAGGGTGCCTCCAGCCCCTAACCACCTAGCACCTGGGCATATGGTGGCATAAGACCACGCACTATCACAAGAAGGGCTTAACGGTTACAACTGGTCCAACCACGCACTTGGTCGAGGTCACATGGGGTTAAGCATATGACCATGGGTTATCCATTTCAAACCAAAATCAAAATGCGTGCCATACAAAATGGTCATATGGGGAACCACAAAACCGTGGCTTACAATCCTGTGCGCACAAAAACCGTCGACTATATAGCACGGTCATATACAATACAAACGACCACGGGCTGGAGCTAAGCCTCGGCCCGACCTCCCGCCAATTACAAACTCATGTGAACCTAAATATAAAAATATCCATATACATGGTAAGAAAAAAACAACAGAATATTGGTCAGCGGAGGTTTGTGAAGGCTTTACATAGTGGGGGAGGTCCGGGGGTCGAACCCCACGGCCTCCAATAATTTTTACATAAAACCAATTAGCCAATAAACGAGTGACATGTGGCACCCAGGGATTGGGCCACGTGTCCTCATACCATTTACCAATAAATGGACACGTGTCACTTCCAGATTCGATAAATGCCAACCAACATATGCTTTCCATGTCACCACCTGACACGTCATCTTCCGTACGCCATGTCATCCGACACGTAGGCTGTTGATGTCATCCTGTGCGACGTGTCACCCTTTCAGTGGTGACACGTGTCACCTTGGGATTGGCCCAACTGTACGCCCAAAAGTCCAAATCTGCCTGCCACATGTCACTCCCTGGAGCTGCCATGTGTCACCTGTACAGACCTTCCACGTGTCGTCTGTACGAACCTGCCATGTCAGTGTATGGACATGCCACGTCAGCGTCCGTATGGACTGTACAGACTGCACAGTCAATTTTTTTTTGCTTGTTTGACTTTTCAGACATAATGCGATATCTTCTCCATACGGACTCCGTTTGACAAAGTAAATATACCACCGGAATTAGGAAGACGAGACAGATGCAATGGAACTAGTTTCGTCAAATTACGAGCACTTTCATTTTTGAGCATTTTTCAAGCCCTGTCAGGCTTTTGAATCCGATTTCGGATCAGTTGGAGACCTAAGTTCTCAAAGGTTACCAACAAAGGTGCCGTTGTAGTCTAGTTGAGATGACATATTGAATATTCCACAAGGGAATGAAGTCTCACCCAAAGCGCTATCGAGACTTGTGTGATAACGCGAGTTAAAGAGGACACACTATCAAGCCCAAAACGTTATAATACAATTCCATACTTAAAGGTAAAGATATTGTAACATTGAAAGGATTATACTAGTAAAAGAATTAAACTGTCCATGTTGCGCAACATTAAATTAAATACATACATTAAAAATTTGTTTAAACATCAATATAACTATAAATTACGCAGAACATAAAAAAGTATACAAGAAAGAAACCATGCATTCATGCACATATTGAAAAAAATTTGGGTGCCCAAATAATCCAACATATATTATCTTATCAAAACTGAACATACATGGAATACATTTCTTTATATCAAGACTTATACAAATGAATCAATAATGAGGTACCTGATCTCGATTCTAAAACTCTATGCAATTGCAGTTCTGCTTAGTAATGATCAATAACAAAAAAACCCGAAAACCCCACAACAACATGAAAACGACATCATAACCAATGGAAAACACAAAATATAAACTTAGGATAGAACCCCAACCCATTACATAAATCCATGCTTTATAAATGTTTTGTGGGGATTATTAGCTTATTGATTCCATTGTTACACTTTCTTGATTCTGCATCCTTCTGGCATGCGCTCGAACATTCTGGATATTTTTGTCGCTTTTCCTAGATGACTCATTACTCTTTTTCCTTGCTGGTGTAGTGGCAATTAGCTTTCTTCCACTTGGATCCACTATGGGTGTTCTATTTTTACACATTATTTTGGTCACTCTGATGATGACCCCATAGGCATATGTTTAGGCTTCCAAAACAATCTTTCACATGAGGAAAATGGTTGAGCTCTTCCCCTACAAGGCACATTTTTATAATGATGCCACATACTAATAGTGGTACACAGTGTGAAAATAAAGGATTTCCATAGGCTTCTCTATGCCTGGCTTGCGGGATTTTTGCATGCTTCTATATAGGCAGGGTGCGGCGATGCTTGAAGCTAAGAAAAGGAAGAAGTTTCATGAAGTTTCTAGAAGGAGAATCTTCTAGAATGTGAGATGGCGTCCATATGGTTGTGATCTTACTGGCTTTTCTGATTTGGTGGGATCATCCTCATCCTAGTAACCACTTCATCTTCTCCTATATAATAATGGATTTCTCATGGAAAAGGTTAAGCAAGGTCAAGCAAGATTGAGCAAAGAATAGACTAAAGATTGTGTGAAGAATCCTGATACAATTGATGCATGAGGCCTCCATTTGTCCATTAAGCCTTGTGGATTATCTTCATGCAAATTCTGAGCAAGTGTATGTGTGTGTTGGAACAAAGGACCACCAAAAGGGAACTTGCGACATCAAGGCGCTTGGTTGTATCTTCCACTTTGATTTAATATGATACAATGACATGTTTCTTTCCCATAAAATCATTAGTATTTTATTACATGACTCCTTGATCACATGTTTAGGTTTCCATTGAATCTATAATTATTTATTTCACTTTGGTTGGTTTGTGTCATTGCAAATCTGATCTCACAAGAGCACTGGAGCGAAGCAGGGACAACAGAGATATAAGGAAGTGGTATATAAAGGTATGTCATATACTCCTTCTTTGGTGATAAATTCAATGGTAGCAACCTAGGGAAAGCGTCATGTCCTGTCTTGTTTTGTTCTAGATCTAGGTGGATCTAGGGAGATTAGTTTATGTCTACATTCACCGATTTATCCAATAACAACTATATTTTTATGCAAAACATTTATACATCAACAAAACTTGACGGTATTCAAAACTAAGGGCCCAACAAATATTACATAACATATTATTCTACATCTAGTACACAACAACTCGAGAGTCAAATATTGATTTGTAACATAGAGGATTTGAGCCTAAAGGTAATTCTTCAGACTATCACTAGGATTGCAGGGTCTACTTCACTACACTAGACCTCCAAATCATAGATTTTATATGTGGCAGAGTGACTTTTGCCAATGATATAAAAATGGAACACATATATACTACATAACATGAAAACTCAACTAACTGACAACAAGAATGGAAAGATAAAAAAAACTTCAGATATGGTAGCATCCTGTGTTCTTTATTATTCTTTGAGAGTTCCCACCATTAGTCCATGATTCCTTATTCCACCATACAAACTCAGGGAACCATGTTTACTACGATGGTATAGGGTGATACAATGCTTGGGAGGTGGGAACATACTTTAATCTCATGCCGATGTATTTTTCCATTGGTGGGAGTGTCTGATCATCACTATAGATGACTATCCCTGTGAGGGGATAATTTTTACCCATGATCCAGACATTCCCTTGCCTCTTGGGGGTACACTGGGTGAGATAAGTAAGATTTTTTTTCAATTTTTAAGATTATTTAATTTTTATTTTGTTTTAATTATTTCAATAAGTAAAACAAGAATATTTTTGGATGCATTATAGTTATCAAAACTTTATGAATGTGTAGATATGACTGAGATGGATAGAGGTGTACCCATGTGATCAATGCAGAGGTCAAGATGAGGTCTAATGAGGCATATATGCTACTCATATGGAGCCCACTTTATAGTGTCCAAGTAAATTTGGACCGCCTTATGCTTCAAGTTCCCATGGTTCAGATCAAGGATTTGTCGGAGCAGATGCAATGACATGTAGTCGATGTACCATGGGCCTGGGTACAATTATTTCACTGTCTGGCCAACATTGTTGTATGTTATAGAGACACACATGCGGGGGTGGGGCCCTCAACATAGATAGTCTATGACTCTTTTTGTACTGTCATATGGATAAATATTCATGGCTAGAGGCCCATTTTGTAACAAAAAATTCATATTTTGTATTACTGGACATGGAAATAATATATATACATATATCTTTTTTGCCTTGGTATACAATTGTTATATAAAATTTTGTGTGTTATTCTTAGTTTATATATGTGAAAAATTCCAATCCATTGCATAGTTAGCATATGCATCAAATAAAAAAATTTCACTTCTAGAAACATGAATATAAGTAATATACTTAAAATATCATCTTATAAGACATATCCACAAGAGTTGTCCGAGTAATGTGGGATCGCACACACGGTATTGACTTTTTAGTTGAGAAACCACTAACTGGGAATATAGGAAAACCTCTAAACATGAGATACCATGCACAATAGCATCTCTTAGGAGTTCAATCATGACACTGTACTCGACCACGTTGTTGGTTGCTTACCCTAGAAAAGCGCCTCTAGACACAACCACTTGGCCCTTGAGAGAATAAATTGCCCATGCAGTGGAAGCAAGGTTTTGAGTGTGATGGATTGATCCATCCATGAACCCAACATGGATTGAATATTCCACAGAAATATGCCAATCAATCAGAAACACTATAAGTTACCAAGAGAAAAACTAGTGAAAAAACCAAAAAATACTATCTATGAACAATAAATACAAAGGGAAAACACCCGAGCGACAAAGATCAAGCATAGTAACTCTCTAGGTAGAGCCCATTTTTGGGCTCCAACAACACGTTACCCTTGTAATCAAATAATGCGTAATTTCCCTTGTGAAGGGAACACCTCACAATGTAAGGACCCACATCAAATTGAACTTGCCTACCCCTAAAGTGTCGTTATCCTGATTGTAAACCAGAACAAAGTTACCCTCAAAACATATCCTTGGGAAGATATAATTGTCATATTGAGACTTGAAACACTTCTTATGAGTCTCGTTCATAGTAGCAACATCACGATGCTACTCATCTAACTCCTCTAGGTGAACAAGACGAGATTCCAAATCTATCATGTTAGGAATAAGTTCAAATGTGATATTTAATGAAGGGATTTCACATTCAATAGGCATGACTTCTTCCTACCCGTGAATGAGTTGGAAAGGAGAAAAAATGGTGGCAGTCTTGATCGAGGTTTGGTACACCCATAATTCCAGATAAATCATTAAATTCCAATTAGTCTTACTCTTATTGACCATGCATTGGAGTATGGTCTTGAGATATTTTTTCACGACCTCTACCTGATCATTTTCTTGGGGATAATAAGGAGTTGAATGTTCCTTTTTAAATCCCAAATTAGATACTAACTCCAAAAATAATTGGTTTCTAAAAGTGACTGCCATGGTTAGTGACAATATCTCTCAGAACTTTGAACCAGGTGATAACTTGATTGAACAGAAACAAGGCTATTGTCTCCTCATCATTCAAAAAATTAGTCATGGCCTCCACCCACTTTGTAAACTAGTCAACGACCATGATGATATAACGATGCCCCCTAGACAAAGGAAGGTGGCATCTGGTTAAATAAATTCCCCACTTTGTAAACAGACCAATGATGATGATGGGAAACAATAAAGGAGGATGGTTGCACATTAAATGAGAAAAAATATGGCGAGGATGAAATTTTTTTACCACCTCAACACAATATTTAAATATTCTCAGCCAAAAGTACCCAAAACACAATATTTTTTGGGTTGTAGCCAACCCAGATAAATGATCTCCACATTCTCCACTATGGAAATCATTAACCATGGAATTTTATTCCCCATGACTCAAACAATGAAGAAGACGTGAATCAACCCCTCGATGGTATAAAGTGTCATTGATAATGAGGTAATTCTTCACCTGATGGAAAATCTAACATCGATTGTCCCATGGATGATGCGAAGAAAACTTTAGAGTCTAGAGACATGCAGGGATATCTCCATGAAAAGGATCACTGGAAGCGATAATGAACATATTCTTGTCTAGAAATGAGTCTGTAATTATGTTTTCCTCATCCTCCCAGGGAAATTGTGACATCAATTTGGTGAAAACCAAATAATTTTTAGACTTAACCGATACAAAGTCCAAGTCAAATTCTTGTAGAATGACAATCCATCTGTTGTGTTTTCCCCCAATTATAAACTGTGTTAGGACATACTAAAATGGATTAACATCATCAACTATAGTGCTTTTCCAAAATAAAAATGTAATGTCGTAAGCTCTGGACAATGTAAACAATTACCAAGACTAGTTTTGTGACATGAGAATAATTGATTTTAGGCCCAATCAAATCATGATTGAGATAATAGATGACACGCTCTTGCGTGATATCACCTTCTTGAACCAATACCATACCAATAGTGGATTATGTTGCCACGATATACAACAAGAAATCCTTTCTATAGTCCATAGGACTGAACAGAGGGGAAAGCATAAGCACTTTATTAAGTGCATCGAAATATCGCTACATGAACTCGTCCCAAACGAAGCAAACCCCTTTCATCAACAAGCACATAAATTCGTTGGTGATGTCAACATAGTTTTCTATGAATTGTCGAAGAATATTTGCATTTCCTTGAAGACTCTGTAACTGATCAATATTGCGTGGTGGAGGAAACTGAACTATTGCCTCCACTTTTAACATATCAACCATGATCCATTTTTTGGATACTATAAAACCCAACAGACACCCCGAAACATCATAGAAGATGCATTTGTTCGGATTTAATCGAATACGATAGAAACAACATATATAAAAAATGAGCCTAAGATGCCTTGGATAATCCACCCTCTCATGAGAGTGAGTAGCACAATCATCCAGATATGCTTTGATAATGTGCTTCAAATCATTGAAAGTGAAAGAAATGTCCTGCTGGAACATAGCTCCAACATTTTTGAGGCCAAAAGGCATCATTTTAACGCAAAATTCCCCCAAGGACATATGAACATCGTCTTATGCTGATCCTTGGGCCAGATCTGAATATGGTTGTATCCAGAAAATCCATCCATGAAGGAAAAGGTTTTGCTTCCTGCACACTCATTGATAATCTGGTCAGTAAACAATGTGGGGAAGTTGTCCTTTGGACAAGATTTATTCAAATCACAAAAATACATACAAATGCATATGGTTCCTTGATTTTTATGCACTAGAATGAGGTTTGTCACCCATTCCATAAGAGGAACCAGATAGATAAAACCTAATTTAATCATCTTTTCTACTTCATCCTTTATAACTGCTACCTTCCTATGATTTACTAGTCGTAATTTTTGCTGAAAAGGCTTAGCGTTTTCGTAGGTATGAATCTTGTGTTTGACAATGCAGGGGTCAATTCATGAAATTTATTAAAGGAATAGGTAAAAACATTGCAAAACTCTTTAAATAAAGAGTTATACATACTAATCTCTTCAGGATAATAGTCCGTACCGATAAAAATGTTTTCAATGATGCCATGGATTTTAGAGATGTTGATCATAATGGTTTTCGATATATTATCCATGTTACCTTAATCATAAACACTGTGATTTTCTAAAGGGTTCCTAGATATATCAACACCTCCACTCACAACTGATCAAAACTCCCCAATTTGAACTCGAATGAGATTGGGAAGGAAATATGATCGATGATGCATGTCTTCCCATAGTTGTTATGGCCCTGTCATTGCCTCTATAATTGCTTTGTCAGAAGGCAATACAATGTCAATATAGTCGAGAGAGTTCGAAGAATTCTGAGTCCAAATAGGCTATGTAAACTGATCAACTTGTTCCATCCATGAAGAAGTCAGATCAGAGCCTACAATATCTTCATAAGTGATCTTTGCTACAAACAATGGCATAACCATCTCGACATGTGCAATGCCTTCAACAGATTCATATGGTGAGGCTAATAGCCATGGATCTTCAAAATACAAAGTTCTAAATGAAATTACCCATGTAATGAAAATCTTGGGGTTTGAATTTGGATATATGACTATGGTAGCATGAATATATGCAATTGGTGTTGTGAAATTGAAAGTTCCCATAAGAAATGGATACATTCCAACACCAATACTCTTAGTTTCCATATGAGATTTTTCGATCAATGGGACCATAGATCCCATATTTTATATGGAGTTAGAGTGGTTGAATGAAAATTGTTCTATCATTACTATCTTCCCTCCTTGATGGAAGAAAAAAACTCAAAAAACCAAAGAGACAACAACCGTCATTGCATAGGTCAAACTCCTTCCTAATAAAAGGTTATAGTGAAGCATAGTGTTGACTACTTAAACTTCCATGGAAATTATATTCCCTCCTAACTATACCAAAAAAGAGGAAATAAGACTGTGCAGTCTAAATAATTTCCCATCGTACACGGTTAACAAGGTAGGAGAGGGGGTCAACTCAAGAGAGCCAATGGATTTCCAACAAAATACTGACATAACTCATGTCGAATCTCATTCATTAATGATAGTCCTTTGAATAACATGTTTTGTGTACACGATATTGATCCAGAAGGCTACATGATAAGGAAAATGAGGATTCCCATCTATGGAATCAAACTTCGTAATGAGCTACCTTGAAGAGTTAGTATCCTCGATCATGAAAAAAAATGTGGCTCGTTGCACATGGAAATGTTTTAGCACTTCTAAGGTAGACATCACACATGGCCTCTGTGTTACACACCAAAATGTCATGGCTATTTACGCCTAAGTGTCACAAGTGTTGTAAAGTGTCGTATGCACCTTATTAAGTGTCACATGCACTTTATCAAAGTGACGTATGCACCTTACTAAGTGTCACAACACCTTGATACCATGAAAGAACATTTGTCACAATCCCTAGTCAATGTGGTGGATAAATATATCATATGAAGGTAAAAATACTATGTGCACATGAATTATTCATTATTATTCATAAAAAGGAAAATAATTTAGTGTGAGAATCCACCTCACATTTAGTTTTCTAATATCAAGGGGAAGTTGAGAATCTCATGGATGGCTGAGAGATTTTCTCAAACCAAAATCCTAATTCAGTGGATCTTGAGAGATATTTCCTCCTTAAAATCCTTAAGAGATATTTTCTCTGTAAAATCCTTGAGATATATTTTTCTCCCTAAAAATCTTGGAGATCTGAATTTAGTGGATCTAGTGAGTGATATTCTCCATGGTGGTTAAGCCTCCAAATCCTATATAATGAGGGCTTTCCATGGTGAAGGGGGGAAGATTAGAGGTATCAAACCTTTGATTCTGGAGGAAGTATCAATTTTTTGATGTCAATATTCATGCAAGGGATGCACAAGAAGATATTGGAGAAGTGTCTGCATCGTCAATCATTCTTTGTAAGTGCCTTCTTTGGCTTTCCAATTAATATCAACTTGGAATATTCCCCTCAAGTTCATGTTTTCTACATTTTCTTGTCTATTGTCATTTTAGTCTTCATAGATAGATCTAATTTATATAATAATTTAGAGCAGGAGGAAGAGTTCATTTTCTATTCTTTGTATGATTCCATTTGCTTGAGGATATTGAAGATCAAGCCCAAGGATTAGAGCAGTGAAGACGAACATCGCAACAAGGTACGCCACATTCGTCTTCTCTCTTGCTTGATTGATTACATTAGATCTATAGAGAAAGTAGTAACCACATGTTCACTTATGTATTTGGACCAAATATAGTGGTCTTGGTCCAAAGGGGAGCTTAACCTGTCCACAGGGTAAGATTTCTCACAAAAGAAAAATGGTGACTCCACTAAGGAGCGACTTTTGACTAGTTTTTCCTCTATTTCATCTTAGATCCTTTTATTATGATTAGATATTTTTTTTTTGATGCTTCATTATGATCTATTTCCCCTTCCCTCTTCCTAATTGAATATTTTATAGATCCATTGATTGAGTCTCTACCAAGTTTGAGATTTTGGAAGCCATTTTTTGAGCTTTTTTAGAAACTGTCACTCCCCTACAATTCACACCAGGGTGCCACTTACCTGACTGAAGCTCCCACTAAACCTCCTAGAGGACTCCATTCTCTTGAATGGAACTCCCCTAAGACTCTTAGAAGGCACCATTATCTTGATTGGAACTCCCATAATCCTGATAGAGGGCGCCATGGTGCTTTGTCTCTTTGAGAACATGGGCACTAGTCAACCTTTTTATGTGCTTTCACCTGTTTTTGCCCTGCTTTTGTCAGTATGCTTTTCAAAGGTTTTTTTCCAAGGGTCTCCTGTATTGTATTTGACTTTGTTTGATTGAGAATTTTAAATTTATTACTCATTTCCATTTGCTTCTTTGAGTTAGAAAATTTCTCCTAGTTGTGATCCCCTTGGGTTAACAAGATCCCTTGGTTTGTCTTGCTTTTGAGTTCTCTGATCTTCGTCTCGCAAAGCTTTCAAATTTATTGATTGTTTTAGTAGTTTTCATCAACTAGGTTTTCCAAAGGTTTCTTTGTTTTGATCCTTTTTTTCTTCATTGAAACATCTCTCTTTTTTGGATGATTAGGACTCTCTTGTTTGCACAACCCAACTTTGAACGATGTTTCTTGCTGCTCAATTTTTTAGGATTTTCATAAGTGTTTGTCTTCTTTCTTTTTTACATCTTTGAGTTCTTTATTGAACATGCTATCTCACACTTTTTTCTTTCATTGGTAATCATTTTGAGTGCGCTTTGTTTGATTTATTTTTTCCTCGTACTTCTTTTTCTCAAACATAGATCTCTTTCATTCCATTTGTAAGTTAAGAAGCACAAAAATTTCCATATCTCCTTGCATACATAATCAAACACAAAAAAAAATTCATTCTTAGGAATTGTTTTTGTAACATTCTTGAAAAAGAGCTATTTTTTCATCTGAATTTTGGTTTTCAGAAACATTTGCTTAGTAGTTTGGCATCGTATTGATCCCAGAAATTGAAAATTTGCATAGTTTTGAGTGCTTTCTTGTGTTAAGAAGAATATAACTCTTCTCCTTCCCATACATAGAATTTATTGAAAATAATGAATTGCATCTCATTCTTTTACATTATATTAGAGTCAAGTTTCTCACACATCATCAGTTTCATCTCCATGAACCTACCGAGTAAAATCCATTAAAATAAACCACATGCTAATAAAATCAACTAGAACATTTTTTGGTTTTAGCACATAAAAATAACACAGGATTAGGGTCTTTGGACTAAGAAAAGTGAGTAAATTGTCCAAAACTACTAAATAGACTGTAGATCACTAAAGAGGGAACAAATCCAATTTTTATATAAGAATAGCTGGGAACCCCCTCTCACACAGAGGTTAAACACGAGGTCGCATGTGGAATACCAACAAAGATTACCCCTCCAAATCTTAACCAATCATAGTGGACATAGATTATATTGGGGGTTTTTATTGAGAAACCACTGGTTTCATTTGGTCTTGGTGCTTCGTGAATCCTGAAACCATTCGGGGTCCTTAGGAGTCTTACCGGTCCACTTGTCTCCAATTCTCTTGAAGAGCTTCATACTTTGATATCCTTCCCATACATCCAATCTCAACTATTGATTGTACCTGCTTTGAGGTTGAATGCAAGTTGGTATCCTTAGTGGTCTTTCCTAGGTATCTATAGAGGTGATTGTGGGGGTATTCCCATGGTACTTGGGGTATATGTCTTATCATACTTTTAGTACCCTTGGAGGATAATCCCGCAAAAGTGAGGGTTTCTTACACCAAGAAGGTATGTCACATGCAGGTCAGGGTCACCACTTCTCATTTATTTTTTGATGACTTGATATCCCATCTTCAGAAGATCCTTGATCCCACTCTTTCTCGGTTGATTTCTTTTAGTTTTCTTAGTAGTGTGTTTCTTTGACTTTTGTAGTGAGCCTTAGGATCATATATTTCATAGTTTAGAAGGTATGGATCTTGATGTTAAGGAACCTCAACACAATGTTTCTTACAAAGGAATGATCGTAGATCAAACTTATTAGACAGAGATCATAGCTCTTGGAAGTGGCAAACATGTTGAAGAACTGGTCGCAACCTTCGTCAAAAGCCTTACATCTTATGAAAATACTCTTTTTATTGATCCACATGGCCTACCACTGACTATTCCACCATATATGACATATTTGTATTCCTATTCTTCTTACTATTTACCGCCCCATTCCACCACTACACCATATTTTTGCATGAACCCAACATCTTTTGGTTTTCCTGAAGGACTTGGGAATTTATATTTTTCCACAACTCCTATATTTAATATTGTTGGTGCTTCATATTTACCAAAAACATTGATGACTCAAGTAACCTTGACTCAATAACTTGTGCATACATCTCATTTTTCACATGGGTCAGGTAATATTCTTGCTTCATTATTTCCACACATGCACACACCAAGTGCTTGACTTGGTCGTCCCATTGGTCAGATGGCCAACAATAAATTCATCCAAAAAACCATGGTTATACAATATACTCATCCTCCATATAATACATCACATATTAATACACCCTACATTGGAGGTCAATCTTCAATGGGAGGCCAACCTTCAACGGGGGGGCAACCTTCAGTTGTAGGGAAATTTTTTACTAGGGGGAAAAATACATGGTTGCAAAATCAACAAGCTTGGGGGAAAGACACTCTTGCAAGTACTTATATCCCTACTACCACTAGCCTACATATTATACATCCATATCCAAGAGTTGCAAACCCTTTGTGGGGTCAACCCAATCTGGCGGGCATTCCTCTGCAAGGAAATTTTCCCTATCAATCCATAAACCCCATGATTCCAAAACAACTGTCCCTTCAACCAAAAAACATAGGGGACCATCATGTCAATATTAGTACATAGGAGGTCCATCTGTTCCATCACAATATATAGGTGGACAATCAGGAAAACCACCTTACATGGGTGGACAAACCAGGAAGACACCATACATGGGAGGACCATCTAGTTTTGTCGTCTTGCCGAAACCTAGATATGGTCCTCTTGGTGTTCCCATGCCATATGGTTACCACCAATATCCACATCCTAACCAAAAACTTCCATTCTTGGCTATGTTAGATGTGCCAGATATGTTGAATTTGACAAATGATCCCATCCATCATGCCCCATTTTGGCCCTACATCCCTGCCAAATTACCGTTTGACATCCTAAAATTTGACGGAAAACTTGGGGAAGATCCTAACAATCATGTTATAACTTTCCATTTATGTTGTCCTTCCAACTCTTCGATGGATGATTCCATTCATCTTAGACTATTTTAGAGAACACCTACAGGTGCAACAACAAAATGGTATATCGCATTGTTGTGTAACTCCTTTGTCGACTTTAATTCTCTTTCCATGGATTTCCTGATGCATTTTCAGTTGCCTATACAATATGAGACTGATACAAAACTTTTGACCTCACTCTGGAAATCCTCTTCCACCCACATATCTGATCATATTCATGAGTGGAGACAACAAATATGGTTGATTAAGGCTCCAATTTTGGACCAAATCCTAGTGGATTGATTTACAAAGTCGCTCTTGCCTCCCATTTCCCATGATGTTTCTATGAGAAATGTCGTTACTGAATAAGAGGTTATCATCTGTGTGTATTATTTGGACTTGGTATATTCCTAGTCCGACACACTTTATGATATGTTCCCTCATGCTCCTCATTTTTTGAACGATTTGAAAATACCTACTTGAGAACCAAGTTCCATTCCAAACACCAACACTACTTTCACTCTTGCTCAAACCTTTGATGTGAATGCAGTCCAATCCACTTCATCTCAACAACCAGGAGGTAAGAATAAAAATAAGGTTAAATCTAAGAAATATTCTAACGAGCAGGATAATCCAAAGACTTTTGATACTCAACTGACTAGGAAGGCTAAGTTTCCTTCCATGATCTGTGAGGAAGACCACTACATGAAATAATTCCCTCGTCGTGAGGTTGTCACTAAATTTCTGAAGGGTACCTCCCATTCGGTTCAATAACAATATTTGGTTGCACAAAATCCTGCCCCTCCACAAGGGGGCAATGCAGGTCATTCCCACCATGGGGATGCTTCCATAAGTTCCTCTGAGGTATACATGTTTAAGAGGGTTAATGTAATAACTCGAGAAAATACTTATGAAACTCCTCCAGGTGATTGCGATAAATAAAAGGCTATTGATCATCCCTCCACTTCCACTCCTCTTCCATATTCCAATCCTCTTTAGATTGAGAAGCCAATTTATGATGTAGTGTTATGCCCACCCAAGAGCATGATTCAAAAAGTGACATTTAATCTAAATGCCTGCACTACCCAAAACTACAACATCGTTGAATATTTGGCGCAAGCGCATTGTGCTATTTTAACCCTCAAAGTTCTATAGAACAGTCCAAGTTAACATATAACCCTATTGTTAGCCATTGGAGCTATGGATCCTGAGGAATCGAACCTGATTACGTTTAATCTAGACTATTCTAAGGAGAGTATCTCCTACCACTTAGCATTCCAAATTCAAATTTTGGTTGGTGGAAAGAAAATCCATTGTACTTTTTTGGATGAGGGAGCCTCCACCTATGTCATGTATTTTCCTTGTTGGAGAGCCCTTGGTTCTCCTATAATTAACCAGTCGCTTACTACCCTAAAATAATTTGATGGACGTGGTTTCCAACCTCACAAACTCTTGCAATATTTCGTTGTGACATTGAAGGGTAAGACTATTTCGATTGATATTAAAGTGGTTGACGTAGCCTTGGATTATAATTTGTTACTTGGTTGTAGTTTGTTCTATGTGATGAATGTAGTCGCATCTATAGTGTTTCGTATCTTACGATTTCCCCATCAAGGAAAAATTATCATTGTTGACCAACTTGACTATAAAACTCCAGATCTCCCCAATGCAACAATGAATAATGTTCCTTTTCTAGGACAATATGGTCTTGAGAGCATAGGAGTAGGTATCCTTAAGGATTCCTCACTCATGGGGGTTTTTCCTTTTCCCATTCCTAACACAGCACAATTTTCCACATTGAATATGATTTCGACTCAGGTGCGACAATCCTTAGAATTATCTGATCCTTTAGTAGTACCTGGTCTCAATGAGCATAGTTATTTTCATGTGTCAAGATCGTTAAAAAATTAAATAGATTCTTACAAGCATAGTTCATTGTCTCTGTTAATCTTGTTAAGAAATGAAACAGACCCCCTTCCATTATAATCGAGTCTCGCTCTTGATCAAGTACTTGAACCTTCTTTTCCTCCGCCTAGTGAAAATATTGCTATTAGTAATCGGATGCCTAAACAAGGAAATAAGAAGAGTCACCAGAAAAAATGACGCTTTGGGGGAAAGTCTCTAGCCTCTGGACATCATGTTGGAGCGAATATACTAGCTTCTATCATGAAATATAGGGGTAAAATACCTCTAGATAAACATGCTACTAGGAGTGATCCTCGTTTGGGGGTCGTTCCCCTCGTAATGTAGTAGTTTTTTTATAGAATGAGCTCAATATTTGTTCTTTATCGTGCTCATAAATACATGAGAATGGGTTATAACGATCGGTATTTTTTCTTTCTTGTGCTCGTTAATACATGATAATAAATTACCGAGTACACTTTTATCTCTTTTTTGGACTCGTAAAAGCTATACGAAAAATGAACTCTTTAGAGTCTCCTTTAAGATATTTTCAGACTACTTAAACATTAAAATATTGTTGAGTGAGATTTCTTCCTTTCACACTCGTTAAAATGTTTGAAAGAGCATCTTTCGAGTGGTAGTTTATCTCTTTTTCGTCCTTGCGAGACTAATTACGAAAAATGAATACTCTAGTCAAACATGATTAGAATAGTTCTCCCCTGTGTTGTTTTACAATTTGTTCGGGCTTGGGAGAGTAAATTTACGAAAAATTCATCCATGGAGTTGTATTTAAATTCTTTTCAGACTCTCTATATGTGAAAAACCAATGAGTTTACCTTCTTTGGGATCGTAAAAATGTGCATCGAAGGACCTATGTGAGTCCAACTCTAGGACCCGTCTAGGACCGAAACCATTCTCCTCGGGTTTGCTAAACATATGTTGAGGGACTCATATAAAGGATGAGATATATCGAGCATTTGTTACCCTCCTCAATCTCATTAAAAAAGAAATATGTACTCACCAATCTTGGTGTGGGGGGAAATTGAAGGAAGTGGGTCAAGGGTTTTTGGAATCCTTTATGGTAGCTATTATCACCCTTGAACATGGAAACTGTTTAAGTCTCGTCTTATAGTTGGGTAATATTCTTGTCTCTGATTCATACCAATTCCATTTTTCATTATAATCTTTCATTCTAGTCGAAGAGTGCTCTTATTACTGTCACATTTTGTTCTTGGTACTTGTTGAGTCAATTCTTTCGAGTCATTTGTCATGCCTCACTATGTTCAAGGGAAGTTTCAATTCAAACTATCCATCTGTAGTATTACCAGTTTCCGTTTCCCATGTTAATTCATACTCATTCGATGTACCATCTCACATAAGTTTCCTATGTTAGTTTCATGTCGATGATGGGGGATACATCAAGGCCCTCCTTCGACGAGTCTTTTCCTGTCGACTTCAACAAATTATCCAGGAATTAGACTTAGAAACCAATTAGTACCTTGGGACCTGCATGCCTCAATGGAATGCCTCCTCGCTTCCAAAAATAGGTTTACATCATTGACCTTTGATCAAATGTTTCCACCAGTGTTTGACCTTAGCTCATTTATTCACATTTGTTGGAATGTACTAAAGTTACCTTGAGAATCATTGTCATAATTGGTGATTTCCATTGCACTTGTTAACAATATACATCAATGACCAATAATCAAGTGGTTTCTACCATGTTCAACACCAAATCATCTATTGAGATGGCTAGATTTGTACCAGTTTAGGATCGGGACAAAGACCATGGGTTGGGAACTCAATTTGCTATGTGATTTTCCCAGGTTGTGATGGAGATCATTTGAGCATGTAAAATATTTCAGTACAATCATCATGATGGAAATATTACTGATATATATATACTGTCACATAGATCCAAATTGTATTGATCTGTGGCTATGTTTTTTCATCTCGTAGCTCCACTGTGTATTTTTTGTGGCTACGATTATTTCATGTCATGGAGATATGGATCCACACTATATCTATGGTGGCCATATCCTTAGTCATTATTTTCATTGATCCACAGTGTCTTGGTTGGTGGCCATGCTTTGAGTTATCTCGTATTCCGAGCATAGGTATGCCTGCCTCAGAAATGGAACATATATGTATATTGACTAATGATTTTTTCAAACTTCTGCCAGGTTCTCCAACTCCAACACCCTTGCATTGAATAATTTTTAAAGTGTTTCGACTATCAGTTTCTCTTCTGACCTCACACTTTAGGTGGCATCTGTTACACACCAAAATGTCACACTTAAGTTTTGCACCTATTTATTCCTAAGTTTTCCAAGTGTCGTAAAGTATGGTATGCACCTTACTAAGTGTCGCATTCACTTTTTCAAAGTTCCATATGCACCTTACTAAGTGTTACATGCACTTTACTAAGTGTCACAACACCTTGACACCATGAAAGAACATTTGTCACAATCCCTAGTCAATGTGGTGGAGAAATATATCATATGAAGGTAAAAATACTATGTGCACATGAATTATTCATTATTATTCATAAAAAGGAAATTAATTTAGTATGATAATCCACCTCACATTTAGTTTCCTAATCTCAAAGAGAAGTTGAGAATCTCATGGATGGTTGAGATATTTTCTCAAACCAAAATCCTAATTTGGTGGATCTTAAGAGATATTTCCTTGTTAAAATCCTTGAGATATATTTTCTCCCTAAAATCCTGGAGAGATATTTTCTCCCTAAAAATCTTGGAGATACCAATTTAGTGGATCTAGTGAGTGATATTCTCCATGGTGGTTAAGCCTCCAAATCCTATATAATGAGGGCTTTCCATGGTGAAGGGGGAGACATTAGAGGTATAAAACCTTTGATTTTGGAGGACGTATCAACATTTTGATGTCAAGATTTATGCAAGGGCTAGACAAGGAGAGCTTGGAGAAGCGACTACATCATCAATCATGCTTTGTAAGTGCCTTCTTTGGCTTTCCAATTAATATAAACTTGGCCTATTCCCTTCAAGATCATGTTTTCTACATTTTATTTTCTATTTTGATTTCAGTCTTCATACATGGATCTTCTTTATATTACATCTAGAATAGGAGGAATATTTCCTTTTCTAGTCTTTGCAGGATTCCATTTGCGTTGAAGAGCTTGGAGATCAAGCCCAAGGATTGGAGTAGCGAGGAAAAACATCACAGCACGATATTCCACATTATTCTTCTCTCTTGCTTGATTGATTGAGTTATATATATTGAGAAAGTTGTAACCACTTATTCACTTATGTCTTTGGACCAAACATAGGGGTCTTGGTCCAAAGGGGATCTTAACCTATCCACAGGGTAAGATTTCTCACACAGTTTGAGCCAAGTCCTCAATAATGGAATAGTTGGGTGCGACTTGAGTATTAGGGTTGTTCGACATATGCTTATACACACTTTTTGGTATGCATGACATTGTTTCCTTCTTAGGATTCTCTATATGGAGAGAATTATTAGGATCTGAAGTTTCGTTTCCTTTGGATGTCGACTCAGGATTACCATAATTGTGAGTTCTGATCGAAAAATCCACTTCCTCCTCCTTATGTTTCACCATGTTGATGAATGACATTGATCCATCCGATGAGGGTACAATTTGGGTGCCACCTTGTGGATTTCCACAAGAAGATCCTACCTACAAATTATGTTTGTGTGGAAAGATATTCTTCAGCACAGTCAGTTGCTGCTGCACTAGTAGGAATTCAACCTCTTCTGACTTTAGGAACTGATGAGTAAGGTGATATTTGCTGCAAATATTGAAAGGGAATTTCACCTTCCTCTTCCTTTTTCGCCCCTCCAACATTCACATTAGATTTTGTATTTTTATTATTACTTCCACCACCTTTCTTATACTTTCCTTCCTTATTCTTCCCTTCGGGTTGTTGGGTACCTTTTGGGGCCATCTAATGTACAATGTGAACACATGACTACTAGACAATGGAAACTATTGAATCTGTGGCTTGACCGACCATAGATGGATGAGTGGTCATCTATTGCATCTGGTTCATGACCAGATCTATGATAGTTCTTTTTATGGACCTAAAAATGCCATCGATATGAGGTTTGGATTTCATTTTCGAAAGATCAAAACTGGGTCCCGGTTCATCTAGTATAATTTCATAAAGGATCCTAGATTGTGAGTAGATAATATCTAACTGTTGGGACCTAAATATAACATATTCCACTAGGGAAACTCATAACGTAGATACATATTTAGATATGTAGGACAATAAAGACTCGAGGAACCATTCCAACAAGAAATCAAGAGGAAATTTGTCTGTGATCAACCTATTTCATCTCTGCCACTCTTGGATGTGATATAATATATGAGTGTACTTTTATTTTTTTATCATAGACAAGAGATCAGTGATGACATCATACTAGATAAGAAGATGGAAGTGGTTGAGAAAAAACAGAGCTAGATCATGAAATGTCTAAAATGCTCCACTATCGAGTTTAATGTACCATTTCATGGAAACTCCCGTGAGAGTGCACTGGAAGAGACGCAACCAGATGGAATCATCATTTCAATATTTTTATGAAAACCATATATGACACATCATCACATGGTCTCCCAGATCCTCTCTAGACTTACCTTCAAATTTTCGAATGTCTGAAGGAAATTTGGTGGGGATTGGAGGCCATTTTGGATCGTGGAAAATTGTATCATTCATAATCTTTGACAGGTTTGGAAAATTTAACATTACCAAAAAAGGTAACCTTGGTAGGGGCCCATAATTCCAACTAGATGATTTGGAGCTCCTGAGTTGAGTTCCTTATTGAAAAGAATGGCTTGGGTTGGTACTAGCACCAAGTTGTCAGGAAGATCTTGGAGATGGAATAGGATTTGGGGTAAAACCTTGATGACCCTAGTTATGTAGAGGAGATCCTCCACTCATCTGGTTTCCTTAAAAAAAATTAATGTTTCCCCCTATTAATATCCCTTGCAATGGAAATTTCCCTTACATTGGATAGTTCTAAATGAGAAATGGGTTTCCCACTGATGAAATACCTTGTGAAGAATAAGATCCCAGTGCGATATTCCATTCGGCTTGGAAGGGGTTCCCCCCTACTGACATTCTAGATGAGGGAAATGGTTTCTCTTGAACCGACCAAACAACATGAACAAGTTAGATTAATACAACATGTTGATGGATTGGAATCTGCCACCTATTTAACCACCCCATCCCACAAATGGATTAGGGTCGGAAGATGGGAACAATCTGCTCCCAATCAAGGGGAACAAAGGAGGGATGTTGCCTCTACCCCAAGGACAATATTGGAGGGGAGTAGAAGAAATCCCTACACCAACATTACTACTTTGGGGAAATGACTACAAACCATTCGACATGTTCTGCATGTCAATTGACAACATCCTAAACAAGAAATAATTAGATATAAATGATGATGAAGAGGCTTTTATCAAACGCTAATCGGACCCAACTATCAATGACAAAGAGTTTTTGATTGATGTGACGACCATGGATTGAACCACACTATTTGGTTTGATATGAAAGGAGGTAGGATTACTCCTGACACTATTTTTGACATGGAAGTTGCATAGGCCCCCAACCAAAAGAATTATGAAGTTCCATCCATGATAGCCCACCAAAGAGGGAGACTTCTAGTGAATTCTGACCTAGAAGATAAAATTTGCAAGACAACTGGATCGTGAGGTTAAATTAACAAAGGATTATATGGATGAACGAAGCCTTCAACTTTAGTATTTGATATGTGAGTAACATCTGGTGCATGAACATTAGTTTTTGTGAGATCTCTCTATGATTTCAATGGGACCAATTGGTATGAAAGCACTGATTTGATCGAGTCAATGTCTCAAAGGAGGAAGTAGAGAATTCAATTCGACAAAAAAAAACCCTAAATTCTCTTAGACTGATGAAGTAGTTGATCAACCACTTTCAGTTACAGGCTCAAGGTGACCACCAACACACTTACCTAAGTCATCTATGATCGTAGAGAAAACCACTAGAAAAATTATAAAGGAAA
Organism: Picea sitchensis; assembly: GCA_010110895.2. Classification (NCBI taxonomy): domain Eukaryota; kingdom Viridiplantae; phylum Streptophyta; class Pinopsida; order Pinales; family Pinaceae; genus Picea; species Picea sitchensis. Next base: position 144,173 of record SNQJ01S0006795.1, on the reverse strand, counting down.
CAAAAATAAAAAATAACTTCACCAATACTCTGACTCAGGTGGATTAGGTCCTGAGGCTGCACTAGTAATGAATTCAGGCAGGGACCTTTTGGACAAAGGCATGGGTTGATTAAGTCTCGTGAACTAGTGAAAGAATGAGTGATAAGATTTACCTCAACCTCCACTAACCATCCCTTCTTAGTGAAAGTACCCACTCTTCATGGGGAACTCTCCAGAGGTACTAAAAAGTGCGATACAGTGTCTGCCCCAGGTACCACAGGAAACCCCCCACAGTGACCTCTGAGATTCCTAGGAGTGAATGCTAAGGATACAAAATTGCAATCAACGTCCTAGAGTACAATCAAAATTCAGGATCAAACATATGGGAAGGGTAACAAATATTGAATCCTCTAAAGACCCACATCTCACAAAGGTAAAGAAACCGATGAAACCACAAAAATATTATCTCTCCACTACGTTTACTCAAGCTTCAGAGGGGCTATCGCCTTGGATCTCCTTCATGCGAACTCGTGTTTAACTACTGTGTTAGAGGAGGCTCCTGGATATACTTGTATACAAATTTTATTTTGTGCTCCCTATATCAAACTCCTAAGTTTTTTCTTGGCCTTGGAAAATTATTCTCCAACCTAAACCAAGGCCCTAGCCTAATCTAGTTTGTTTAACCTAGAAAATGAAATATCTAGTTAATTTTAATGAAATATTCATTTTATAGAGGTTGTTATTTACTCAGAAGGGGTGATAGATGAAAACAAATGGTGTTTTAAAGATTCGACATAAAAACACTTAAGAACATAAAATGAAAAATGTTGTTCTCCACTAAAAATATGAGTGTAAAATGATTCATAATCGAAAATCAAACTATTTATTTGTATAATATGCAAGAAATGCATTTTATTTTATTATTTCAGATGAAATGCATTACTAATGCAAGTTTGTTTTGAAATGCAATGCAATTGAAAATTCTGGAATTATTTTCGTCAAAACTACAAAAACAACATTTTTCTTTTTCTTTTCAAGGATGCAAAATGCAATTTGAAAACTAACAAGCACTATAAATAAATAAATCACACTACACAAGTTTTCTTTCCAACGAAACAATGGCAAGGAATGAAAAATAATACTAAAGTATACTTTCTACAAAACACTTAAGAACATAAAATGAAAAATGTTGTTCTTCACTGAAAATATGAGTGTAAAACACTTCAGAATCGAAAATCAAACTCTTTCTTTTTATAATATCCAAGAAATGCATTTTTTTATTATTTCATATGAAATGCATTACTAATTCAAGTTTGTTTTGAAATGCAATGCAACTGAAAATTATGGAATTCTTTTCGTCAAAACTACGAAAACAACAATTTTCTTTTTTCTTTTTCAAGGATGTAAAATGCAATTTGAAAATTAATAAGAACTATAAAGAAATAAATTACTCTACAAAAGTTTTCTTTCCAAAGAAACAATGGCAAGGAATGAAAAATAATACTAAAGTATACTTTCTACAAGTTTTTTTCTTTTATTTTTTAGAAGGTAAAACAAATAGGAAAGATTTAAAAAGACAAACTTTCTTCTTAAAACCAACAAGAAACAACAAAAATAAGGTAAAAAAGAAACCATACCTATAAATATTTTCCAAGAACAGTCATGAAAGCCACTCTAAAAAAAAATATCTTGGAAAGTAACTTCTCAAACTCCCCTCAAAAAAATGAAAATGATCCACAAAGGAAATGCACAAAAACATTTTGTTTTCTTTATAAGATTCAAACTAAACTACTATAGAATTTAGCAAGAAAGATAAACATAGTCTTAAATTCCTAGGATAAACCCCAGACATCTGATCAAACACCCTCAGAGTAGAAAATATTTGAAAAAATCCTTCCTGAGAAGATGTATGTTCCTATGCACAAGGAAGCCCGTGTATACACGGCTGTCTAAACTGGCTGTATTTTATAGCGTCATTTGACACCACATATTCTTATGATGACTCATTGGACTAAGTTATATCCCTTTTCATGCTTGCAGTACCAAAATACCTATTTTACTCCCTAAAATACTTTAAAAAAACCCATCTTGCTTGATGTATGTGACTTTCCTTGACGAATCTCGCATATGTACACCCTTTGCTAGTTAGCAACCCATGTACATGTTAATTTGTCTAAGAAAAAGATTAAATCTCGACTTTTTGGGTGGATTTGACAAGTTCCTTAGGTTCATAACCTCCTGTAGCTCGTCCATAACTACTCCACCTGTAAAAAAAAGGAGTATAAATTAGAGCCTTGGGGTGGAGGAAAAACAAAAAAGAGAAACGCATCCTTATTCTGGCATTTTCATTATACTACTACAAGACCCATTTTCCCCTTACATATGAGATTATCCTTCCCATATAGAAACCATTATTTTTGGAAGTTCTGTTCTCCCTGTCTTTTCAGGAAGAAATACTTTGCCTTTCTTGGACCTATTTGAGCACAAAGTATTGGAGGTATTGTTTATCATCTCTAGCCTTGGGTGGAGGAACTTGGATCCCAATTTCAAGACCGTGTCACACTGGTTACAGGTTGTAACTAAATTTTGTGTTGTTCATAATAAAATATATCTCGTTCACATCCAATTTCATATGTTGATTCATGTTTCCAATGTATTTTACATCTTATAATTTGAATCTTTTATGAAAGTTTTAATGATAATGTTTTAGTTAGTTATTAGATAACTAACTAGTTGTAGTTGCTTGTCTCTTTGTGTGCAGGATATTTCAAAGGATTGTTTTGGAAGAGTGTTGAAGTAAAATCCTTCATGCAATATCAACATCAAATGTCTAAATCCATGATTGTATGTGATTATGGTAATTGCAGGGCACATATTAGAAATCTCAAAAAGAGAGGAAAAGAGGAAACATAAATGGATCAAGTGAAAAAGGAAAAGATTCAAATAATTCCAAGTTACCAAAATAAGTATCAAACAATAGTTTGAAACAAAATAAAATCAATTAATCCAAGAAAACACAACAACAAAGCCCAAAACAGGCCCACTAGGGAAAAATCCCTAGTATGGTTGTAATTTATGATTTTGGGGAAAATGAAATGTCTTTTTAATTTTAATGGTTATTTTCTCGACATGTGAATAATTGAGTTTAGGCCCAATCATACCATGACTGAGATAACAAATGTCATGCTCTCACAATATATCATCTTATTGAACCAATACCATACCAACAGTGGATTCTGTTATTGTGATATACAACAAGAAATATATTTTATAGTCTGGAGGAGTGAGAAGAGGGGAAAACATAAGCATATTCTTAAGTGAATCAAAATATCACCGCACAAACTCATCCCAAATGAAGGGAACCAATTTCTTCAACAAGCACATAAATCCATTACTGATTTCCGCATAGTTTGCTAAGAATCATTGAAGAAAATTTTCCTTTCCTTGAAGACTCTATAACAAATGAATATTCCATGGGGAAGGTAACTGAACTATTTCCTCCACTTTTAATATATCAACCATGATCCCTTTGTTTCATACCATAAAACTCAACATAATCCCCACAATGACATAGAATATGCATTTGTTCAGATTTAACCAAATACGATAGTAACAACATCTTTAAAAAATGAGCCTAAGATGCCTTGGATGATCTTCCCTCTTGCAAGAGAGATAAATGAGATCATCCAATTATGCTTTGATAATATGATTCAAATCATGGAAAGAAAAATACATGGTCTACTGGAATGTAGATCCAACATTTTTTAGGCTAAAAGGAATATATGAAATTACCCCAAGGACATATGAACGTCATCTTATGATGATCCTTGGGCTAGATCTGAATCTGGTTGTATCTAGAAAATCCATCCATGAAGTAAATGATTTTGTTTCTCACACTCATTGATAATATGGTTAATGAACAGTGTGGGGAAGTTGTCCTTCGAACAAGATTTATTCAGATCATGGAAATCCATACAAATTCATATGGTTCCTTTCTTTTTATCCATCGGGATGGGGTTTGACACCCATTATGTAAGAGGATCCAGATAAATAAAACCTGATTTAAGCATATTTTCTACTTCATCCTTTATAGATGTCACCTTCCTAGGATTTATTGGTCGTAATGTTTTTAGAATAGGCTTAGTGTTTTTTTAACTACACATATCACGTTCAACAATGTGGAGGTCAATTCCTTGGATTTCTTCATAGGACTATGAAAAAAACATCACAAAACTCTTTAAATAAAGAGGTATATGTATGGATCTCTTCGTGAGAACAATCCGCACCGATGAAATTTTTTTCAAACATTCCAGGAGTTTTATAGATGTTGATCATAATGGTTTCTAATACATTATCCATGTTCCCTTCAGCATAAACAGTGTGCTTTTCTAAAGGGTTCACATACTAATCGACACCTCCGCTCACAATTGATCAAAACTCTCTGCTTTCAACTTGACTAAGCTCAGGAAGGAAATATGATCAATGATGCATGTATTCTCGTGTTCATTCTAGCCCTGTCATTACCTCTATAATTATTCGTTAGAAGGAAATATAGTGTCAAGAAATTCAAGATAAGTCAAATAATTTTGAGCCCAAATAGGCTCCAGAAACTGATTGACTTCTTCCTGTTGAAATTTCTCCTACTCAACACCCGCAAATTAGATAAAAAAAAATCACATTATCTACTTAAAGAGTAACTGAGTAATCAAATAAACATGCAATAAAAGAATAAATAAGAAAACCAAATGAAATAGATAAGAACACCAATTTTTTTGGGTATAAACCCCTGGAAAAACCATGGAGGGAAAAATGGTGGTGAGAATGTTTGTTATTCTAAAATAAGGGATCCCGTAATAGGGATAATGGCGCACTGATAGAAATACAACTACAGACTAACTTGGAAATGCCTGACTTATTGTACAACTAGTTTTGGAATTCTTTTTGAGGCATACAGGATTCACATTCTTATGAATAATGTATATACATGATTCTCCTCTCTGTGAATTGCATATCCATATGAAAAACTTGTATGCAAATTTCCTTACTATTCAACACTCTCCTGTGGATTCCTCACATCAAAACCCACCTGCATAAACCTTTTTTCTCTCTTCTCCTTAACCCGATCTCTAGATGGAAGTCCTTCTCCTTATTTATCCAATATCTCCTTGAATCAAAGTCCTTGTTGATCCAATCTCTCAAGTATCAAGTCTCCTTGAGTGTTTCAAGTGTCTTTCTCCTTCACCCTAGCCTTACTTTTATAATCATGATTTCTAATCTATTTCTAATCTCAAAAGTAATTTATGGTTGAGATTAATTCTCACACTCACTTGAGATTTAGATTACATGTTGCATGCTAAGTAATTTTAACATGTTTCTTAAATAAATCAATTAACTAATAACATAATTAATTAATAAAATAATTTTACTTTAATAATTCCTTTAATTAAAGTAAATTCAAGAGTAGAATTCTTTGGATGATTTCTAGACATCTAGACACACAGACCTGTGCGAAAATACTTTTTTGATGCTACCACTAACATCAACACTCCCTCTTAGAAATAAAGGTTTTCTGCACCATTCTAATTTTGTCTATGAAGAATACAAACTTCCCTTTCTTTAAAGGCTTTGTCAAAATATATACAACCTATCCCTATTGAAGTGATATATCTTCACCACTCCTTTCTGTATCCTATCCCTAATGAAGTGATATATCATCTCAATATTCTTGGACCTTTCATTGAATATTGGATTCTCAGAGAGTTTGATACAACTATGATTATTGTAGTATATCAATGTAGTCCAACTCTTGACCAAATAAACCTGTAAGAAATTTGTGAAGCCAACTGGCTTCACAACTAGCCATACTCACTACCATATACTCTGCCTTTTCTAAATTGAGTGCTACAAAAGTCTGCTTCCTACTGAACCAAGTAATCACTGTTGATCCCAAGTTGAAGTAGAACCCTAAGGGTCTTTTTCTATATACTGCACTTCCTTCCCAATATGATTCTGTGTATTCCTACAAATCTACTCCATCTCCTCCAATATATCACAATCCATACTCTACTCTACCTCTCAAGTACCTGAGCACATGCTTTGTTGCGATCCAATGAACCTGCCTTGGCTCCACCATGAAATCACTCAAGGTGTTCACAGTAAAACAAATATTTGACATGATTTTGACCAAATACATCAATAACCCTACCAACTTCCTATATATCTTGGTATCCACCAACTTTGAATCTGAAGTGTCAATCTTATTCAGATTGATAGTCACATGTGTAGCCATTGGTTTATAGTCCTCCATCCTGAACATCCTCAATATCTCTACTGTATACTTCCCTTGTCCAAAGAAGATATCTCTTGATACCTTCCATACCTATAACCCCGAGAAATAATGCATCAAGCCAATTTCCTTCATCTCGAACTCACTAGTCGAATCTTATTTTCACTCTACAATAAGCTCCTCTGCACCTATGAGAAATAAATAATCAACATAAAGAACCAATATGAGAGGATACTCTCCAAAAATTATGAAGTACAAGTTAGGATCCACCTCACTCTTGGTAAATCCCATACTCTGCAAGTATCCATCGATCTTGGAATACCATGCTCTGGGTGCCTATTTGAGTATGTACAAGTATTTATTAAGCCTACACACATGAGACTCCCTCCCATGTACCTCAAATCCCTGACGTTTCTCTATGTATACTTCCTTCTCAATGATCTTGTTGAGGAACATTGCTTTCACATGCATCTGATGTATCCTCCACTTCATAACTGAAGCAATAGAAATAACAACTTGAATAGAAGCATACTTGATGACTGGAGAAAATGTCACCTTGTAGTCCACTCCGTCTTTCTAGGAGAACCCTCTCACCACAAACCTCTCCTTGAAATTCTCTATGCTACCATATGCAGCATGCTTGATCTTATAGAGTAACCTGGAACTCACAATTGACTTTCCCTCCAGTCTCGACACTATGTCCCAAACATCATTCCTCATAATAGAGTTGCACTCCTCTACCATGGAATCCCACCATACCTTCTGATTTATTGCTTCCTCAAAAATATAAGGCTCAACATCAACGATGCTACTCATAATCACCACATAGTTCAAAAAATTCTTCAGAGGCCTACGTTATCTGACCACACTCCTAGGAGTCTCACCAACATCCCTCAATTTATGTACTAGCCACTTGGGTCTCCTGATAGGGATGGAAGGGGATAACTCCTCCTCTCCACTTGAAGTATGAACTGTTGACTACTACTCATCCTTCGAAGCTTGGTGCTCCTTGTCCTTTGTCACTACTGATGAATCCTAAGTACTCCTAGATGATAATTTATCCTCTAAATTCACATATCTACTCACAATTGTCTTCCTCCACATTGGAATGAATAACTTGTAATCCTTTGAGGTCTCATTGTACCCCACAAATATATCCTTTTGTCCTGAAGGATCCAACTTTTTCTAGTTCTCCACTGGAACATGGATGTAACCTCGACAACCAAATATTCTCAAATGTCCTATCTTTGGCTTCACCTATGAGAATGCCTCCTCCAGAGTATTGTCCTCCAATATCCTATGAGGATTCTTATTCTTCACATACACCACCATATTACATGCCTCTTCCCACAAAAATATGGGAAACTCTTGATCATGTATCATATCCTTGGCACAACCGATGATGGATCAATTCTTTCTCTCTTCAACCCCATTTTGCTGAGGCTTGTATGAGACTGTCAACTCCCTCTGAATCCCTACCTTCTTGCATAAATCCTTGAATTCATTGGAGGTCTCCTCTCCCCCATTATATGACCTTAAGACCTTGATATTCTTACCCATCTGATTCTCTATCTGAGCCCTAAACTTATGAAACTGACTGAATACCTCATCCTTGGTCTTCATAAAGAAGATCTAGGTTTTCCTAGAAAAATAATCAATACATGTCACATAGTATGATGATCCTTGTAATGGTGTTGTTGACATGAACCCACTCATATGTGAGTGAATAAGATCCAATATCCCCTTGGAGCTACTCTTTTTTCTAGGAAAATCATCCTTGGAATTCTTACCAAGTGCACACCCTCTGCACACTCCCTTATACACAATCCTGAACTCTGGAAGACCTATAAAAATCCACCTCATAATCAACAATTCTCTTTAGTGTAGGTTTCCCAAGCTCTTGTGCCACAACTCACATAGGTTGTCACTGTCATGTACCAAATCGTAAACAAGTTTGTCCCACAACCTGTATAAAGTTCCTTCTCGAACCCCAATGACCACTACGCTGTCTGAGATAGATTTCTCTAGATGTATGAGTACCTTCCCTCTTGGAAAAGTAATGACAAAACCCCTATCCTCCATAGATGAGACTGAAAGAAAATTCTTCTTCAAACCTGGTACATAAAGCACATCATCAAAATCGAACAAACTTCCTGACTCGAGATATAATGTAACTTCTCCCTCTCCCTTTACTACATACTTGGTATCATTACCAATATCCACATGAATGTTCGAGTCCCTCTCATTCAGATTTATAAATATCTCTCATGATTCTGTCATATGATGAGATGCACTATTGTCCAAGAACCAAGCACTCCTCACTATTGTGATAGTATAAAGAAAGAAACCATTGAGTAATCCTTCTCAAATTTCAATGCAAACTCATTAAGATGCGTCTTTGTTGATGCTGCTATTTGCGTCTTTTCATTACCCTTCTTCTTCTTATTTTTCGGACATTGAGATGAATAATGTTCATTCTTATGGCATGAGAAGCACTTGATTTTACTCAATTCATTCTTCTTCCTTATATGTGATGATCCCCCATCACTATTACCCTTATTTCTATAAGTATTTCCTTTTCCCTTCCTTGTCTTACTAAAAAGAGCCAAGTTCTATTCACGTTCCTCGATCGAGTATCTAAAGACCCTCTTCGGTGTCTCCCTTCCTTAATCCAAGAACGTTTGGATTGATGTGAGAGAGGATTTCCATCAAATTATCTCCTTGGAAAAAGAATGGGTTTAACTTAAATGGAATTGGAATGGATTGAGAGACGAACCCTCAAATTCACCTTTCAATCGAGAAGAAAGCCAGACTTTTGAAGTACTTTCTTGAGGCATATATTACAACTCATGAACCAATTTGGCTCATTCCATCATAAGATCCACATTCTCATATCAATGATGCTTTTTATTATAGCTTCATATGACATAGTATTTATTTCCTCATGAAGGAAGAAGAAGCTGTCGAGCTTGCTACTCTTCAACTCCTACCGAGTCTCTTCTTAGATGAAATCATACCAAAGTCTCTGCCAATCTAGGATATTTTACTGAGCATAAATTCCTTTGATCACAAATGTTTCCCACAATATTGGAAGAAAATTTAGTGCCACATTAATGACTTTTGTGTCCTCAATTTTGTCCCCTATGGCTGCAATCTCATCACATAGTTGTGTGATCCTCATGAGATAGCTGGTAACATTATCTAATCTAGACATATGAACTGATCTAAGTTTATTCCTGAAGACCATCTTCCTATTCATGTTATTGCTCTGGAATAAACTTACTAGGGAATCAAACATATCTTTGGCCATCTTATTCTCATTTAGGTGAGGGACTAGATGATCCTTCACTGAATATAGGAGGACCCTTTCTGCTTTGATATCTTTCTTGTTGTCGGTATCTAAAGTTGTCGGATCTATCAGTGGAGTAATTGATTTATCCACTAACTCCCAAATTTCATACTCCTTCAACGCCAAAGTCACTCTTTCTATCCAAAATAGGAATTTAGATGCTCCATCCAATATGTCTTCAACTCTCAATGGTGTTGTTTGCATCCCTAAGACCTGATAAATTGCCCTGGAAATAACCTGCTACTGGAAAACAACCCATGTGCTAACATGAAAAACTTATACACGACTGTCAACACTTCAAAGCATGTTCGACAAACTAGAAATCATGTATGCACGTGATTCAACCCACTGCAAATCACATATGTATGCAACTCGATCCATTGCAAATTGTGTATGTACACGACTATGTCTTCTATGAATCACATATGCCTTCGTACACATACAAAAACCTAGATCTTCCTCAGTATGATTGTTTCCTTGAAATTTCTTCCTTTGATTTCATTATGCTGGCTATGAATCTACTATGGATCTAAGATCTGGATTCCCTTCTGAGCACCTACTCTGATGCCATGTTGAAATTTCTCCTACTCAACACCTAACAATTATATCAAAACAAAATCACTTTATACACTAAAAGTATAGATAAGTAATCAACTAAACATGCAGCGGAAAAATAAATAAGGAAACCAAATCAAACACATAATAACACCAAAGTTTTTAGGTATAAACCCCAAAGGGAAAGCCAATGCTGAGAATGATTTTATTATGCTAAAATTAGAGCTCCTGTAACAGGGATAATGGCCCACTGAGAGAAATACAACTACAGACTAACCTGACAATGTTTGACCAGTTGTATGACCAGTTCTTGCATGATTTTCAAGGCATATGCAATTCACCTTATTGTGAATAATGTATATACATGATTTGCCTCACTGTGAACCACATGTCCGTACAAAACAATTGTACAAGAAGTTTCCTACAATCCAAAAATCTCTTGTGGCTTCCTTAGAATGAAACCCACGTGTGTAAGTCCTTCTCCTTCTCTATCCAATATCACCTTGAATAAAAGTTCTTCTTGATCCAGGCTCTCAAGTATCAAGTCTCCTTGAGTCTGTCAAGTTTCTTTCTCCTTCACCCTAGCCTTGCTTTTATAACCATGAGTTATAATCTATTTCTAATCTCAAAAGTGATCTCTGATTGATATTACTTCTCACACTCACTTGAGATTTAGATTACATGTCGCATGCTAAGTACTTTTAGCATGTTTTTTAAATAAATCAATTAACTAATTCCATAATTAATTAATAAAATAATTTTTCTTTAATAATTCCTTTAATTAAAGTAAATTAAAGAGTAGAAGTATTTGGACGATTTCCACACGTCAAGACACATAGACCTGTGCAGAAACACCTTTTCGATGCTACTACTAACATCAAAACTTTTGTCCCTTGAATAAGTTGGATCAGAACCTCCAGTAGCTTTCTAGATAGTTTGATAAGTGATATATGTTGCAGACAATGGAATATCCATCCCGACATGTGCAAGACCTTCAACCGATTCACACGGTGAGAGTAACACCCACGGATATTCAAAATACAAATTTCTAAACGAGCCTACCTACGTAATGAGAATCATATGGTTTTTATTTTGATAGCAGACCGAGGTAGCACAAATATACAAAATTGGTACTATGAAATTGAAATTTCCCATAAGCGAAGGATACATTCCAGCACCAATGCTCTCAATTTTCGTTCTAGATTTTTCGATCAACATGATCATAGATCCTAGATTTTCCTTGAAGTCAGAGAAGTTGAACGAAAATTTCTCTATCGTTACTATCTTCTCTTATAGTTGGGCAGAGCATCAACTACTTCAAATTCCACGTAAATGGTATTCCCTCCTAACTAGACCAAAAAACAGGAAATGTCATCATGCAGTTTGAACGACCACCCAACAAACACAGTTAAAAAGGTAGGAGAGGGGGTCAAGTCAAGAGAGCCAATGGATTTCCAAGAATATATTAACATAACACATTTCAAAGTGCCTTCATTAACAAAAATCCTTCGAATAATGTGTTTTGTGTACATGATATTGGTATGGAAGGCTATATGATAAGGAAAATGAGGATTTAAATGTGCGACATCAAAATTCATAATGAACTAGATCAAAGAGTCAACATCTCTAATCATGGAAAAAATGCAGTTCGTTGTGCAGGGAAACTGTGTAGCACTTCTAAAGCAGACATCACACATGACATCTGATCCAATTCCTTAATAATGGAATAGTTCAAGTTGGGTGTGACGCAAGCATTGGGGTTATACGACGCATGATTATACACACCTTTATATATGCGTGGCATTATTTCCTTTGCATGATTCTCTACATGGAGATAATTATGCGGATATGAAGTTTCGTTTCCTTCGGATGTCGACTTAGGATTACCATAGTCACGAGTTCTAGTAAACAAATCCACTTCCTCCTCCATCTTATTGTTCACTGTGTTGATGAATGATGATGATCCATCTGACAAGGGTGTAGTTTGGGTGCCCCTCTGTGGATTTCCACTAGAAGAGCCTATCGACAAATGTTTTCCATGTGGAAACAGATTCTTCAACACAAATGTATGCTACTATGCTAGCAGACATTGAGCCTATTCCAACTTTGGGCACTGATGAATAAGATGATCTTCACTGTAAATATTGTAAGGGAATTTCACCTTCCTCTTCTCCTTTTTTTCCCCTCCGACATTCACATCAAATTTCATATTTTTATTATTATTTCCGCCACCTTTCTTATCCTTTCCTTTCTATGACTATTCTTCCCTCTGAGTTGTTGGGTACCCTTCAAGGCTGTCAATTGTATAGTCTGAACATTCGACTACTGGAAAGTGGAAATGGTTGAAATCATGGCTTGATTGAATACACATAGACAAATGGTAATTTTTTTCATCTGATTTGTCACCAGATATATGGTAGTGACTTTTATAGACCCAACAATTCCATCAACATGAGGTTTGGATTTCATTTTTGAAGGATCAAAACCGGGCCGCAGTGCATCTAGTATAATCTCATAAAGGATCACATATTGTGAGTAGATAAGATCTAATTATTGGGCCCTAAATATTTCCTCTTCCTCTAAGGATACTCTTGACATAGATACATCTTTAGAGATGTAGGGAAATAAGGACTTGAGGAACCATTCCAAAAAGAACTTAGGAGGAAATTTGGCTTTGATCATACTCTACTGTCTCTACCACTCTTGGATGTGATCCGATATATGAGTGTCCTTGTCTTGTTTTAGCGTAGAGATGAGACTGGTGCTGGCATCATACTAGACAGGAAGCTAGAAGTGGTTGAGGAAAACCAGAGACAGATAGTGAAATGTGAAAAATGATCCACCTTCGTGTTTGATGTACCATTTCACAGTGACTCCCGTGAAAGTGCATTGGAAGAGATGAATCTTGATTTAATCATCATTTAAATATTTTAGTGAACACCATAGATGAAACACTGTCACATGGTCTCCCAGATCCTCTAGACTTACCTTTGAATTTTGGAATGTTCGAAGGAAATTTGGTGGGGATCAGAGGCCATTTAAGATCGTGGAAAATCAGATAATTCATAATCTTTGATAGGTCTAGAAAATTTAATTTTTCCAGAAAAAGGTAACCTCGGTGGGGGCTCATAATTACAACTAGTCAAGTTGGAGCTCCCGGGTTGAGTTCCTACCGAAAAAGACTGACCTGGGTTGGTACTAGCACTAGGTTTCTAGATAGAGATTGTGAATGGAAGAATGTTTGGGGTAAGAACTTGATGACCTTAGTTATGCTTAGAAAATCCTCCACTCATCTAGTTCTCATAAAATAAAGTTGGGCTTCCCCCTACTGAGATCCCTTGCAATGGAAAGTTCCCTTGCATTGGATAATTCTGACCGAGAAAGAGTTTTTCCCCTGAAGACACTTCTGCAAAGAATAATATCCTAGCATGGGATTCCACTAGCTTAGAAGGGGTTTCCCCCTATGTTAAGAATCAAACATCAATATATCATAGAAAAACCTCAGAAAAGTACTCAATGACTTGAAAAAGAGATAATTTCAGATAATAAGCCTGAAAAGAGAGAGAAATTCAAATAATAAACCTCTTCAAGGAGCAACCCTTTACCCCACTTAAATTTTCAAGCACAAGATGATTCAAATGAAAATGTCTCCTTGGTATATAGACTAGGAGGTATAATTATAACTAATGGCCTAAAGCCGACATAAATAAAATAACATTACTAATCTAATGTGCCCTAATTAAGGGGTAATGTGTCAATATTAGGGATTAACATGTCTCTCCCCTTGAGACAAGTGTTGTCCGCTAACGCTTGGAGTAACTCGAGCCAGATAAAAGACTCCATCTTCCCAAGTGGAATCTTCAAATCGGGTAGTTTCCCTCCATTTAATGAGATAATATAAAATGGATCTATTCCTTAGCTGGCAAATTCTTGTGTCGTTGATGGCTTCAGCTCCAATATCATATTTCCTTCCTCGTCAAGTTATGAAAATATAGTTTGAATCGATCTTGCCCACCTATAACTTTCTTTTAAGCATGAAACATGGAAACTAGGTGTACTCTCAGAAGATGTAGGCAACTCCAATTTGTATGCCATAGTACTCAATATTTTGCAACACCCTATAAGGGCCATATTACTTAGTGATAATTTATTATCCTTATTGGCTTGCTTGAGGGACATCCTGCTTGTATGGTTGTAGTCTTAAAATACCCAATCCCCTACTTCAAAACTTCTTTCACTACTTATGTTGACCGCTTGTTGTTTCCACATTTTGTTGGTCAAGTTGTCCTTTAAGATTTGAGAACTTGTTGTTGATTCTCATGTGATCTTCCACCGCTTTGAACCTTAGATTTTCTTTTTAGAGAAGAAGGATGGAAGGAGGGTGGTATCCATAAAGTGCCATAAATGGTGTCATTTTGTTGGAGTAAAAGTGTGAAAGGGAAGTGTTATACCACCATTCCGCCAAGGGTAACCATTTGAACCATTGGTGCTTGTTTATCGAGACAAAGCAACGAAGGTATCCTTCCGCATATTTATTCACTATCCGGTTTGTCCAGCATCGATTGAGGATGATAGGATGAGCTATGACAATTGAGTACCCAAACAAGAAAAATAATTCTGTCTAAAAATGTCCAAAGAAGATGGGATCTTTGTCACTTACACAATCTTTGGCTTCCATGTAGCTTTTTGGACCGTTTCCATGAATGCGGTGGTAACTGCACTAGCTTAGTTGGGGTGAGAGGAGGCACCGCAGCGCATTCTGGTCGGCCTATCAACAATCACCATGATGATGACATTCCCCTCTTTTCCTTCACTTTGCAACCCCTTGCAGAAACTATGGAAACCTCCTCCCACAATAATCTTTGGGATGGATAATGCCAAAGACACCTGGTCTTAATTGTTTCCACCTTTATTTTGTTGGCAAAACCAAACATTCTCACACAAACCTTTGAACATCAGTTTTGGCCATCCCTAAAAAATCCTTCTTGACTCTATGGTAGGTTTTCAAACCAGTGCCCTCCTACCTGAGAGGTGTCTGGCCCAACAGAACCTTTTGTTTGAGTTGGGAGTTCTTACACAAATGTAAGCTTTATATTTGTACTCCATAGTGAATCATTTTTCCATGTAAATGTGTATCCTATGCACCGTAATCCTCACAGAACCTTTCAATGAGAGTCCACATTTTTTCATTATTCTTCCATTCATCCTTGCTTCTATTATCCAATCAAGTTGATGATCGAGATAGCACAGAGAAAGGCCCTATATCTCATCCTTTCGAGAGTGCATCTGCCACAACATTTTACTCTTTTTATTGACGATTTCCAAATCATAACCCAAGATCTTGGTTACCCATTTGTTGTTCTTCCTGGATGGGGTCTCTTAATTCCAAGAAGTATTTAAGACTATCATGATCCGCTTTGACCTTGAAGTGCCTAAATTAGGTAGGTAAGGATGCCATTTCTTCAATGCATGTAGTAATAAGCATCATTTCCTTTCTCATAAATGGGTTTTGTGTAAGTCTCTTCCCCTGAGTGAATAACTTTCAAAAGCCGTGGGCCTTCCTTCTTGCATTAGGACAATACCAAATTCCCATTTCCCGATGCATCACATTCCACAATAAAAGGTTTTGTGAAGTTTGAGGGTCAAGACAGAGCTTTACACATCACTTCTTGTTGTTCAACCATTTAGTTGCCTCCGAGTCCACATGAAAATGCATCCTTCTTAGTTAGTTCCAGTTGTGTTGTTATTCTTCCATAGTTCAAAAAAAACTTGTGGTAACTCCTCGTCAAACCCAAAACTCTCTAAAGATTTTTTAATGTTTTGGGAATCTACCAAATTCCATCATGGTCTTAATCTTGTTGGGGTCTACTCTCGGGAGACACCTTCATGAGATACACATGACCCAAATACTCTACCTCCTTTTACTCCAAAGAAACATTTTTGATGGTTTGGCATATAGTTGCTTCTCATTTAGTAGTTGTGTTCCTTGTCAACATGTTGCGTGATGATCCTCCCAAGACTTGCTATAGATTAGTATATCATCAAAAAATACTAACATAAATTGGCTGGAAGGGCTTGAAAATGAATTCATCAACCCTCTTTGGAATGTGGAAGGTGATTTGTAAGGCCAAAAGGCACATGACCAAAAATTCATAATATTTCATGAGTTCGTAATTGTTGTTTTTGGATATTCTTCTTTCATTCTAATCTGATGATACTTTGAATAGAGATCCAATTTTGTGGAATAGATTGCTCCATGGTTCATCTAACAATTCATCAATCATGGAATGGGAACTTATCTTTAATAGTGATCTTGTTGAGATCTCTATAATCTCGACACATACGTCATGAGCTATCTTCTTGAATACCATTACCACTGGTGTAGAGTAAGAACTCATTGTGGGTCTAATGATGCCACTTCTCTAACATTTTTTTTTCAACCATGCACTCAATTTCACTCTTCCGGCATAAGGGTATCTCAGATGGCTTGATGTTAGATGGAACACTCCTGTGAATTAGGTGACCCCATGATCAAGGATTCTCGGGAAAGTTAGTGGGATACCTTTGGGAATATCTTCAAACACTTTGGGAATGCTTATCAATGATCCTTTGAGATCTTGAGCAATGATGGCTTAGATGTTTGAACATTCAGTGAGCATAGTTTCCTTGTGCAATAATGCTCTGATGCCCCTTTTTTCAATAATTTTAATATGCCATTAGAGCTTATCACCTAATGGGCCTGATACCTCAACTCAATTTCTTTTCCTCCAACAAAAATTCTATGAGTTCTTGAAAATTAAAAGCCACTGCTCCTAATGATTGTAACCATATTGGATTCTAGTACAACATCCCAAGACCACCCATGGGAATAGCAATCATTGGAATATTCAATACATATTCCCCATAGTAAGATTGATCTTATTGCATTTTCCCCGAAAGCAATTGATAGTTCCTCCATCCGCAACCATTACTTGAAACCCAAGGCCAGATATACAAAGCAATTGAGATCTTGGCTAATTTACAGCTAGGAATGAAATTATGAGTACTACCGTAATCAATTAGGACTATTACCTTTTATTTCTTTTGATGTATCCTTCATCTTGAGGGTTTGAGGAGTGCTAATTCCAGCCAATGCATTACACGACATTGTGGGAGTAAACTCTTCGCACGAAATTGCTTCTACATTTTTCATATTGAGATGGTTCTGTTCTTGTTCTTCTTCCTCTTCACAATCTATGTGAAAGAATAATTTCTTCCTCACCACACTTATGTCCCTTATTATTCTTGTTGTCACAATTAAATCATAAACTTTTTCTTTCTTTCCTCCAATTGTTGAGGTGTCAACCTTGTAGGCTGAGGTGTTTTAGGAGAAGGAGCATTGTTCTCTATAGATGTTAGGATAGGTCCCTTCTAGTAGCCATAGCCATATTTCAACATTTCTTGCCAATTCCTATGCATTCTCCACGATTTTAGTTCTCAAAGGCTAACCTCATGTTGAATGTTATCTTTTAGTTCCTATGAATACATCAATCAAGTGCCTATTTGGAATATCGGGTTACCTTTATATTCAATCTTTTGAAGTTCTCAATGTGCTCTAACCCAACCCTTTGTTTGAGATTTATCAATTGGCTAAAGAAGGTATTGCTCCTTGTATACCATAGTGTGCTATCATTTCTTCCATGAAAATTCGTCCAAGGACAAGTGATTTGTGAGAACAAAGCCATCGCATACCAAAACAAATTGATTAGGTTCTGTTAATATAAAGAAGCACTGAAATTTTGTGTATGTGGCACATTATGGAGATCAAAGAATTGCTCCATCTGAAGTATCCATGTGATTGGGTCCTTGCCATCAAACTTCCTCATGTCAATCTTAAGAACGTGGTTGGTCTTCAACCCAAATTTGGAGTTTCTCCATTCTTGATTCACCTTCCTTGTGTCCACATCATGAATTTCATGGGATGCATTTTCACTTTTAGGTGTCTTCTCTGTTACAAAATTTTTCAATACTTCCATGATCTTAGATTCCATTGAATCCATCTTAGTATCCAACTTGGATTCCATTGAATCCATATTAGCTTGTAGTTCATTTATGTCCCTACGCATTTCTTCACCTTCATCAAGAGTCCAAGTAGGATTTTCTCGAGGCTTATTTGGTGTAGAAGTTCCCTTTTTGGGTGGCATGTTGGCCAAGTATCACTTTTGAACCTTGATTTTGAGGTGGTTCTTCTAGACAATATTTATTCTGTTGTATCTCCCAATTTTTGGACCTTATGGGTATGAAACTTTATCTTATGTATTTCTCTGATATGTCTTCTCTTCAATTCCACAGGTATGATAAAAATTGGATGTGCCAAGTGGAATTTACGATAACTTCCCCACAACTTGCTGATTTTTGTCCTTTCCAGGAGATTTCACTTGTATAGTGTGCCCCGCACAAAATAATTGATATAAAATTCTGAAACTCACACCCAAAACACTTCAGACTGTCCATGATCCAATGCAACCAGTCCCACCCAATTTGGATACTCTAGGAATAAGTTATGATTTTTTTACCTGGAACACCTTCTTGGGACTAGCCAATAGGACTAGTCAGATACCCTATCTTACATAGGGTGTATATACAAATTTAAGATGACCCAAAAGCTGAAATTTTTACCACCGATAAATCACTAATTTCTGTAAATTTCCTCCAGAGTTTAGGGTATGAAACGTTACATAATTTTTTTTATAGCGAAAATGATGCAAAGACTCATTTCAGGATGATTCCAAAACCCTATCTTGTACAGGCTATATCTCCGAAAGTATAAGGCCTCAGGAGCTAAAGTTGGAACCCAACGTACCTTGATCCGTCTTCTAAGTACCCTCCAATACGTTCCTTCAGAAACGTTGTATAAAAAACGTTATAGCGAAAATTCCACGGTGTCTCAGATGTAGCAGCGAAACCCCAAGACCTTGAGCTCTGATACCATATGTTAAGAACCAAACATCAATATAGCATAGAAAAACCTCAATAAAAGTACTCAACGACTTGAAAAAGAGATAATTTCAGATAATAAGCCTCTTCGAGGGGGCAACCTCCTTTTACCCCACTTAAATGTTCAAGTACAAGATGATTCAAAATGAAAATGTCTCCTTGGTATATATAGGAGACTAGG
>SNQJ01S0006795.1:90191-124797 GCA_010110895.2 Picea sitchensis | reverse complement strand
AATGAAAATGTCTCCTTGGTATATATAGGAGACTAGGAGGTATAATTATAACTAATGGCCTAAAGCCGACATAAATAAAATAACATTACTAATATAATGTGCCCCAATTAAGGGGTAATGGGCCAATATTAGGGCTTAACACCCTGCCAACATTCCATACTATGGAAAGGGATTTCTTTTGAACCCACTAAAAAACGTGAACGGGTTAGACAAAGATGACATGTTGATGGATTGGAATAAACCACCCATTTGACTACCCCATCCAACAAAAGGATTAGGTTCAAAATATAGGAATGAACCACTCCTGAGTGAGGGGAATGATGGAGGGATGTTCCCTCTTCCCTAAGAAAAATCTTGGAGGGGAGTAGAAGAACTCCCTACACCAACATTACTAATTTGGGGAAATGACTGTAAACCAGTTGACATGTTCTTCTTATTGATTGATGACATACCAAATGATAAAGAGTTATATATAAATGACGATGAAGAGGCCACACTAAGAGGCTAAGTGGACCAATTATCATTGGTGAAGACTTTCTAATTGACGCAACTACCGTGGATTAAACCACATTAGCCATTTGGTTAAATATGAAAGGAGGTAGGATTCCTCTTGACATTATTGATGATGTGGGGGTTACAAGGGCCCCCGACCTAGACACTTATAAAGTTCCATCCATGATAGCCCATCAAATAGGGTTATTTTTAGTGAAATTCGACCTAGGAGCCAAAATTTGTGAGACAGCCAGATCATGAGGTCCAGTTAAATTAGAAGGATTGTACTGATGAATGAAGCCTTCAGTTTCGAGATATAATATGCGAGTAAAATCTGATGTGGAAAAAATATTTTTAACGGGATCTATCTCTATGATTTCAACGAGACCAACCAATACAAAATTGTTGGTTTGATCGATTTGATGCCTCAAAGAAGATGGTGGAGAATTCACTTTGACAGGAAGAATATCGTGAATTCTCCTAGATCGATGAGGTGGTTGATCAACCACTTTAAGTTATAGGCTCAAGGTGACCACCAAAAAATTTACCTTAGTCCTCTATGATCATAGAGAACACCACTAGAAAAATCCTGAAGGAAACAACAATTACAAACAACTTCAATAATACTTTGACTTAGGTAGATTAGGTTTTGAGGACGTAGTAGTAACGAAGTTATGCAGGGACTTTCCAGACAAAGGAATGGGTTGATTAAGTCCCATGAACCAACAAATGAAGGAGTGATAATACATTACCTCAACCTCCACTAACCATCCCTTCATGGTGAAAGTACCCACACTTCACGGAGCACCCTCTAGAGGTAATGAAAAGTGTGTTATGACATATGCCCTAGGTAATAAGATAAACCCCCTACAGTCACCTTTGAGATTCCTAGGAATGGCTACTAAGGATACTGGCTCGCATTCAACATTTTGGGGGTACATTCAATAGTTGGGATCGAACATATGGGTAGGGTAGAAAATCCTAAATCCTTGAAAGCATTACCTCTCACGGATGTAAATGAATTGATGAAACCCCCAAAATATGATCTCTCCACTACGTTTAGTCAAGATTTGGAGGTAGGATTCCTCTTAACATTACTGTTGGCGTGGGGGTTGTACGGGCCCCCAACCTAAACACTTCTAAAGTTCCATCCATGATATCCCATAGAAGAGGGTGATTGTTAGTGAAGTCTGACCCAGGAGCTGAAATTTGTGAGACAACTCAATCATGAGGTTCAACTAACGGAGGATTGTACTGATGGATGAAGCCTCCGGTTTTAAGATATGATATGTGAGTAAAATCCGACGTGGAATAATTATTTTTTGTGGGATCTATCTCTATTATTTTAGTGGGACCAACCGATACAAAAGTGTTGGTTTGATCGATTCGATGCCTCAAAGAAGGTGGTGGAGAATTCGCTTTCACAGGAAGAGGATCGTGAATTCTCCTATATTGACGAGGCAATTGATTAACCACTTTAATTTATAGGCTCAATGTGACCACCAACACACTTACCTAAGTCTTCTATGATCATAGATCACACCACTAGAAAAATCCTGAAGGAAACAACAATCACTGTTACGAGGGAAAAACTCTTTATGGCTAGGGTAAACCACAATAGACAGATATGACTGCAGAAATCAACTCTATCCCAAAAAAATGCTATATAAACTGTTATCACCCTGTAATTTCTGAGGCTGAGGAGGAAATCGACAGGGGTAACCACAAAACCGCTTTGAGTCTTGGATCTAGCCCTCCGAGACTCAGAGAGGGATCTCTCTATCTAATATAACTTTGTTTAAGTGTGCATATTAGGCTAGATATGTAGAAAATCTGTTTGTTTATGGATTTTTGAATTGTTTTGGTTGAGACATAAAAAGGACCATTGGAGTCAAAGATAAAAGATGATTAAATGAATAAATAACAGAGACATATGTAGCCAGGAAAGATAGTCATACCAGTGGATTATTATAATTTGTGAGGTTGAGAGAGGAAAAGATCAGGGATCATTTCAAATGCAGAGCAGATTTTATCTGAATTCTGCATTCAATCTTCAGAAGAAAACATAAACATTGTCTTTAAGCCAGTTCAGGGTGTTCATGACAAATCCTAAGCATACTCTTCTTATAATCAATGAGAACAAAACAACAATATGAAAAACTAAGGAATAACAGTTTACATCAGAGAAAACTTCACCACAGAAAATGACACAAGAATCTGGAAAATAAAGTCTTTGTATTCATTCATTACAGTCAATTAAAGCCTGTGAACATTTTTACATTTTTGGTCATCCCAAGTCCAACCCTCTTTTTTTTAAATTCATAGGCTTTATAGCCTTTACATAACTGTTCAAGATCCTATAAAAATGGATCTAAAATACTTAAAATAGAATAAAATCAAAACTAGTATGATATGTCAAATCTAGTCCTGATTTAAGGGTCAACCCTTATCAACTAGATCTTCAACAATATTTGACAGCATTCAACACTATCTGATATCTTAAATGACTTTCCAAGTGATGACAAGGCATTTCGAAATCCTGTTTTGACAAATAGGCAATTCTTTATCCAAAATTGAGAAGCCACTTCACTTTCTTTTCTTAGCATCTGCCTCAAAAACTAGGAAGTGATGATGATCTATATCGTTTAAATTTTTACCTTTTATTTGGAACCCCTTCCAAATTATATGGACACCAAAATCTTTGATTTGATAAAAAATATGAACACTCTGTCATTTTCTTTGCTTTTGGTGTCTTACAGGTATAAAATAGAGTAGGTTTAGCTACTGAAAGCAGAGCTTTCGGCAGCTAACAGTACCTTGAGAAAAACAAATAAGCTGCGAAAAATCTTGAGCTTTCCACCACTGTTCAAAACTGCAAAAATGGATTTTCTTTGATCTACCTAATCTTTAGGATCTTCATTTAGGTTCTCAACAACTTTAGCTAGAGATTCTAAATCAGGATGTGCTCTTGGCTTAGGATTTTTAAGCCTTAGTTTGATCCTTAAACCTCTAACCATTTTAAGCAACTTACGATTCTCCTTGAGCAATTTCTTATTCCTCTTCTGTTCCTTTACATGCATTTTAGATAACCTTTCAAAAAAATATCTTACCTCATCTGATGTGTTTCTTATAGTTTAGTTTTGGGATTTAATGACCCTCTCAAGCAACTTCATTTCTGATATTTCTTCTTTAAGATTTTAAATCTTTGATGATTTGTTGACCTTGTTGTGTCTGCTTGTTGATGTTTCAGGAATCTCTAGGTTTGGAACCTCTGGTGAAAAAGGTTCTTCTTCAAAAGAAGATTTCTCAGGAATCTCTCCTTCCACTAGCTCTAAATCCTCCTCTAAATCTGTATAAGGCAGATTCAAAACGTTTTTACCAGAGGCACTAGTTTTCCCTTCTGTAGCTTGGATGAAAACACACATCTTTTTGGCTTTCTTGGACTTGGAAGAAAAAGTTGGCTCCTCTGCAATTACTGGGGAAATGGCTCTTATTTTCCTTTTACTACTCTATGGTGTTGAATACTTAGTGTATGAGATCTTCTTCTTGTCCTTGGGCTGGGGTTCTGGTTCAAATTATCCCCAGAAAAGAAGATGCTCCCAAGTCTTATTTCTTCCTTGCAATTCTTGAAGCACTATAAGCTTGAT
The DNA here is from genome assembly GCA_010110895.2 of Picea sitchensis. Taxonomy (NCBI): domain Eukaryota; kingdom Viridiplantae; phylum Streptophyta; class Pinopsida; order Pinales; family Pinaceae; genus Picea; species Picea sitchensis. Next base: position 120,658 of record SNQJ01S0006795.1, on the reverse strand, counting down.
GAAGCTATGATGGGAGAGCCTACCTTGTACCTTGGTAGGCTTGGCTTGGACCTGGTGTGTCATTTTTGTCAAGCTTCTGTGAAGGTAGAAGGGAAGATTCAAAGGGAATCTACCTGTAAAATGGTTCATAAGCTTGAAATGGTAGAACATTACTCTACCATATCTGCCTTCACATGTGATGTATACCTGGATTGCTTTAAGAAAATGTTTCCACTTTTCTTCCAAGAAGGATCTAGGTATATCTTTATTCCAAGTGATGCATTTGTGTTCAATCTTGAGATAAGACCTGAATTCAATGTCTTTAGTAGCGGTTGATTTGAACCATCTTTCACCAGTCCTAGGCATCTTTTTTGATGATGCAACAATGGCTTCATTAACATGTACCTCAATTGTTCCAAATCTGGCCTTGGCTCCATCAAAGGTCAACACAAATGCCTCAACCACACCTTGATGAAATCCTTGGAGTTTTTCACAAAACTTGTAGCAACCAACATCTATGAACATCTGACAAATCTTAGGGTGAGATTCCAGATATGTTATGTCATTGAGCTCCTTCTTGAGTAGAACTCCTCCCTTCTTCATCTTCAAAACCGGTTGTCAATACCTGCAATATTATAAAATTGGGCTTGGGTAGACACAGTGGAGTTGATAGAGGGAAAATTGAAAATCGAGCAGAAGAAAGATGCATGGTATGGGGAACAGATTGGAAGATATTTTTTATAACAAACCCTTAATATAGAATGAAAATCAGATCATAATGATGACTGCATCATTCGATCAGGACATATACCATGTGATAGATTAGGAAAAATGAATGATACGAGCTTATGGTGATTGGATTTACTAGATTAGGGTTAAATATATCTCACTAAATAATCATATCATACAAACAATCACTTGCCCAGATCGTATCATGATTCACTCCAATCAAATCTAGTAGCAATTGAGATGATGATGTTGTGTACTGATGGCAGTTTGAGAGTCAGATGGGACAGTTTGACTGTTAGCCGAATTTGTGATTTCGGTGTCTTATATCATTTCTCACATGTCTTTTTAGCTACCGAAAGTGGTAGCTTTCGACAGCTTAGAGTGATTTGAAAAATGGCCCTTAGTTGTCGAAAGTGAAATTTTAGAGTTTTTTCTAATAAAAGTACAGACTCATCATTTTTTTGAAAAGATAAGTCTAAAAATCATCTTAAATATATTTAACTCAAGAATAAAAAAACATATTTCAGATAATGATCCATCCTATCACCTAATGACCATAACTTGGGAAAATTTATTCCAAGAGACAACCAGACCAACAAGCCAAGAACTTCATTATGAAACCCACCAATCATAATTGAATCATCAGGTCTCCTATCATTATAGGACACTAACATAGGCTCCAATTGGGGATGGTGGCTCCTGATGAGGTGTCAAGAATCCCAACTCTCCAGATTCATAAATCAATGCCTTATCCATTGGGCTGATCCCACAACCTATATTTTGATCTGTCCTTCACCCTAGTGATCGAAAATCAATTGATTATTCATTCCGACTTTGAATGAATCTTTGAAGTAAAACATAAAGCAAAATAAACCACATACTTTCCCAACAAGATTATTTTCATATGGTAAATCTGTTAAAAACGTTGATCTAATGATCTTATTTATATACATACACCCTATTCTAATCCTCAGAATGCTTGATCCTAATCAATATGTGACATCTAGTATAACCAGTCAAAAATTGGATCTGAAACCTGGACTCTTTCACTGATTTTTCCCAAACTCAGATGTAGATCTGGTAATGATATGTGATAAGGATTTCTATCCTGATCTCCCTTACATGAGAATTGATCAATCTAAAAAACCACTAAACTGTTGAAAATGTGTTGTGGACCTTCCACGAAAAATTTCTCCATGTACATACCTATAGGATCCAAATAGACCTAAGTTGTTTCTTGGAATTTGCAATCAGTCCATTCCATATCTTGACCTTGTGTTGCTCGTGAGGTTTTCCAGTCTTCAAACATTTCAAGATGCATTTTCATTTCATCTGATGGGTTTTGCACTGATATTTGGTTTGAACTAGTCAGTGGGGAAGACTGTCTTATCATATCCATATCATAACAATTTTTTAATTCATTAGGAGTAATTGAAACCAGACTTTGAAAAGATGCATTATCCAGAATATCAACTATAGGATCATAAAAAAAAATTGATGACTATGGAATGGGATTTGCTGGCACTTCATGGCTCATACTGTGACTTTCAACTAAAATCTGACCAATATTCCCTCTCAAAATTTGAAATGATTTGAAGCACAGAGGTAGTGAATCAAAATGGCTCAGCTCATCACCTATTTCAGGCTTCGGGATTCCATCTGATATTTTCCCTTCAAAAAGATTTAGTGGTTGTACCTCTGGATCAACTTCCGTATCATCCTTGTTCTCCTCAACTAATGCATTAGAACATTCCTCTTTCTTACTATTTACAATCTGTTGGCAATGTTTTCTCAGGAGTGAGGCAAAACATAGAAGCAGGTAGTTTTCATTTTCGTTAAAATTTTCTACACCTTCCTCCTTCAAAATTTGACGTGAATTAACCCCTAATGGTACAGAGTTACATTTTAGTGCTTCGAATTCTGTTTCGGGCTCTGAAATTTTTTTTGAACTTTGAAAATCGGATAAACTTTTAGATTGTAATCCTGGATCTGAAATTTCCTTTTTATCAACACTAACCTCCTTCACTATCTCATCAAAAGGTTTTCCTTCTTTGATATTTACCACTTGTTCAAAATTTTCCTTCCAAAATTTAAAAGAAGAGAAGCATAAGGGTAAATTCTGTCCACTTACCTCAAGAATTTCTACATCCTGATCAGGGTTTTCATCGTACCAATCAAGCTTGGGTGAATCCTCCATGGATGAAATACCATTGAACATTCATATCATATCAGGATAATCTTCCTCCATCTTCTGGTTTTGAACTTCATCTTTGACTGTATCATGGATTGAGTACATGAAGATATCATTATCCAAACCATGGTACCAAGGATGAGCTGCAACATGTTTACGGATAGTGACCCTTTATTTTTCTGAAATCAATAGAAAATGATGTCTTTGAACATCAGGATCTTCTCTTATGCTAATCCTGTGCAACATTTCTTCCATGGTGTTGGCCAGAATGTCCAGTTTAGTTTCTGAATATTTCAGCTGCTCCTTTTCTATTCTAGCATTTTCTTCTACTCTAAGCTTGGATCTTTTGTTCAACATATTAGCTTCTATGTCAACCGCAAAATTTTGCATTTCCTCAAGTGTTGCAGTGTCTCTTTCCCTTAACTGGAATGCCATTTATCGATCAAAGGCATATGAGTAATGAAATTGATATGAGCTAGGAGGTGGCGTTACGTCCACAGGTATTGAATGATACAAATTATTGAACCTGGTTGAGAATTTTTGTAAAGACTCTCCTGGATTTCTTTTCAAGTGGTCATACTCTTCTAGGATGAGGAGAACATTTCCCATGATCACCCACCTATCTAAGAAAGCTTGCATGTTGCAGCTGGAAGGTTTTTAAGCCAATTTTTAACTTTACCTTACAAAGACAAGGCAAACATCCTGATATAGACATCGTCATTTTCAACCTCATAAAGGTCAAGGAAATCTTCAAACCTCTAGATGTGTTTTTCAGCAGTGATATTGGCATCCTCTCCATCAAACCTGGGTAGATTATTGGTGTAATTTGCAGGGAGGTCATGGAGGATAGGAGGCAAATATAGGGGCTTATATCTGTCTAGGATTTTGGTAGGCACATGAGGTGAAACAATAGGATTACAACCATCTGGAGGTTTAACAAGAGTAGGAGATAAAGCAGGAGGCTTATGTCTCACTAGGATTTCTACATGTGCATCTGGGATGTGCATAGGTGTATGAGTATGTACATGATCCTCAATTTGGGGCTTAGTCTCTGGAATCTCATCAATTTGCAAATGATCAATGTAAAATTCAGCATTGTACTCTTGACTAGGATCAGAATAAGAGAGAAGATAATTACAGAAAAATCCTATAACATATTGAATACAATTAGGACTTGAATACCTGGTCTTTCTACGCTGCTTGGTCATGCTTCAGATTCTTCCTCTAGTGGAGTATTTGAATTGGAACTGATCTAGAGATTGAAGTCACCAGGTGAATGATCTCAACCTTCTTGTGTCTGGTCACTGTCCACCATTAGTGATCAGATCTTGAAATTTGAATTGTACTACTGGGGAGAGTTCCCCAGTACGGTCGTCATTATGTTATCACCCTGTAATTTCCCAGGCTGAGGAGGAAATCGGAAAGGGTAACCAAAAAAATGATTCGAGTCTTGGATATATCCCTTCAAGACTCAGATAGGGATATCTCTGTTTGATATAACTTTGTTTATGTGTGGATCTTAGGCTAGATATGCATAACATGGGTTTGTTTATGGATTTTGTAATTGTTTTGTTTGAGACATAAAAAGTACCATTGGGAAAAATGGAGTCAAAGATTAAAGACAATTAAATGAATAAATAATAGAGACATATGTAGCCAGGAAAGACAGTCATATCAGTGGATTCTTATAATTTGTGAGGTGGAGAGAGGAAAATATCAGGGATGATTTCAAATGTAGAGCAGTGTTTATCTGAATTCTACATTCAATCTTTAGAAGAAAACATAAACATTGTCTTTAAGCCAGATCAGGGTGTTCATGAAAAATCTTGAGCATACTCTTCTTATAAGAAATTAGAACAAAAAAACAATATGAAAAACTAAGGAATAAAAACTTACATCAGAGAAAAATTCACCACAGAAAATGACACAAGAATCTGGAAAATAAAGTCTTTGTATTCATTCATTACATTCAATTAAAGCCTGTGAGCATTTTTACATTTTTGTTCATCCCAAGTCCAACCCTCTTTTTTTCAAAGTCATAGGCTTTATAGCCTTTACATAATAGTTCAAGATCCTATAAAAATGGATCTAGAATAATTAAAATAGAATAAAATCAAAACTAGTATGATATGTCAAATCTAGTCCTGATTTAAGGGTCAACTCTTATCAACTATATATTCAACAATATATGACATCATTCAACACTATCTGATATCTTCAATGAATTTCCAAGTGATGACAAGGCATTTCTAAATCTTGTTTTGACAAATATGAAATTCTTTATCCAAAATTGAGAAGCCACTTCACTTTCTTTTCTTAGCATATGCCTCAAAAACTAGGAAGTGATGATGATCTGTATCTTTTAAATTTTTATCTTTTATTTGGAACCCCTTTCAAATGATCTGGACACAAAAATATTTGATCTGAGCAAAAATATGAACACTCTGTCATTTTATGCACTTTCGGTGGCTTACAGGTATACAACAGAGTAGGTTTAGCTGTCGAAAGCAAAGATTTCGGCAACTAACAGTGCCTTGAGAAAAAAGAATACGCTGCTGAAAATCTTGAGCTTTCCACCACTGTTCAAAACTGCAAAAACGGATTTTCTTCGATCTAACTACTCTTTAGGATCTTCATTTAGGTTCTCAGCAACTTCAGCTAGGGCTTCTAAATCAGGATGTTCTCTTAGCTTAGGATTTTTAAGCCTTAGTTTGATCCTTAAACCTCTAACTATTTTAAGCAACTTACGATTCTCCTTGAGCAATTTCTTATTCCTCTTCTGCTCCTTTACATGCATTTTAGCTAACCTTTCAAAACAATATCTTACCTCATCTAATTTGTTGCTTATATTCTGGTTTTTGGATTTAATGACCCTCTCAAGAAACTTCATCTCTGATATTTCTTCTTTAAGCTTTTCAATCTTTGATGATTTGCTAACCTTGTTGTGTCTGCTTGTTGATGTTTCAGGAATGTCCAGGTCTGGAACCTTTGGTGAAAAAGGTGCTTCTTCAAAAGAATACTGCTTGGGAATATCTCCTTCCATTGGCTCTAAATCCTCCTCTAAATCTATATAAGGTAGATTCAAAACGTTTTTACCAGAGGCACTAGTTTTCCCTTCTGGAGCTTGGCTGAAAACAAACATCTTTTTGGCTTTCTTGGACTTGGAAGATGAAGCTGACTCCTTTGCAATTATTGGGGAAATGGATATTCTTTTCCTTTTATCACTCTATGGTTTTGAATACTTAGTGGATGAGATATTCTTCTTGTCCTTGGGTTGGGGTTCTGGTTCAAATTCTCCCCAAAAAAGAAGATGTTCCCAAGTCTTATTACTCCCCTGCAATTATTGAAGCATTATAAGCTTGATGAGGCTATGATGGGAGAGCCTACTCTGCACCTTGGTAGGCTTGGCCTGGACCTGGTGTGTCATTTTTTTCAAGCTTCTGTGAAGGTAGAAGGTAATATTCAAAGGGCATCTACCTATAAAATGGTTCATAAGCTTGAAATGGTAGAACATTACTCTACCATATCTTCCTTCACATGTGATGTATACCTGAATTTCTTTAAAAAAATGTTTCCACATTTCTTCCAAGAAGAATCGAGGTATATCTTTCTTCCAAGTGATGCATTTGTGTTCAGGCTTGAGATAAGATGTGAATTCAATGTCTTTAGTAGTGGTTGATTTGAACCATCTTTCACCATTCCCAGGCATCTTTGTTGTTGCTGCAAAAATGGCTTCATTAACCTGTACCTCAATTGTTCCAACTCTGGCTTTGGCTCCATCAACGGTCAAATCAAATGCCTCAGCCACACCTTGATGAAATCTTTGGAGTTTTTCACAAAACCTATAGCAACCAACATCCATGAACATCTGGAAAATCTAAGGGTGAGATTCTAGATATGTTATGTCATTGAGATCCTTCCTGAGCAGAAATCCTCCCTTCTTCATCTGCAAAACCAGTTGTCAATACCTGCAATATGATAAATCAATATTGGGTAGACACGGTGGCGCTGATAGAGGGAAAATAAAAAATTGAGCAGAGGAAAGATGCGTGGTATGGAGAATAGATTGGAAGAAAAGTTTTATAACCAACCCTTAATATAGAATGAAAATCAGATCATAATGATGACTGCATCATTCGATCAGGACATATACCATGTGATAGATCAAGAAAAATGAATGATACGAGCTTATGGTGATCGGATCTAATATATTAGGGTTAAATAGATCTCACTAAATAATCATATCATACAAACAATCACTTGCCCAGATCGTATCATGATTCACTCCAGTCATTTTCGATAGCAATTGAGATGATGATGATGTGTACTGATGGAAATTTGAGAGTCCAATGGGATAGTTTGATCGTTATCCGACTCTGTGCTTTCAACGGCTTAGAGTGTTTCTCACATGCCATCTTAGCTACCGAAAGTGGAAACTTTCCGCAGCTTAGAGTGCTTTGAAAAATGGCCCTTATCCGTCGAAAGTGAAATTTTAGAGTTTTTTCTAATAAAAGTATAGACTCATCATTTTTTTGAAAAGATAAGTCTAAAACTCATCTTAAAGATATTTAACTCAAGAATAAAAAAAAATATTTCATCTAATGATCCATCCTATCACCTAATGACCATAACTTGGGAAAATTTATTCCAAGAGACAACCAGACCAGCAAGCCAGGAACTTCATCATGAAACCCACCAATCATAACTAAATCATCAGGTCTCCTATCATTATAGGACACTAACATAAACCAATGTGAAAGTGAGATAAGGAAGAGGCCTACCTCGTCCATATTTTCTATGATGTCCACCATTGAGAACTTTGACCCAAATCTTTATACTTGCAACAAGTTCTCAACAAGCAAGCACATCAAGCATATAGTGATAATATGAAAGGTTATCACATTAGATAGCATAATCCATTAATATACATGAAAAATATACCCATGGATAATAACTCATATATTCGCAAGATATTAATAGGACAGGAAAGGAGTATTTCTATTAATAAGTGATCAACATAAGTGAAAACATTACAGACTTTCATGTCGGCATGGTTCGGAACTGAGAAACTAAGTTCCTTCTAGCTGGGCCTCCACCACTTAAATCCTCCACCAAAGGCAAGCTCATAGAAGGGAGACAATGAGGTTCTCCATCAATAAGGAAAGAGCTTGGGGGATGAATACTGTGTTCATACTTAAAGGACAAAGGGATGCAGACTCAATATGAAGTAATAATTTCTCAAGAGTAACTTTCCTCTCAAAGTTGAATTCTTTCTCCTTTTTTCCATAGCTCGGAATTGGACCATTTATAGCCTTCAAAATGGAATTGAAGGGCCGATTCAGAATGTTTCTAGTATATGGAAGGCCAAGGATCAGAGATATCCTATCGTGACATGGAAACCAGACATTTAATTTTGATTTTCTGGCACAAATCCTGATGTACCCGGGCTATAGTGGAGCAACCTGCGTATACGCATGTTGTATAGTGTGCAAGATGCATACACGTGGAAAAATATTAATTTTTGTCTCTGTATTTTATCAACAGGGAAGATAAGTATGCATAGGGAAATAGAATAAGGCCCTCTGTGAAAGATTGCATAGGGTGAGGTAAATCTTGCTATAATATATGCCCCCTAATGTGTGAGGTCAGAGGAGTATCTGTGATGGCTGAAATACATTATAAATAACCCAGAAGTGGAGTGGTAGGGGACTAGCTGGACGAACTCATTTCTCATTACATTCTGTACTAACTTTGCATACATGCTGCCAATAAAATTACATTGTAGATCCATGTGGAAAATATACCAAACAAGTGTCTGTGACCATGAATAGACAAATAGAAATGTAGTTACATGCCACAAGTTTTTATAGTCACGAACAAGGCCTAGTAGAACCAGTCTCAAAAAAAATCTGAAGATATCTGTATACCATGGAGTACAATTTGAGCTCCCATGATCACTGAAGTCATATAGGTATTGGTCCAATGAAAAGGAGGCAACAACTCAAGAAATTTGTGGCCACATAGTGATGTCTTCAAGTCTTCTACACAATCCGCCAAGGGTGCAAGTCTACATCATGTTAAAAAAGGAGTTGAGGTCGAACACAATGAGACGTCGTTTGATTACCGGTCATTCAGGTATACCGTTAACAAACACGAGACAACCTATCGATAATGAAAGTAGGTATCAAGGCATAGAGTACATTCTTACAAGTGTGAATACATGATTTGGTGTCAAACACCTGAAGAATCCATCGATCAGGAGACATTGATGTATTCCCAAATGTCAATGGWRAGAGATCCTGCCRCTGATGACTGCAAGACTCAAGGTACTCATAAGACTCTAGATCTTGTTTCCAGAWTAAATGAGTTGAAGTCAATGGAAAGAGACTCGCTGAAAGGAGAGAATTAAGGCATCTATCATCAGTCAACATGAGGTATAAAGCAGGAGCTTCCTGATTTGGTGGAAATCATAAAAAGAACATGTTCATGAACCAACGACCCTTTGCGTATTTCATGTGTGCCAAGTGAAAGCAGTACACAAAAAATACCCTCTGAATAGAAGCCAATGATGAAAACTACTGACAAAGGTGAGGAAACCACCAATAAGGCTAATGGCATCCATGACACTACATGAATCCTAATGTGTGAATAGGTCTTTCCGTTGAACATAAGGGACACCACAAATCAACAACCAATGATGAAATGTCAACTGTTGGGTACAAGGTTACCTACAAATGATGAAAGTAGGGCCAGGGTGCATGATAGGAATACAATATCATGTGAATCTAAGACAAACTGAGGGTATGGACGACATGCAAAGTCAAGAGTTTTGAGGAGTGGTCGACATAGGTTGATAGACTTCCTTTGAACAATAGCATGAGACATATGGAGGACTCCAACAACATAGACCCAATGATGAAACCATAAGATGTAAGAGGCATAAATGCAATTATCTATAGGGACTGGAAGAGTAACTAGTCGGTAGAGAAGACTCTGTAATGAGATTAGCTTCCTAAGGCCATGCTAATCCCAAAATTATAATGACAAATGGACTCAATAACTTTGTTCTCTGTTCAAAGGCGACATGACTAATGACAACATAAGATAATACTCCCTTCCTGCCCGTCTTTTTTTTGTTTTTTCATAGACAAATGAATGTTATGATACAGAGGAGGAAACGAGTGTCATAAGTAAGAAAAACTAGTTTCAGCAGTGGAACATACCTATGCTCAATGTAGGGAAATGTATGCGGGAGATGGACACTCGGGGAATTTTCCCTCCTAGGTATAGGGTGTCAAATTGAGAAGGATATAAACAAGGCTCTTCTTGGTTGAGGATGCAAAAACTATTGAGGAAAACAGTTTACAACGCAAAGCTAGAACCGACTATAGGCTCAATACTGCAAGAAAGGACATGAGATACAATCACAACTTGACATCAAAAAATTTCCTTTCTATGTATTTTATTCTACTTGGTGTGAAAAAGGGATAAACTTGTGCCAAATAGACGTCTTTTCAAATCCAATTTACAAGTGTGAAAGAGACAAGTTAACTTGGAAATATTTTATCGTTTTGAAAATGAGTCAAAAAAGAGCTTAACTAAGACTAATGAACTTTCAAGTCCAATTTAACGAGTGTGAAAGGGATAAATCACTCGACAATATTTTCACTTTTTAGACGAGTCGGAAAAGAGCTTAACTTGGACTTGTTCGGGAGATTCTAGGCGGGAAGTCCTAGGGGAGGCCAAGGCTCCTGTGGTGGACTTATGTGGAATGTCAGTATCTTACGAATAGCTGACATAAGCTTGGGAAAAACCAAATCTCTCCAAGTCGAGGAGAATAAAGTACTAACAAAGTATATAGTCTTTGTGGTGGACCGAATAATGTCTCTCACTGGGAAATACATGGGCGGAGGCATTGGATACCCCACAAGGCCATCCTAATCAAAGGTAATTTCCTTGGGACTTGAAGGGAAAGCACTCAGGGAGAGAATAAACCTCTCCCTTTTAGAGGATGCAGGATTAGGAATGTTGATGACATGGTTGAAGAATGAATCACCCTCTACAAGGAGAGTAGGATTGACCAGAGATTGCACTAGTATGACCACTTCTTCAATACTAGGTTGAAGAGGATGCATGATAACATATATAGGGGACATGTCACCCTCGACAATGAGGGTGAGGTCAAGAGATAAATGCAGTGGCATGACCATCGTGTCAATCAAAGGAGAAATAAGGTGCGGGGAAACCACAGATGCCTCAGAATATGAAGGGCCCTTGGGTGAGCCCCATGTTTTTGGTATCTCAGCAGTGGCTGGACACAGATGAGTAAGGTGGTCTCCTTCAAAAGTCTTGAAAAGGAATTTAGGCTTACATATGAGGCATTGAGGTTTCTCAATGCCCTCAGCATCCTTCACAACAACTGGTGACATGCTTTCAATGAGATAGGCATAGGCGAGAGAGTAATCTCCTACATTATGTACATAGGTTGGAGATGTGAAATTGATAAGACTCATGGTGACTAAAGTGGTTCCCCAAGAATGGATAACAGTGGTTGGGTGCGGGTTATCAACATTCTTGCAGAGGTTGTTGAATCATCTCCAAAATTACTGGTAGAGGTTGGTGATGGAGCTCCAGTGTGACTGGTAGTGACTGGAATAGAGGTGAGTTGTGGCATTTGATTCCAAGGTCTAGGGAAATATTGTCTTTGAAACATTGTAGACCAAGAAGGGTCCTGGTTTACTCCCTATCCCTATCTGGAAAGGTGGCATCCTYCGCTGAATTGGTTCAAAGAGGTTTGTATGGGCATCATCACTAAAGTCTGTGAAAAGGCAGAGGTATGATAAGAGTTATTTGGGTGAGGATATATTTTTCCCCCTTGTGAAGGGGTTCCRTAAAGAGGGTAGCATGAACCGTAAAACTGATTCTCCCCATATGAAATACCCGGTGCTACATGAGGACCTGTCATGGGAAAAGTGTTCAAAGGAATCGACATGGCGGTTGAAGGATACATGGATGGACTGTAATAAGTAGAATAAGCACCTATCTGAGTATTGTCTCCTGCAAGAGCATATCTAGGACTGGATCCGTAAGTAGATAGGTTCCAACCTCCCATCCTGAAAGCTGGTTGAGGGAAATGACTCATATCAAATGAAGATGTAGGCGTTGGGGCCATGGTGCCCCCAGATCCAATACTAGCGTTCATATAAGTGGACCAGGGAGAGGATTTCACAGGTTAAGGAATATCAACATAAAAATGGCTAGAGGCCCAAGGCACGAACTAAGTATCATAGTTCTGCATACCATTATGAAAAGCGATAGGATCCATTCCCATGAAATGAGTAGGCATCATGGGGTGGGTAGCGGTAAATGCGGGAGAAAATGGAACTCCAATATCCATGATAACAAAAACTCAGTATAGGCTCCTAAGGTCAACTAGTAATCAAAGATCATACCAAAAATCAAACGACCAATATGCATGCAAACAGGGTAAAGTGGTTAAGTGGACTCCCTCCCTAAAGAAGTTATGTATCGCCCAATAGGGGCCTGAGACTCCCTGATAAATATTGGAGGTAAAAAAATCAGTTATAAGGGCCCTTGTGGGATTAAAAACCAGTCGGCAGATCCCCCAGAGAGGTAATCCTCCATAAAGGTTGTGTGTTGTCTGACCCTTATCTGACCTAGGGTACCTATAGAATAACCTTTGCAAGTAACCTATGAGATACCTAAGTCAAGCAACTAATCAACCAATGTATAACCGATGCACAAGAGAGCATTCGTAACTCAGTTCCACCATATGGGCAGGGTAGCAAAGCTTGAAACCTTGAAAGTATCGCCTCGAACTAAGGTAAAGGCACTAGCAAGATCCCCATAAATATCTCTGACGCTAGGAAGGTATTAGGGGGATATCCATTCAACCAACTTTGCATGACCTCGTGATTAACTTTGGTGTGAGCAGAGCCTCCTAATATTACCAATTATGCACTGGATTTCTCCACTTCTTTTCTCAAACACATATGTTGATTTGATTTCCTTGGAGAAGTTTACTCACAAAATCTCATTCCAAGGCACTAAATCCTAATCTAGTTTGTGCACCCTAGAAAATAAAATCGTGACTAATTAATTTTAAGTTATAGCGTTAATTGTATTGGTCATGATTACTAAAAAATGTATGGTAGTGAAACTCATGATGTTATGACTCTGGAAGAAAAGTAAACATGAAAATAATGCAAATTCCTAACTTTAACTTTCAATGAATGATATGCTTCTAAAAACCAATGCAACTTTGAAATTCAACTTTGCAATTCTAAAGTAAAATGAAATCTTTCACTATATGCACTAAGCTAATGAAAAAGACTCCAAAAGACAAAAATGCCAAGCAATGCAAAATGCCTATTTTTTTTGTATTTTCAATATAGAAAAATTGAAAATGCACGGACTGAAAAGTAACTTGATATATAATCCTACCATGTATAGAAAAAGATAACTCAAGCAGACTACCAACCAACAAAACACCTAGCCCAATGTATAAGGACAATAAAAAATGAAAAGATGATGAGAAAGAATCCACCCAAAAATTCAAGCAAAAGAGGTTTTCTTGTCATCCCAGAGGCGCTTAACAGGAACTACAGAGACCTAAGAAGTCTTAACAAACATCAAATCCCACCCAGCGAAAACCAAACCAAGAAAAAAAGAAAGGAAAAGTGGTGTATGCGACTATTAAGGAAAAAAAAGGATATATACACATCTTGGTGTGAGACAACCATCATATGTATGCGACTGTCAATGCAAAAGGCATGTATATGCTTCAAAACAAGGCCATGCAAGGGAGAAAGGATGAAAACTTAGACCCAGAGTGAACAAGAACTGTCAAGCAATGATACGAAAAGAACCACAATAGAAACGAGAGAAATCTAAGGAGAAAAGTACTCCAAACCCTAAGAAGGAAGATAAATCCCCAGTATGGTTGACAATTCTGTTATGAGGGAAAAACTCTCTATGGCTAGGGTAAACCACAACAGACGGATATGACTGCAGAAATCAACTCTACCCCAAAAACATGCTATATAAACCAATGTGCAAGAGAGACAAGAAAGAGGCCTACCTCATCTATATGTTCGATGATGTCCACCATTGAGCACTTTGACCCAAAACTTTATACCTGCAACAATTTCTCAAAAAACAAGTAGAGAAGGAATATAGTGATAATATAAAAGGTTAGCACATTAGATAGCATAATCCATTAATATACATGACAAATATGCCCATGGATAATAAATCATATATTTTCAAGATATCAATAGGATGGGAAAGGAGTATTTCTATTAATAAATGATTAGTAGAAGTGAAAACATTACAGACTTCCTTGTTAGCATGGTTCAGAACCTAGAAACTAAGTTCCTTCCAGCTGGGCCTCCACCATTTCAATCCTCCACCGAATGCAAGCTCATAGAAGGGAGACAATGGGGTTCTCCATAAATAAAAGAATATCTTGGGGGTTGAACACTGTGTTCAAACTTAAAGGACAGAGGGATGCGGACTCAATATGAAGTAATAATTTCTCTAGAGTAACTTTGCTCTCAAAGTTGAATTCTTTCTCCTTCTTTCCATAGCTTAGAATTGGCCCATTTATATCCTTCAAAATGGAACTGAAGGGTCGAGTCGGAATGATTCCAGTATATGGAAGGCCAAGGATAAGACATATCCTATCATGACATCGAAACCCAACATTTAATTTTGATTTTCTAGCACAAATCCTGGTGTACGAGGGCTGTAGTGGAGTAGCCTATGTATACGCATGTTGTATAGTGTGCAAGATGCGTACAAGTGGAAAAATATTAATTTTTTTCTCTGGATTTTATCAACATGGAAGATAAGTCTGCATAGGGAAATGGAATAAGGCCCTCTGTGCAAGATTGCATAGGGTGAGACAAATCTTTCTATAACAATCACAAACAACTTCACCAATACTTCGACTTAGGTAGATTAGGTTCTGAGGCTATAGTAGTAACAAAGTTATACAGGGACTTTCCGGACAAAGGAATGGGTTGATTAAGTCTCGTGAACCAATGAATGAAGGAGTGTGAAGTAGTTACCTTGACTTCCACTAACCATCCTTTCACGGTGCAAGTACCCACGCTTCACGGGGCACCCTCCAGAGGTAACGAAAAGTGTGATACAACATCTTCCCCAAGTACTACGGGAAATCCCATGCACTCACCTTTGCGATTCCTAGGAATGGATACTGACTCATAGTCAACATCCTAGGGGTACAGTCAATAGTCGGGATCAAACATATGGGTAGGGTAGCAAATCCGAAAGCCTTGAAAGTGTTTCCTCTCACGTAGGTAAAGAAATTGATGAAACCCCCAAAATACGATCTCTTCACTACATTTAGTGAAGCTTTGGAGGGGTTATCTCTCCACTATATTTACTCAATCCGAGGAGATAACCCCTCCAAATCTAAGCTATCACTCAGGTTAGAGATGTGACTAGAGGATCGCACTAGATATGTGACTAGAGGAGCGCACTAGTCTTTCTCTTTCTCTCTTTTTTATATTCATATCTATACTTTATCTCTCTTGTCTTGGAGGTGCTAGGGTTTCTTGGAGATTTTGGAACATCTTAAATACTTGGGTTATAGTTTCAAGAAGAGGGTGGACATATTTATTAGAGGATTCTTGTGAGATACAAGGGTTTACTCTTTTTAAGAAGACATTATATATGGTGACCATCTCATTCTTGATCACTCATGTTAGATATGTGACTAGAGGAGTGCACTATTCTTTCTCTTTCTCTCTTTTTGATATTCATATTTTTACTTTATCTCTATTGTCTTGGAGGTGCTATGGTTTCTTGGACATTTTAAAACATATTAAATACTTGGGTTAGAGTTTCATACTTTGGAGACATTTGGATCTAGGATTTTATGATTAAAACCTAGATTGTACTCGTTGAGGAGTGGAGAAGAGGATATATCTTTCCTTGGAGGAATTTCTACTATGATGTTCGTGGAGTTCCTTATGTTTAAGGGAAAATATATCTAACTAATGCACATCCTTGGTGAGTGTGTTCAGCTCACTCATAGATAGAGAAGTATATTTCCAAATATCTTTCACAAGGGTTTATATTTATCATTTAAATACAACATGGAATGATTATATAAATACCTTTTAATCGATTTTTGTCCTCAATTCCACATGAAAGTATATGGATCCATTTCTATCTCCAAACTCTTTAGTACCATGCATGCAAATCAAAGAAGAAAATAACCTTCCTCATTTCCAATATAATATTCCAAATAAGTCATATGTATTGTATGAAAGCATGAATCCTTATCTAATATTCAAGAAAATTGATCTCCTATTATCTACATAAATCACACATGACAATATTGGACAAATAAACCATAACTTGCAAGGGGGGATAAAGTAGATCTATATTATGAATATAGAAATATGACAACAAATAGTTGGGTCTCATTGAAGTACCTCCTTCACCAAATCCCAGGATCCTTGGCCACAATTACTCAATTGTCCATCAAAATGAATACAACTTTACTTTGTCAGAGTGGTCATTTGGTGGCTAGAAACATCTACACAAATCATAATCAATGCTTGACGAACAAATGGATAAGAACTGCTTAAGTGGAAACAAAACTAGGGAAAAATATATTTAACACGGGGTTGGAATTTCTCTAGAGTATCAACACCTTCTCTTTTCATCCCCTATTTCAACCCTAGGATCCCCTATTTATATTAGTAGGGGGGTAATATATTCAAGGAATGGTGAACTACATGCCATAAAAGTAATTGGGAGTGATACAATCAAGGAATTACATGTCATACTAGTAACTACCATGCATAACCTTCACTCACAGTCTATGCCTTATGCACATTTTGTACCTTTTTGGGGTATTCTAGGGCACTCATGGATTTAATATGGGAAAATCACAAGAAGGTCATGAATTTTACTAGGAAAACTCACAAACATATGGTAAAATGGTGAAATAAAGTTGGAGAAGCTCTAATAACTAATGGAAAATATATGTACATAGACTAACTCAATTTATTTTATTAGGGGTGTGTTGACGGGCGAAAATGAATGCTTGCCAACTGGAAGAGTGGATTTGGTCCGGGGTTGTCTAAATAACCCAAGCTGTTTGGGATAACCCACTCTGACGGGTTTAGTGGCTCCGTTAGCTGATCTAAGTCCTAAGGAAACAAAAGAAAACTACCCTAAATGAACTAATCTAAATAAAAATAACAATTAAAACAAACTAATAAACAAATCTAAACTAATAATATATACAGTCTATTAACTAAATCATGCAACTATAATCCTATAAAAGTAAACGTTTAATTATCAACAGAATTARCTTCAATTACAAATATACAATGTTTACAAATTACAGATTTAAATTAAAACCTACAAAAATCATTTGTAATCTGTCCTAAGACAACGAAACTATTTTTTGATTTTATAATTTTATGAAAAAGAAATAGAATAAAAACTAACTATCTAAGCTAAGCAACTAAAACACTAACTCTAACTACAAATCTAAACTATACATTATATCTATCTAAACTACTTATATTATACTAACAAATTTACTATCAAATGACAATAACTAACTGACCTGAAGTAACGCTTCAGGTTTGTCCTGTATGCAATAGTTGTTTTAGCTATTCGGAGGGAGGAAAGCCGCACCGGATTATCCACGAGCTTCTCATAAACAAGAAGCAGATGTTCTCTTCAAATATAAATAACAGGACAAACAAGACATAAAAATATAATAGCAATTTTATGAGTTACAAACCATCACAATTAGATAAATCTGTGTGCAAGGATTTGTACGAAACGATTGAATTAACGAAGAAGAGAAATCTGTGATTCATTAACTGAACCAAAGTAATTGTTGTACTTTTCAAATATAAGAGACATCAGACATGGAAAACATATAAATTAAATCACATCAACATGCAAAGAATTATGATAGCTAAAGTAGTCGATAATTAATTGCAAACTGATATGCAGAATACTTGAAACAAAAGTTGGATATATTGAAAGCGAAAGTTGTTACAAGACATCAACTTTCATCTCAGTCTGAATCATAAATCCATAATCTGGTTCTCTCCACCTTGAAGATGATGGGTTTATTACAAAAATGACAAGTATTTAAAGACCTCCCACAGGGTAAAACATCCCTGTGGGAATTATCAAAACAGTTTACAAAAATATGGGGATAATATCCCAAGTTTCTAACTCATGCTAACAACCTAAAACAAAACCATATCCAAATTATCCCCTAAACTGCCATAGCATGCCCATTTGATCATTGTAATTCGTATGCACCCGAAAGAGGAAAAAAATAGACAAGTTAAGAGGATATTTTATTGATAAAATTGACAAAAATCTAATTTTTA
Organism: Picea sitchensis; assembly: GCA_010110895.2. Taxonomy (NCBI): domain Eukaryota; kingdom Viridiplantae; phylum Streptophyta; class Pinopsida; order Pinales; family Pinaceae; genus Picea; species Picea sitchensis. Next base: position 102,337 of record SNQJ01S0006795.1, on the reverse strand, counting down.
AAACTAGCTACAGAATCTGGCGATTTTGTAGCTGGTCTAAATTAAACACATAATCATTTAAAAATCAATTCAAATCTTAAAGAATATATTCAAACTATTGAACAATATTTGATTGCTAATTAGAAACAGAAGAATCATTCAAATCGAAACTTGTATGCAAATTGGAACAAACTAAATCGTGATCAATCAAATGATAACACAGATGCATGCGCTCTGTTCAATTTGTTATCACCAATTTAGGGTAAACAGAACCGCTTTAGATAATTCAACAGTAATGAAATGATTTTCATGAACCAATTCCAATCAACACAAATAGTTTATGTTGCTTCAGACATCGACAAAATCATTGTCGAATCCAAATGAAATCAACATGATCGTTTTTTCAAATTAATAGGACTATATCAAACATATACAAATGATCATGCTATTTGCAAATCAAATCGAAACCTGTATGTAAATTGAAACAAATGAAATCATAATTGAATTAATCAGTTGATAATAGGATATGTGGGATTTTTCAAACGTTTGTTATTGCCAATTGGGAGAAGACATAATCGATTGACAGTCAACTAAATCATCACTTGAATCAATCTCAAAATGAAATATTAGCCGAGTTTTTCATACGAATTCAACAGAGACAAAATATGTCGATCTGAGCTTAACAAAATCGTTTTTTGAAAATCAAAACCAACAGAGCAGCATCAAATCTATTTTTGATACCAATCCAACTCATACAAGCAATCGCGACAATCATTTGCAAATCAAATCAGACATGAATGAATCCAAACAATTTGAGGTCGATACAATCGTTATGAATCAACACAGTTCCACGATTTTAGCGAATAGATATTTTCCACAGGTCGAATGTAATCCAAATCCAAACGCGGATGTTGATTCAATACAAAATAGAGTCATTTTTCCAATTTAATAGACTACATCGTATTTATCAAAACAATCCCTAATAATGATGCATTACACTCATAAAAGATCATACCAATTCAATCCTACGAAATCGTTTCAAAATTAAATCATAAGAACTAAATTAGAGCCGATGGCATCCAACCACAACAAAATCGTATCAAATCAAAACATAACTGTGTTCTAATTTTAGCATAAAAATCTCCTGTATAGTCCAGATGCAATCAAAATCCAAGCGAAAGCAAATCCCATTGATTTCGTTAATTCAAAACAACGGAATTATTCTAAAATGAATCAAACCCAGTCAAAACCAATCAATTGCTAAACTAGGCATGACAAAATTGCATAACCAAAACATAACTACATTTGAGTTTAGTAAAATGAATCTACTGTACAGGAAACAAAATCATTTCAAATGTATTTAAACGAACAGAGCAAATTTGAAAGCAAAACCCAATATGATATATTAATTCGAGCAAACTTACAAAGAAAAATTCATATTGAAATTCATACCTGGACAATAAGAAATGGCTTCTATTATGATAATTTGGAATTGACGAAGGCTATTGCCGATTCGACATTCCTGAAGACAATCGAACCGGTTGTTTTTTTCTTCTTGTCATTAGCTTGAAACCTGTCTCTTTCTTTTGACAGCACTGCAACTTGCTCCTCCAACGATTTGATCTTTGATTGCAGCAAGGGAACGTCGGTGTAATGACGCTCTAGCCACACATTACATTGGATGCATGATGTTTGCTCAGTCTTTGACATAACAACCGAGGGTTTGTTTAAGTCACCAGGGTTTTCATTGTGCAACTTGATTCCCGGGTACTTAGGATTGTTTTGAGACAGGGGGGTAAATTAGAAACATAGTCATAGGGTTGCTTAGAGCATAGGCCATGGGAATAGGGGTACTCTTCAACCAGGAAACACTTGATATTGGAGTCCGAGTCCTCGCTCAGAACTATGGGCTTTTGGTCGACATTTAGCTTAGGTTTATTTCGGGCAAGTCTCGATATCAATCGAGAATTTTTCTTACCCTTGCTGTCGACAGTAGGATTACCCTTGACTTTCTTACTCACAAGCTTCTTGACAGCCTGATTATTGTCTGTTATGATATCGGGTAGGTCGATATCAGGGAAAACCAAGGGTTTGGCAGGGGGTAGGAGAATATGTAATGGCATGGGTGGCCCAACCATAGTCTCACTAACCACGACTTTATTGATTTGGAGAGACTCTGGATTATCAAAGCCATTTCTGGATAGAAAAGCTTTCCAATTATTGCCATGAAGGTTTAAATGGTGGATGGCGATGAGTTTAATTAAGCCGTGGTGAAACAAGCTGCTATCAATCTTCTCGCGTTTGAATCTCTTAGACATATTATAAAGGCTATGCAAGAAGTAATGCGGCATGTTCAAAGAATAACCCATGAAATTCATTAATAACCGGAGGTGATACAGAAAAACCAAGCCATACCGACCTTCACAGGTCACAAATTGTTTCACAATTACCAAAAGATCGTGCCACCTGGGTTTGGGGGTGGAAATAGGCATACCTTTGTCACATGAGACAACCTTCCTTGATACGAATAGCAATGGCCACGGTACCTCATCAACTTTGGAATTTTTAAACCATCGTTGGCCCGTGGTTGCTAGTCTTGTAGCAGAGCTTATGAATTCTTCATTGAGTTCAAGCTGAATGTCACCTACTTTAGCCCTACACCCATCAAAGGTGAGGGCGAATTGTTGGGCAACTGAAAGGTTGAAACCCTTGAACCTCTGTATAAACACCAGCCAACCACTATCTTCTAAATCCTTTCGAGCATTAACAAATAGTAACAGGGCTTGGTTTCCATTTGGCTCTATGTGCACCACTGGTGCCATAGATAGGAGCACATGGTGATTGAGGTGAATGGGCCAGGGTTTGAACACAACATACGCAGGGGTAGAACGCTCACAAGCTTACCTGAAAGTAGCAAAGGTGAACCGAGATAGGGTGAAACATTAATGACAGAACATGCGAAGGTGGTGGAGTTGGTTTAGCCCATGCACAACAGTCATATCCCATAGTACAACTGCTAGCGCAAATAACTATTCAACCCACTACTGCATAGGTTAAAAACTATGCCATTCAATCAATGAAACCTTATGGTAGACTGACCAAACATTCGCGCGGGTAAAGTTTTATTATAGCTTTAAAACCAAAGCAATAATTCGAAATCACACCAAGGGTCTGATCATATGAAACATGTGTTATGTGAAAATATTTGTACCAAGGGTCTTACCACAACCCAAATGTGTTTTCATGAAACCAATGATCAAAGAACATATAAATCAAATCACCAATGCATATCAAACTCAATCACTCATAAAATGAAATTATATAATCAATCAAAGAATGCCAAATGAGTACAGATCAAGGGGTCTTGCCAACTATATAACAATAAGTAAATTGGAAACACAATGGGCATATCGACAAGAATGATTACAATAATCTAGTGACGATTTTAATGTGACTTTGAAAACCAAGTTTTCACGCTTGGAGTCCTGAAAACAAGAACAAAGGTAAGTGTGCAAATAGCGCAAAATAATATTGTCGTTTTATTCAAGGATTGCGACAAAAATCAAGGTTTGCGAAACACTGGTGTAGGAAACTTATAAGGATAGTATAAAAATGTGAATTGGCTTCCAACAATGGTGACACACTGGTAGAAGAAGTTATCTCTGCCAAAAAAAAAAAATTCAGATTATGATAACGAGAAAATTCTAACTCAAAAATAACAACCAGAAAATGGTGTAAACATCATCATTAATCAAATATTCCAGCAGTGTTTAAAGGATGAAAACTGATAACAGTCTTAAGACAAGCGAGCCACGATATTAAAGATAAAATCTTCAATACTGTTGACATAGCCACTTCTGCCAGTAGCTGTCTATAGCCTCGACAGGGTTGCCATTTAATCCACTCTAATATCCGTGTCCTGCCCAAAAGTTCCGAATCAGAATAAAGGAAATTTTAAGGTCAAGTTATCTCATTTTTGCCAATTTTCATATACCCGACATTGCTTCGCTACCAGCGGGCTTGTTCAGTACCCAGATGAAGTTGTCTTGGCACCATGCATGCATTTACCCGCTGCCAGCAGACCTGTTCAACATCCCGACAGGTTTACAAGCACTTCCCACAACTCTTTTAATGATTTATTTTGTTTTTTAACAATATATAGTCGAGCGGGGTGATGCTGAAAATTATGATTTTTAACATATTTTTTACAGACCTCATCAGAATTTTTTAGAATTGTCCTTTATTAAGATCCAGAGATGTTTCATTTATAGAACCAACTTTCTAAGGCAGGGAGACATCTTCTGAGTCATTCCCTTAAGTAATAGGGACAGTGTAAAAAGATAATAGATGATCGTGACAGGCTTTACTCAGAGATCGAAATCAGTTAACTTCTTTCAAACAACAAACTTTTTGCCAACACAAATGTAAATTTCAGAAGTATACAATTGATGTTTATACAATTTTCTTAGCGATCATTTCAGTGAAGGAGTTTTCTGTTTTCTTTGTCCGAATAGTTCATCATGTAGGTATGTGTAAAAACAAAAACTGATAAGCGCAAAGGAGAAATCCAAAACAAAGCAAACAAAAGAAAAGCAAACAAAAGAAAAATATATGTACATAATATACAAGGGTTGTCATCAAGAAAAATATCTTTTCAGAGTTTGGCCATTCACCGGATAGGTGTCAGGCTGCCCCTCTAGATTCTGCAATCGGAAAGAGCTGGGACCCAACTTCTCAGCAATTAAAAATGGTCCAAGCCATAAGTTTTGAAATTTCGTGTGCTCTCCCTTTCCCTCATGCAGTTTGTCCCATTTTAGGATGAGATGACCTACTTTGAAGTTCCTATCAGAGGCAGAGTTGGAATCGAACCATATTTTAACTACTAGTTGATTCTGATCTAAGTTACGTTTAGCTTGGGCTCTTACCTCTTATAGCTTCATCAAAGCGTTAATTGGGTTTTCTAAAGGGGGACAGTCTTCTTCTTGAATTTTCTGTGATAGTTGAAGTGAAGGAAGAAGAATGTGTGGTGGCAGAATTGCTTCTCTGCCATAAAAAAGAAAGAAAGGAGAGTTACCTACAACAGTTTTTGGTGTTACCCTATCATCCCAAAGCGCGTTTAACAGCGCATTGTGCCAATTTTTGTGATTTTCAGCCACCGTTCTCTTGATGCTTTTAATCAAGTTCTTATTTGTTGATTCTGCCAATCCGTTTCCCTAAGGGTAATAGATAGCATAATACTTCAATTTAATTCCTTTTTCCAAAGAGAACTTGCTCATATCAAGAGAGGAAAAGTAAGAAGCGTTATTGAATACTAAACAGTCAGGGATACCAAAACGAGTAATAATATTTGAATTTAAAAAGGAAATTACCTGACTGGTATTCATAGTTCTTAACGCGGCAGCTTCAGACCATCGGGTAAAGTAATATGTGGATTTTATGATAAAATTATGTTGTTGTGAGGATGGTGGGTTGATTGGACCTATAATATCAAGGCCCCACTGCTGAAAAGGAGAGTCTACTGAAACGGGATGCAAAGGAAAGGCTGGCTTCTGTAACCGCCCTGATGCTTTCTGACAAATAGTACACTTACGACACAAGGCATGGGCATCTCTAAAAAGTGTGGGCCAGTAATAAACAGATCTCAAAACCTTATGGGTAGTGGTGTCACCACCAAAATGACCACTAGCTTCTCCTGCATGCAATTCTAGCAAGACTTTTTCTGCTTTGTCCTTCTCAAGACAGCGCATCAGTACGCCATCAAAATCCAAAACAGAACACCATTAACCAAATGAAAGGAGGCAAATTTTAATCTCAACACTCTTCTTTTAGTGGGATCCAGGTGACGAGGGGCTGACCCATGTTCAATACAAAATTTTATATTGTCATACCATGGACTAACATAGTTTTTTGCGCAATAGATTGCATTTTGATCGCGCTGTCCTAGATTTGACGTATCGCTTTCTTCTTGCTGTCCTGCTGCTGAATCAGCAACTAAATTGCATAACCCTTGGCCTCTCACTATCTGTGCTGGGGTAATTTCTATGTCGTACTCCTGCAAGGAGGTGACCCAGTTAGCCCTCTTTTCTCCTAGTTCTTTCTGCACTAACAGGTTCTTGACGGCTGGGTACGGGACAATGATCTTCATCCTAGACTTCAACAGATAAGACCGAAAATGCTTGACTGCTTTGAAAATAGCGTAGGCTTGCTAGTCTACTAATGGATAATTAAGTTCAGTGCCTTTGAAAGCATATCTCATAAAGGCAATGGGTACTTCGTTGTTTTCAGCGTTCTTTTGAGTTAGGACGACGACATAGGAACGGTCAGAAGAAAAAGTGTAGAGTGTGAAGTCTTGTGAAAAGTCGGGGCTCATGAGAGAAGGGGCGTCTATTATGGCCTTCTTTATTTCATTAAAATATTGATTTTCCAAGGCTCCAAAATGATATTGGGTGTCTTTCTTAATTAGATTCTGTAAAGGCCTGACCATTTTGGAGAAACTAGGGACGAATCTCCTCACGAATTTTATCTGGCCTAAGAAAGACTGTATAGATTTTTTGGATGTAGGAGGGGGGAGTTTCAAGATGACTTGAGTCCTTTCGGGGTCGATAATCATCCCTTTGCTCGACACAATAAATCCTAAGAGTTTACCCTGTTCTACTGCAAAGATGGATTTTTTAGGATTCAAGGAAATGTCGTATTTACGACATCGCTATAGAACGACTCATAAATGATCTAGATGAACGGTTTTGTTTTTAGAGAATACAGTAAAATCATATAAGTAAACTACGATGGACTGATTGATTAATCCTCAGAAATAAATGTCCATTGCTCTCTGGAAAGTGGAACCGACATTAATCAATCCAAAGGGCATTTTTCGATAAGCATAGGTGCCCCATGGAGTGCGGAAGGTAGTTTTAAGTTGGTTCAGAGGAGACATCAGAACTTGGTTGCACCCCAAGAAACCATCCAATAAGGATAGCCTCTCAGAACCAGATACCTATTGAAGGATCCGTTCCATGGGTGGGACAGGATAGTTGTCTTTATCAGACGCTCTATTAAGGTTTCGAAAATCGATGCATAGTCGGATTTCCCCACTTTTCTTCGGGACAGGGACAAGGTTAGAAACATATTGAGTGTGCCTAACAAGGAAAATAATCTTAGCATTTAGGAGTTTATTTAATTCTTTTTTAACAGTCGGTTCAAGCTTAGGGTGATTTTTTTTCAATTTCTGTTGAAAGCGTGAGGTTTGGGGTTTCATAGGAATGACATGTTGTATGATGTTAGGGTCGAAAGTTTTAAGGTCATCATATGTCCATGAAAAGACATCTTTAAATTCTTTGAACAATTTAATAAATGCAACTTTTTCTTGTTCAGAACATCCTACCCCTAGATTAATGCACTACGGATTATCCTTAGTCCCTAAGTTTACTTTTTCATATGATAATGAGGAACTATTGGTTTTACAGTTGATCGATTTTTTGAATTTATCTTGAAGATCATAAAATTTCTCTAATATAACTATAGATTTAGGGATCGAATTTACCATGTCCGATGAAGATTCAGGAGTTCTCGGATCTGGTATTACCGTGAAATCACGCAAATTGTCATCATGAGTGCGTTAGTCTATCACCTCACCTTGAAAAGTTTCTTCCATATGCATAAAGCTAATAATTTGCTGATCGTCGTCAAAGACTCTCCAGTTCGTGATGTTGTCAGGAACAGATGGTTGGAACAACAATTCGACGGAGAATGCATCCGGGGACAAGCGTTCTGCAGGAAAGAGTTTGGAAGCTACGTTAGCTAATAGATTAGCTTCAAAATTATTCAATCTAGGAATAGAATTTTTATTGAAAGCATAAAATTTATTCATTAAATTCCATACCTCGGATTGGTAGCTTTTAAGATGCGGAGACAGACAGTGGATAGAATCTCTTACCTGTCTTACCACAATTTCGGAATCGCCAAAGACAGTCAAGTTTTGAATGTTCATATCTAAAGATTTTTTGAGACCTTGCAGTAAAGCCTCATATTCTGCACTGTTATTAGTACATTCAAATTCTAGCCTACATGTAATCAATGTTTTGTTACCTGCCGGATCGATAATAACGCAGCTTGCACCAGCTCCTTCTTTGGACTTTTACCCGTCAAAATAAAGAGACCAAATTTGATTTATATCGGGTACATGAGACCGTTGTGTAGAAGCTGTTGGCTGCATGTATGCTACAATCTCGGACTGTTGTTCTGGATTGGTGATAGCTGAAGCCTCAGCCATGAAATTGCCAAAAAAGGTATCCATCCCTTGTACTTCGGGTGAATCAGCAGAAGGTGTAAATTGTTCGTTGGGATCGTTCAAATCTGTGACCGTGAACTTAAGGTAGCGTTCAGGATTTACCTTGATCTTGTTGGGCTTGCCGTTCTCTGGAAGCCATAGGTGAGACCAGTCTGTCGCGAAATAGCTGTGTAGCTGCTTCGATCGGTCCCTGCTTAAAAATAGACCATACACTTCTGGAATATCCACAACAATAATATCAATAACTTGATGAACCTTGGGGTTAGACGATAATCTTATAAGCACATTTCTTAATTCGCCTATAACTTTAACATTAGTCCGATCAAGTTGTATGATTTTTAAGGTGGATGGTTCAACTTCGGCGTTAATATTCTGGCATACAGACCATGGCATTACATTGGATGACGCTCCTGAGTCAACCATACAATTGTGCACGTTTCTTTTAAAGATTTCGAAAGTTAACAAAAAAGGAGGTACATTTCTGCGAGTGATAAGAGTGGTAGTTTGTGGATTTTTACTCGCAGTTTCTAAAGCTACTTTATCTACATTATTTACATTATTTACAGGAAGGATTCCTTTGTCTTGAGGATCAGGATTATTCTTTTTGGAAGTCTTCTGGGGAACTTTGTTCTGAACAACCTTGTTTGAATTACCATTTTTACCATTCTCTGCGATGTTTTGCAACATTTTTTGTAACAAAGATGGAAATTTTAGTAACTCATAAACATAAATGTTAGCCCTTAACTTTTTAAGATCTTCAACTACATCATAATCTAAGTTGGGGTTCACATGACTATGTTTAGTCTCAGATGGTTTAGATTTCTTTGGAGGCGAAGTCGTAGTGTTTTCGGCAGAAGGTTTGTTTGTTGTCTTACTCCTAGTATTATAGGGATGGACTGTCTTGAAGTTAGCTTGAAAGATGTTATTCGAGAAGTGTCCAAAAATATTTGGAGAAGGCTCCTCTTCTTGAACTGTCTCTTGTTCAACTACCTCCTCAGGAATCTCTGGAGGCATCAAGTTATCCTGGGCTTCTAGAATTGTTTGAAGGGTGTATTGCAGACTTTCTAGATTAAGGCCTTCAGTAGTTGGATTAGGTCGGTTGGTGGGAAAAGGCTTCCTGAACGAGGGCTTGTAAGGCCCTTTGCTCGACGAAGCTTCTTCGGCTGTCTTTTTTAAATCTATAACTTGATTTGACAGTTTTTGAACAACTTTAGCTAAGTTTTCTAAATCAGAGATTTCATGTTGTGTTTTACTTTGAGCAGGTCTAGGGAGGATTTCGATCTTCTTTTTGGAAGAAGAACTAGTCTCTTTTTCGTTGCTAGTAGAGTCTTTAAGACTAAGTATGTCTTTTTCAATCTGGCTGGCCTCCTCAAAGGCTTCTAACAATGTGGCTTTCTTAGATCGTTTAACCCAAATAGCTATACTTTGATGCAAAGCTTTAGTATAATATGCTATTATGAGATTTTCGGCAGGCATGGAATCTGTAGGGATTCGGTTATTAAGTGTTAAGAATATTTGATTAAAGTCTTTAACTTTTTCTTTTGGGTTCATTCTTAAGCTAGAAAGGTCCATGACTAGGACTTCTGGAGGCTTACCGTCTCCGAACTTTTCCAAAAAGCATGACTCAAACTTTTCCCAAGACACGATGGTATGAGGTTGCTGGGCAAAGTACCACGTAGAGGCATTGCCCTCGAAAGTATAGGGAAACAACCTACAGACTATGTCTTCATGCTCGAAATTGCGGATTCTTATGGCTAACATAAACTTTTTAATGTGATCTTCAACGATCTGTTTTGAGTCAGGGTCAAACTTGGGAAGCCACTTCTCTCGATGTTTAGGTAAGGGATGCTGGACTCCAGGTATAGTTATGACATCCTGGTCGAGCCAAGGCCTAGCAGGATTGTTCTGGTTGGCCATTGGTGTAGTGGGTGTGGAAGGATGAGAAGGAGAGCTGCCTTCGTGAGCAGAGTCTTCTCCAGAAGAAGAAGGGGATGATGGAAGTGGTGAGGATGGTATTCCATATCCTCCTGCAATAGGAGTGAGGGTTGGATCTGTAGGGTTCACAGTGAGGTTAGTGCCTCCAAGTTGTTCTCTGATCTCAGATAAATCTAAAGGTTGGTCCAACAGTCAATTTGGTTGCCTCAAACGGGCTAAGGCACTATGTGTTCTTATGAGAGTTTGGTGGACAATCTCTTGTATGTCACCACCTGTAGGATTTGGGGTTGCTGGCTCAACTGTGATCCGTGGATCGTCGTTTGATGTGGTTTCTATTTGAGGGGGAATTTTATCATTCGAATGACTTCTTGTCACTATAGGTGAGCGATTAGGTGGTGGAGGAGTCTTACGACCGCCTCGTGTCATTAATAAATTTCAGGCCCTCCTTCTAGCGCCATTTGTTGACGAGCGAAAAAGAACGATCGCCAACTGGAAGAGTGGATCCGGTCCGGGGTTGTCTAAATAACCCAATCCGTTTGGGATAACCCACCCTAACGTGTTTAGCAGCTCCGTTAGCCGATCTAAGTCTTAAAGAAACAAAAGAAAACTACTCTAAATGAACTAATATAAATAAAAATAACAATTAAAACAAACTAATAAACAAATCTAAAATAATAATATATACAATATATTAACTAAATCATGCAACTATAATCCTATAAAAATAAACATTTAATTATCAACAGAATCATCTTCAATTACAAATATACAATATTTACAAATTACAGATTTAAATTAAAACCTGCAAAAATCATTTGTAATATGTCCTAAGACAATGAAACTGTTTTTTGATTTTATAATTTTATGCAAGAGAAATAGAATAAAAACTAACTATCTAAGCTAAGCAACTAAAACACTAACTCTAACTACAAATCTAAACTATACATTATATCTATCTAAACTACTTATATTATACTAACAAATTTACTATCAAATGACAATAACTAACTGACCTGAAGTAATGCTTCAGGTTTGTCCTGTATGCAATAGTTGTTTTAGCTATTCGGAGGGAGGAAAGCCGCACCGTATTATCCACGAGCTTCTCGTAAACAAGAAGCAACTGTGCTCTTCAAATAAAAATAACAGGACAAACAAGACATAAAAATATAACAACAATTTTATGATTTACAAACCATCACAATTAGATAAATCTGTGTGCAAGGATTTGTACGAAACGATTCAATTAACGAAGAAGAGAAATCTGTGATTCATTAACTGAACCAAAGTAATTGCTGTACTTTTCAAATATAAGAGAGATCAAACATGGACAACATATAAATTAAATCACATCAACATGCAAAAAATTATGATAGCTAAAGTAGTCGATAATTAATTGCAAACTGATATGAAGAATACTTGAAACAAAAGTTGGATATATTGAAAGCGAAAGTTGTTACAAGACATCAACTTTCATCTCAGTCTGAATCATAAATCCATAATATGGTTCTCTCCACCGTGAAGATGATGGGTTTATTACAAAAATGACAAGTATTTAAAGACCTCCCACAGGGTAAAACATCCCTGTGGGAATTATCAAAACAATTTACAAAATTCTGGGGATAATATCCCAAGTTTCTAACTCAAGCTAACAACCTAAAACAAAACCATATCCAAAGTATCCCCTAAACTGCCATAGCATGCCGATTTGATCATTGTAATTCGTATACACCTGAAAGAGGACAAAAATAGACAAGTTAAGAGGATATTTTATTGATAAAATTGACAAAAATCTAATTTTTAAAACTAGCTACAGAATCTGGCGATTCTGTAGCTGGTCTAAATTAAACACATAATCATTTCAAAATCAATTCAAATCTTAAAGAATATATTCAAACTATTGAACAATATTTGATTGCTAATTAGAAACAGAAGAATCATTCAAATC
>SNQJ01S0006795.1:27701-90181 GCA_010110895.2 Picea sitchensis | reverse complement strand
CTTGCCAATTATCGCCATGAAGGTTTAAATGGTACATGGTGATGAGTTTAATTAATCCATGGTGAAACAATATGCTATCATCCTTCTCGCGTTTTAATCTCTTAGACATCTTATAAAGACTACGCAAGAATTAATGCAGCATGTTCAAAGAATAACCCATGAAATTCATTAATAACCGGAGGTGATACAGAAAAACCAAGCCATACCGACCTTCACAGGTCACAATTTTTTTCACAATTACCAAAAGATCATGCCACCTGGGTTTGAGGGTGGAAATAGGCATACCTTTGTCACAGGAGACAACCTTCCTTGATATGAATAGCAATGACCATGGTACCTCATCAACTATGGAATTTTTAAACCATTGTTGGCCCGTGGCTGCTAGTCCTGTAGCAGAGCTTATGAATTCTTCATTGAGTTCAAGATGAATGTCACATACTTTATCCCTACACCCATCAAAGGTGTGGGCGAATTGTTGGGCAACCGAAAGGTTGAAACACTCGAACCTCTGTATAAACACCATCCAACCACTATCTTCTAAATTATTTCGAGCATTATCAAATAATAACAGGGCTTGGTTTCCATTTGGCTCTATGCGCACCACCAGTGCCATAGACAGGAGCACACGGTGAGCGAGGTGAATGGGCTAGGGTTTGAACACAGATATGCAGGGTCAGAATGCTCACAGGCTTACCCGAAAGTAGCAAAGGTGAACTGGGATAAGGGGAAACATTAATGACAGAACGTGTGAAGGTGGTGGAGCTGGTTTAGCCCATGCACAATAGTCATATCCCATAGTACAACCGCCAGCGCAAATAACTATTCAACCCACTACTACATAGGTTAAAAACTATTCCATTCAATCAATGAAACCTTATGGTAGACCGACCAAACATTTGGGCGGGTAAAGCTTTATTATAGCTTTAAAACCAAAGCAATAATTCAAAATCACACCAAGGGTCCGATCATATGAAACATGTGTTATGTGAAAATATTTGTACCAAGGGTCTTACCACAACACAAATGTGTTTTCATGAAACCAATGATCAAAGAACATATAAATCAAATCACCAATGCATCTCAAACTCAATCACTCATAAAACGAAATTATATAATCAATCAAAGAATGCCAAATGAGTACAAATCAAGGGGTTTTGCCAACTGTATAACGATAAGTAAATTGGAAACGCAATGGGCATATCGACAAGAATGATTACAATAATCCAGTGGTGATTTTAATGTGACTTTGAAAACCAAGTTTTCACGCTTGCAGTCGTGAAAACAAGAACAAAGGTAAGTGTGCAAATAGCGCAAAATAATATTGTCGTTTTATTCAAGGATTACGACAAAAATCAAGGTTTGTGAACACTAGTGTAGGCAGCTTATAAGGACAATATAAAAATGTGAATTGGCTGCCAATAGGGTGACCAAATATAAGTATAATAGATGACCCCTAATGTGTGGGGTTAGAATATTAGTTGATGGCTGAAATAAATTATAAAGTATAGAGTACGTTGATAAGTGAACCAAGGAAAGAGGCTCACAAACTAATGATAAATGAGATACATGTAAATAAATATCATAGTATTACATGAACTACAAGTCATCCTAAGGTGGGCATACCCTTAGGTGTAAACACACATGTAGAGAGTAAAATGACAAGTGAACCAATGAATGAGACCTACAAACTAAGGATTAGTGAGATACTTGCAAACAAAGACCATAGTATTAGATGAAACAAAAATATTCCTGAGCTGGGAATACCCATGGTTTGGGGTAATCAATCATGGTTTCCAAATTAAATGCATTGTTGATCCATGAGAAATATCATATTCAAAACCATGTCCATGAAAGAATACAAAATGGTTGCATGTCAAAACCAAATCATAGCCATGAGTAGATACATAATAGATTTATTCCTTAGTGTATATTAAGAGAACCATGCCAAATGGTCAAAAGGGAAAACTTAGTCCTCCAAGGTACCCATAAAGTAGTGGTACTGTACAAGAAATGTGGGCAGTGGAATCAAAGAATGATGCCACCATAGCCCAAGGTCTTCTGTCCAAACTGACCTTATGTACAAATATAGCCCACATGAATAAATAATTTGAGGTCAAACATGGGAGAAATTGTATGATAACTAATCATTGATGTATAACATTGATGGACGTTAGGGAACCCACCAATTATGAAAATGGGCCCCAAGGTACACTAGTAAATCTGACCATGTTCGAAGATAATATTTGATGTAAAACAATCGATATAGTCAATTGATCAGAGGTCATTAAAGTATATTTGTTGTGGCCTACAAGAAAAATTTCCATTGGTGAATGCAAGCCCCAAGGTACTACAAAGGTATTTGAATACACTTGCTAGAAAATGATCTATATTTGATAGAAAAATTTTCGAAAGGAGGGAATTGAGGCATCCTTCATCAATCGACACGAGACAGGAACATAAGTGATGGGCCACCAGATAATAGGATTTAAAGGTTCATATTACAACTTATGTGGTTTATTTTATGTCTTAAGACACTAAATCCTACATAAAAATCTAAAGATTAGGATAAATATGAGACATTTGTGTTAAAAAAAGAAAATTTTGAACGAAAATTAGGTGGAGTATACCTTTCCAGTTTCCTTCTTTCCAAAACTGATCTCCTCAGTATTGGAGTATGAGGCTCTTCTTCTTCTGATTCTTGTTCTTTTGTAGAGTCTAATTTATTATCCTTCAATTCAAACTCTATTTTCTCTAGTTTTTCCTCCCTTGGTAGGAATTCATGTTTGAAAACATCTTTGATTTATCTAAATACCATATCTTGGATATACACTACCTTCTTAGTTTCTCGGTTCCAAAGCTTATAAAATTTTACAACATCTTTATAGTCAATAGAGATACACTTTTCAACCTTATATCCAACTTATTCATATATTCCTTTGGAACATGTACATAAGAATCACATCCCAAAACCATGAGATGTGTTAGAGAGGGTTTCTTACTAGTTCATACCTCATGTGGAGTCATGTCATCCAACACTGAAGAGTGTGATCAATTTTCTGGGTAACATGCAGTGTCCACTGCCTTTGCCAAAAAATCCTATCCCAACCCAACACCACTAAGAATGCTCTTTAATATTTCCATTAGTGTTTGGTTCATGATTTCTGCAACTCCAGTCTATTGAGGTGAGTATGTATTAGTCTTAATCCTTTCTATACTGCATTTCTTACATAATTCCTCAAATTCATTCCTGCAGAATTATCCACCATTATTCGTCCTCAGTGTTGTAACTTGATATTGTTCCTGACTTCTTAGGAATAATTCCAAGACATATTGAAACCTAATTCAAGCCACAATATGGATCTTGGACCAAAGGGGGCTCCCTAAAAAATAAACTGACTACCTATTGTCATTAGACATCAGTTTACATCATTCAACTCGAGCAGCTAAATTTAAATGGTAAACAATATAAGCAAAGTAATCAAGGTTTCAATATTAAATGGTAGTTGAATAGAGTAAAAGATTGCAAATCTCATGAGTCCAGAGGCCTTTTTATTGGGAATGGAGTCTCACTAGCCTGAGCACATAAGCTATAAATGATAGGTGGAGGAATAATAATAAGACATTTAAATCTTAAACATAATGCAGGGAAAAATCAATCTCTATCAATCTGAGATGAAGAAAGTGAGTTGGGCATAAATATTATGAATCCAACATACAATATGAACATTTGAATATGGTTATTTTTAAAGAATGAATCAAGACATGAAACATTCATAATATAATTATGATTATAATGTTTGAATATAAAACAACATAGAAAAAGGTCATAACAAAAATATTTTAACTATTTCATAAATACACTCATTGACAATGGATGTGGAAACAAATTTTTATGTTGTAAATCAAATTACATTGGAGTCAAGAGAGGCTTTGAGAGAAGATGAATACAATAAACAAAGAGAAAATAGGGATTATAAACAATGACGTATGAATCCTCAAAAATATATCTGACTCAGAGATTTACAAAATAATGGCCCCTCAGGCTCCTTCTCCAAGAGAAACATAGTCCCTTTGCTACAAAACATTCCCTAATCTACCAACCCCCTCCCTAAACATGAATTCCTACATGCCTCTTTATTATTTTCCCATGATAAAGTAATGTATTGGAATATGGAATTAGATTTTCGAATGACGATCTTCTGCCTCCAAATATGGAACAAATTTGTTAAAAATCCCCATACTTGAGAATTGATCCATACTTGAGCTAGTTTGTTTTCCATTTTGTTTGTTTCCAGGTGTGATTTTTATTTGTTGGTGCTAATAGGATTCCACTTGTCTATGATTTTGATCCTCTGCCTATTTATGATGTCGATTGTTTTAACCTAGGTCTTCACCCTTGCCCCTCCTCTCTCATTTCCCTATGCCTTCGTCAAATTTTTCCTCTTCTGGTTGATAAAGTCGGTTTCCCATCTGTTCAATGACATGGTTTTCCTTATTGGATTGTGTTATTCTCTAATTTTGTCTTGTTTTAGTGAGAAACCCTTGTCATAACCCTCCTTACCCATTCCTCATTTTCTATTTTCAGTTGTTTTCTATTTTTAGATTTTGGTATTTTGTGGTTTGCATTATAATCTTTGATGATTTATTTAAGTTTTATTTTGAAAAACATTGTTTAAATTTGAAGTGTCTCCTTTTATGCCGTTGGAATTTTAAAATTTCAAGTTGTCAAATGCGCTAGGGGAATAAGCCTATTCCCGTAGCGCCAAATAATCATGCCATAACTTGCGCCTGCCATCCCGATTTAGTTATGATGACACGATTCATTAATTGAGAGTTTGTGTGCTCCCACGAAAGCTTGGCAATCATTTCCAAATCCAACAGTTTCAGAATATAATTGTTATGCACGCATGCAGGGTTCATTTCAACATCACCTGTTGTTTGATGATCATTACATGTTACCTATTTGAATTGTCTTAATTCATCCTTGCAGGAAGAAATGCAGGTATCCATTCAAAGCAACAGAATACACTAACAATTGCAGGTAGTGAATTTGGAACCCGAGGACGACGGTTGTAGAATTGAGTTTAATGGTGCCAAAGAGGAGCGGACAAGTCACCAGAATAGAACCAGAAGGTCTTGAACTTCTTGAAGCCTATCCTCAGATGGCCCAAAGATTCAAAGATGTTGGATGATTTGAGTTCCTCTCCACATTTCAAGGTTATGATGAGCAGGTTTCCATGGAAATCACTTTGAACTTCGATGGTCATGAGGTCGAAATCGGTAAGATGTTGATGCTAGTGATAGAGAAGACTATAGCAAAGTCTTGTAGGCTCGTGGTTGGAGGGGAAAGATGGTGGAAGAAGGAGCACGTGGTTACTAAATTTGTAAATCAATTGCTCCTTCCAGATAAGCAGAATCCAGATTGGAGAAGGGGAATACCTCACAGCTGGGTTCGACCCGAATGGAACACTGCTCTAGTGGTGATTCACAGATACATCAAATGTGAAGGGAGGTTTTCGTTGGTCTACATATACCATATCATAATACTGATGCATATAAATGGTGACTACCCTTTAAATCTTCCTTATTTCCTGCTTAAAATTTTGACAAAAATGTCCAAGAAAGTGCAGTCGATTTCCACTAATGCTAAAGGCAGTTTGTTCCATCAAGTCCTGATTAAAACCCTAGTCATGTCTACCCTAAATGAATTACAGAAGCCCTGGAATTGGCTCATGCAATCCTTAAAACCTATTACTCAATCCAATAAGAAGAAAAAGGGCAGAGGAAGGAAAACTATTAAACAAAGTCGAGATATTTCTGATGAAAACCCTGTGAAAGATGAATCTTTTGATATCAAGGTAACTAAGAAGAGCAGAAGTAAGAGACCTAGATGGGAGCCTGAAATTGAAATGCTTCCTGAGGAATGTGTTAAAGGAGAGACAGAGTCAGATAATGATCTCATTGCTCAAACTACAGTCAAGTTTGAAATGCCATCGAACAACAAAATGAGAGTTACAATCAAAGGAAAAAAGGATAAAGGTGTGGGTGTATCACAGAAACCTCAGAGAAATTCGACTAGGGTTACTAATAAGTATAGGTTGAAGTCAAAGGAAATTTTCAATCCATCAATCAAATAAGAAAACACCATAATCATAGAAGATGATTCTGAGGATGTTGAAACAAGTACCAAGAAAAGAGCATAAAAGACCCCATTTCCCAAGAAATATGTCAGCAAAGGAAAGGGAATACTTACACCACCTACAGGCCCTATAATGAGAGCTTAAAATAGATTAGAAAAAGCTAAAGAGATGGCTAAAGGCATCAGTGAATTCCTTGAAGAAAAACAAGATTACTTGGAAGACTCAGATTACTTACCAGATGTACCTAGAGCTTTAGAAACATCAAATTTTGAATAAGAACATAGCTCATAATTAATCTCAAAATACCAGGTTAAAGCCAAGGAACCTATTGTTACCTTAAATCTAAATGAAACTACACCTTCTGAAGATTGTTCAGGATTCAGGGTTGAGATAAGAACTGATAAGGAAAAGATTAAGGAATTTCAGAAAACAATAAAACAATTAAAGAAGGAAAAGGTGTAGATAGAACAGTGGAATGCTCGCTAGCAAGAAAGGATTCAAAGTCTTAAAAATAAGAAGAAGGAGCAAAGGGAATTTCTTAAGGAACTTAGAGAAATTAATTCCAGACTTTACTGGCATAATGTTGTGTTAACAACGAAGCTCAAGCAGAAAAACGCCAAAGCCACTGCTGTGATTTTATCCTAAAGGTAACATGAAGATTTGTTACAATTTTGTTTAAAGGTTCTCCAGGAGATATGGCAAAGATTAATCATTTTGATCAGGGAGATGCTAAGACTTCGATCTATTTTACAGAATCAAACAAAATCCCTTTTTTTTTTTAGTCAAATGTAATGTTGGCAATGTTTGTTATATCAAACTGTTGAGTTGTGGACTATTTTGGGGGGTAGAAGCTCATTTTGAGTGAATTACTTTAGGAGTTGGAGACTTTTTTATTCTAGTCATTTAAATTTATTCTAGATAATAGGATTTGGAAGTTTTATAGATAGTTTAAATAGACAGAAGATAGACCATGTGGAGGTCGAAAAATTGGAGATCTAGAGAAACTTTTTGTGGAGCTTATTGTAAAAGGAATTTATGTTCAATTGACACTTAATAGCAAAGGCATATAGATGGTTAGAACTTATTGTTTCTACTCTGTTATTTCATTCTTCATGCTTGAATTTATTATTCAAATTGCAATGCTTTTTGGTTCTTGAATGCTAATTTATACAGTGAAGATTTTGTTGTAGAGATAATTTTCAAGTAGTGATTTCAAGCTGATACTCCTGTTTCTTTATGATATATTGAGACTAAACTTTTGTGAAGTTGACAAATTGAAGACTTCACTTTCCTTTTTCTTAAATTGGTTTACTCCATCTATATACCTACCTATTATTCAACCAATGGGATATGCAATGTTTTAATCTTGATTTGCATGCCATGCTGTAAACTTGACCTAGTTTTCAACCATTATACAAAATCCAAATCATAAAACCCTCAAAAACACTTTGCAATAAAATCAATGATTCCCTAGCTTTCCCTTACCAATCGAGTGCAACTTTAGGGACTAACAAATTGCTTGAATGATTCTTTGCGCTGAATTATATTTGTTTTCCTTGAAAGATAATTTCATGTCTGGTTTGATTTTGAAATACTTTTCATCATGTTTTCCACTAATTGATAATGTTGCGGGCCCATGAAGCTTTCGCATGCACATGATACATCTAGGTATTCCAATTCCTTTGTATGCACAGTAAGCAACCACGAGAAAAAATGAAGCGTTCAGAGTAGTCAATTTCAGGATTGAAATACAAGCAAATAGACATGTTCAATTTTCAACGGTGGATATCCCATGAACAATTCAGATCAATGAATCTTATGCATTTAGAGTTTCAAAGTCGTATGAGGAATAAAGAAAAAACAAAATTCCCAAAGATCCGAAGTCTCGAAGTGACGAGAGAGTGCCATTTCAATCGGGGCCATACTACTTCGAGAGTTTTCCATGCTTTACATTCCGAGATCCTGAAGCCCGAAGTCCCGAAGTGACGAGAGACTTCCATGATAAAGTTACTTCGGGATATTCCCATGATTTACATCCCTAGCTCCCGAAGCCTGAAGTCCCAAAGTGACGAGAGACTGCCATGTCAACTGGGAGAAAGTTACTTTGGGAGATTCCCATGATTTACATCCCGAGATCCTGAAGTGCAAAGTCTCGAAGTGACGAGAGACTACCTCGTCAACTGGGCCCATACTACTTCGATATATTTCCATGCTTTACATATCAAAGTACTTAAGAGATGAAGTCCTGAAGTGATGTCAGGTTGCCTTGTTTCTTTGGGCCCTACCACTCCACGAATGTTTTTCAACTAAACACTTCGCACTCATCAGTTCAAACGCGTGACGCTCATCTGTAAGAGACATGTGGAACTCATCTCAAGCCCTTAGATTGTATCATTCACACTTTTTCTAGGTTACCACGTCACTCTGATAGTTCATCCATCTTGTAGATGTTCATACTTTGCACTCCAAGCTCCCGAACCCTGAAGAGCCAGAGACACGTGGCACTCATCTGTTGAGACACGTGGCACTCATATGTTGAAACACGTGGTGCTCATTTAAGGAACATTTAGGTCTATCATCTGTGATATTTTGAGTGACATGTGTCACCCTTATTTCCATGACACGTCAATGATTAGACATCAGGCCACCATGCCAGATTCGGGAGATTGTCCTTCGGGGAATTTCCAAGCACAACATTCATAAACTACCGAAACCTGAAGTGTTGGAGATACATGGCACTCATATGTCAGAACACATGGCATTCATTTCAGGCCTCCATGTCACTTTGAACCCGTACTACTCCGGGAGTTATACAAACTTTTCATCTAAAAGCTCCCAAACTTTGAAGTGTTGAAGTGACGAGAGACTGCCACATCACTTCAAGAGATATTCATGCTCCGCGTTCAAAAGATACCAAGCTCTAAGAAATTGGTTCCATCACTAAATCATATAGGGGATTTCTAATATGGAAGACATATAGAACTTTAGCAGGGGCGCTAAAGTAGCAAGGTCATCTGGATCATAGATTGTGACAAGATTGATGACCACACTTCATTGCAGGGACGAAAAATGCCCGAACGTTAACATCCTTGAGAAGTCCCACAATCGAAACCATGGTATTGTTGGAGGGGTGTGTGGCATCTTGTGGTGGATTGTGGGGGTCAGAGCGGCGTGGACCCAAACCTCCTTTGACAACTTTTGTAGTCACATGCTTTTATCACATCTAATTTGAGAGCAGCGCGTGGAAACCAACTGGGAGTTAAGACAAATCGTCAATGAAAGTCACGAGGAGAATCATAATGGTGGCAGACCACGACCAATCCATCACAGAGAAAACAGGAATGTTGAAGACTCTGGGAAAAACACCGGGAGACCTACCTCTTCCTCAAACAAATAATGTGAACAAGCTGTCAGATATAGCCAGTTATCCTCCAGTGGCCTCAAATAGTGTGCATGCATTCCAATACTCATTACATAAATAAGTTTTGTCGCTCCTAGTATTTTTCTACCACCCAGTTCATTCTAACACATGCATCAGTCTAGTTTCATCACTAGTGGTAGTTTTAATGATTCAGTTCAAGACTCTTTTAGTTTAAAAGAACAATAAGTGGTCTTTTGTGTGTGATGAGAACCACTCTTTTTATTAATTCAAGTGTGAAGTATACATTGCTTTACTCCAACAATGTTTTATTCAAGTTAATAAGTTGTTCTACAATTGTTAATGTAGAGTTAATTCTCATTCCCAGAGGGATGAGAGCTTCTGTAACTCTGATAAATATGCAGTTTATGTATGTTTTGGGGGTTCGATTTTTGGGAAAGGATAGAAATACATCAGACTGGTTGGAGCCGTTCTGTGCATGGATTAAATATGTCTACCGGGTGAATATAATCTTGATGACAATGTGTCATTCAAATATTCATTTGTTTTTATCTTATCTTGAATGCAGTTTTTGATTTGTGCAAAGTACATTTGATTTCCTTCGGCTATTGTATGACTTGTCTTTATTGATATGAAACCTGTGAAAACAACTAATGCTTGGTGAAGATTTGTTTTTATTGCAACCCGTGGGAGAAATTGTGTTTTTGATACATGGTTAATGTCTTGAAATGATATTTTAAGTATTGAACTTCTTGCAATAGATTATTCATTGACTAACTTGTTGTTTCCCTTTTTTTCCATTATTTCATTTGTCTTTCATTAGTGTGCCACTGGCCAAGGAGAATCCATATAATTTTTCCAACCCAACCATGCTCCTATCTTGGTAAAACCAACCCTCTAACTGACCTAAAAAATCAAATTATCAAAAGGATAATCATCCCAAAACTTGAGGTGGCCTAGCTTTTCCATTTAACAGTCAGATGCAGACTTTAGGGCCAACATTTTCTGGTGCCATTGCTGGGGAACAGAGTAATGAAATATATTTCCCTGGGAGAAATAAAATGATCATATTTGATCTTTGATGGTGAACAAATACGAAACACATTTAGACTACATATCATTCACCTGACAACTCCATGATTAAAAAATCCAGTGGTGACTCCACTGAGTAAAATTTACAAAAGAAATATTGGCGCCTAGAAAAGGACTCAACAAGTCCAAATATGAACACATAAAAGCCACCAAGGCTTATCCTAACCCTGAGAAGGACACACTAGTCTTTGAGCCATAAAGGAAAATAAGAAAATCCACCGTAGCTCAGAGATATACGTCACCCCTCAAGGGTAAATTTGTGCCCAAAAAGTCTACTTATCTTCATCATCATAAGCAGCTTGAATTTTCTATCCCTGAGAACCACAATTCCAAGGAACATTAGACATATTTAACTCTTGACTCTACTTCAACATCCAATCCAACATCCAAGCCATGGCTGCTAACAGGATGAATGCCATAATTTTTTCCATATATGCACCTCTAGTTTTGTCTGTATGCTTATATGCACTCCCAACTACAGATTACATGAAATATTTACCAAGATATAATGGGGAGGGTTATTTCATTGCTGAGGAACATCTGGTAGCCTTTTACATCTTTGCAGACAACTTTAACATTGAGTATGCAAATGTATGGATGAGGTTGTTTATGCAGATTCTAGATGGGGAAGTAAGGAAATGGTTCTGGGGTCTTCCTCCAGCCTCCATTGTAGATATTGATGCGTTATATGAAGGTTTAATAAATCAATGGGGAGATAGGAGAGATTATCTCTACTACATCACTGAGTTTGGGGATCTAAAGAGAAAGAATGGTGAATCTATTTTAGACTTCACTAAGAGATTCAATAAGATGTATGATAGAATCCCAGATGAGATTAAACCAACTAAAGCCTCTGCCAAGATCACTTATGCCAATTCATTTTATGCAGAGTTATCCCTTCTTTTGAGGGAGAGAAGATCCACCACACTGTTTTCCATGCAGGAAGCAACCATTGAGGTTGAATCCAATATCTTGGCATCACATAGGTTAAAGACTAGATCTGATAAAGACAAGAAGAAACAAAGAGAATATTCCCATGCCTCCTCTAAACCAGCCACATCTGATCCCAAAATTGATGAAATGACCAAAACTTTGAAGGATATGACATTTGAAATAGATAATTTGAAATGGGAATCTAAGCAACCAAATAGGTCTTTTCAAGAGAATGGAAATAGAAATCCAAACCAGTTTAAAAGACCTAATGATGCCCCTCAGATAATGCAGAGAGAAAGGAGGAATGCTGATGATCAAAGGGTAGCACCTCCTTTCCAAGACAATCATATTGAGGAGATAGATGTAGACAACGATGTTGTAGATGATACTATTGTACTTTTCAATGAAACAAATTATTATACTAGTCACTTAATGCAACAAGAATATGAGGTAACACAATTTTCAAATTAGTTTGATAATCATATACGGGAAGAGGGAATTATTCAAGGCCAACCCCAGAAAAAATATGATTTGAGGACAAGAGGGGGGGGGGGGGGGGGGAAAATTATAAATAAGTTGATCTCTGGAAAGATATGTCATCTAAATCTCAACAACTTCTCCCACCTAAACCTGCTCCCAAAGACACTACATCTTATCAAAACAATAGGGTTGAAGTCCTTCCCACACCCAATCCAAGGAAAGATATGTCATCTAAATCTCAACAACTTCTCCCACCTAAACCTGCAGTCCTTGAGATAAAGGAAGTTGATAGGCCACTAACCTCTTTCATCCTAGAACATGAATTGAGAAAGATCAAGACCCATGTTCCTTTGACAGAATTGATGAAGAATGAACCTTTCAAAAAATATATCATGAAAGTTATGAAACCAACTACTTCTATTGTATCTTCTGATGTAATTAGTCTACAGGATGAGAACCTATCCATTACTATGGGTCCACACATTGAGGATGATCCTTCTCCACCATTCTATATATCTTTAAATGTCCATGATAAGATCTTGCATAACTATCTTATGGAATCAGGAGCCTCACACAATGTTATGCCCAAAGTTGTTATGGAAGAACTAGGTCTAGAGATCACCAAACCCTACTAGGACCTATACTCATTTGATTCTAAGAAAGTAAAATGTCTGGGAATGATAAAATATATGGTGGTTTCTTTGCCACAATTACCAATGAAGAGTTTAGTGATGGACATTATTGTGGTTGACATTCCCTCAAAATTTGGTATGCTCTTATCTAGAACTTGGGCTAAGAAAGTTGGAGGATCATTATAAATGGGCCTCACTTACGTCACCATCCTTGTGCTCGATGGGGAACATAGGAGGCTATACAAAGAAGTAATATTATCCTATATTTTCAGTGACCATCAAAACCCAAGAAATCACCCAATTTATGCTGTGGAGAATGGGATCGATTCATTTGTTTTTCATTTAAACGATGATGAACCCGAAATATTAGTTATCCAATGCAAATATCAACCATTGATAGATTGACAAAACAAAGTATGGAAGATGTATTTCGATGGATATTCATCAAAGGAAGGATCTGAGGCAAGTATACTCCTCATTTCCCCTTCAAAGGAGTTAATAACACTCTTATAAGATGCATTTTGGAAATACTAACAATATAACTAAATATGAATCTTTGGTGCTGGGATTGAGGGCTGCCAAATACATGGCCATTGGTTGTTTGACATTTTTTGGTGATTCTGAGTTAATCATCAATCAAGTTAAGAACATATATCAAGCTAAACAACAGAGGCTCAAGCAATACAAAAATGAGCTATGGGACTTGATCGAAAATTTCTTTCTAGAATTTAATATATCCTTCA
This sequence comes from Picea sitchensis, assembly GCA_010110895.2. Classification (NCBI taxonomy): domain Eukaryota; kingdom Viridiplantae; phylum Streptophyta; class Pinopsida; order Pinales; family Pinaceae; genus Picea; species Picea sitchensis. Next base: position 76,782 of record SNQJ01S0006795.1, on the reverse strand, counting down.
TCCCCAAAGAGGAGAATCAGAAGGAAGATTCTATGGTATTGGCTTCCAACACTTTTAGACCTCCCCTTGGTACAAATATTAAATATTAGGTGGAAATCAGACATAGGACATCCATATCGGACAACATAAATTACTGGCAAGTCTTTAGCGATTATTTAGGTTGCATAGGTTTCTATAGACCATTGAATAATTCTCCAACATCTCAATCGACCAATAGATCCAAGAGGGTGGAAATAATGAATTAGAAAATCAACCAAAAACTCATCTACTAAAGACAGTAGTTGGACACGATATTGTGGAGTTGAAAACCAATCACATTCCAAGAGTACTAGTGCCACTAAAGAGGTTGTTTGACAGTAATGACGTTTTCGGAGAAGCTGCCATGAAGAATCAAGAAGAAGAGATAACAGATTGCAATATTGGGACCACTGAGAATCCCAAGATCATCAAGATATCTAAAGTATTAGCTGTAGAACAAAGGGACAAGTATGCCAGCCTCATCAAAAAAAATTCTGATACTTTCACTTGGTCGTATGTGGATTTAAAGACATTTGACACTGACATCATCCAACACAAGACACCTCTGAAGGTTGGCTCCAAGCCATTTAGAAAAAATATTTGGAAATTTAATCCCATGCTAATGTCTATAATCGAGAAAGAGATGAAACAAATGCTGGATGCAAATATTATTGTACCATTGAGGTACTCAAACTGGGTGGCCAACTTGGTACCTATGAGAAAGAAAAATGAGGAGATACCCTTGTGTGTTGATTTCTGAAATCTCAACAAGTGTTCTCTAAAAGACAACTACCCCCTCCCCAAGATATAGATCATATTTTATAGAGGGTGATAGGTGCCCACAGGATTTTCCTTGTTAGATGGATACTCTGGCTATAACCAAACAACAGTGTGTGAAGAGGAAAAAGAAAAAACAACATTCACCACCCCATGGGGAGCATTCATGTACACAATATTCCTTTTGGGTTGATGACCACAGGGGCCACTTTTCAGAGGGACATGGACATAGATTTCATGGGGGAAAAAGACAAATTTATGGTTATATATTTGGATGACATCACAATTTTCTCCAAGTCTGATGATGAACATTTGAAGCATATGGAGGAGGTTTTTCGGAAATGCAGGAGATACAAAATATCTCTAAATCATCAACAAGAGGTATAAAAATTGATCCGAAGAGAGTTGATGCCATTCAAGAGATCGAAATCCCCTAAAATAAAAAGGCTATCTAGTATTTCATTGGAAATATAAACTTCCTATGGCACTTTGTGCCGAATTTCGCCGAAATCCTGAAGCCTATAACTAACATGTTAAAGAAAGATGTTGTGATAAAATGGTCGCTAGAGGAAAAATCAACATTCCAAAGGATCAAATAGGATTTAGTGGAGCCCCTATATTAGCCAACCCTGACTATACCAAATATTTCTTCATGTTTTCTTTCGCTTTCGAGGAAACCATTGTTGTTGTACTACTGCAGAAAAATGGAGAAGGGTGTGAACAACCCATAGCATTTTTAGAAAATACCTCCAAGATGTTGAGATGAAGTATGATATATTAGAAAATTAGTCTTATTCATTGGTCAAAGCACTCAAGGCATTCAGGGTATATGTATTACAGTCTATCATAACAACCTTTGTTCCTAGCAGCAGTGTCAAAGAGATTCTGGTCCAGCCAGACAATGAGGGGAAAAGGGGGAAGTGGATTGTCAAACTATTAAAGTATGACCTGCACATAAAACCCACCAAGATGATCAAGGGACAAGGACTTTCCAGGTTTTTATCATAATCAAACTGTAAGGTGATGTAATTACATCAAATCTTCACCCAATCAGATGCACCCATCATACAATCTGGACAAGACATCATGAAAGTATTTGAAAATTACTCCTCTTCACCTTGGTATAGAAACATCATTTATTTTCTGTAGCATATTGAATGTCCACCAGATGTGAAGAAGACAAAGGCCAGGTCTCTCAAAATGAAGGCTATCAAATTCCTCATTTCAAACCAGAACTTGTATTAGAGGGATTCTGTTGGCATCCTGTTAAAATGCCTTGATGAAAATGAAGCCAAACAAGTCACAATAGAAATGAATAGAGGAGTATGTGGAGGACAACAACATTGGAAGGTGACAACTCTCAATATCCTAAGGGCAGGGTACTACTGGCCCACCCTTTTCTCTAATATATTTACTATTGTTAGGGCTTGCAATGAATGTCAGAAATTTGCAGGAAAACATAAGTTACTATCACTACCCCTAAAACCTATCACTACAAGTGGTCCATTTCAGCAATGGGGGTTAGAATTAATAGGTGAGATAAATCCATCCTCTAGTGGGAAGCATAAGTGGATTCTCACTTCCACCAACTATTTCACCAAGTGGATCGAGGCTATGCCCACTAGGAATGACACTAACAAAGTGATCATGAATTTCCTGGAAACCAATATTTTTTCCAGAGTCAGCTGCCCCAACAAGATTATAACAGACAATGCCCAAGCATTCAAGTCCAAATCCATGATTGAATTATGTGGAAGTCATAACATTTCCTTGACAAATTCCATGCCCTATTACCCTCAGGGGAATGGTTTGGTAGAGTCATCAAACAAAACTCTCATCAGGATTATCAAGAAGTTATTGACCAAAAAAAAGAAATCTTGGGACTCTAAACTCAAATATGCTTTGTGGTCCAACAGAATCAACACCAAGAATTCTTTGGGAAGCTCTCTATTTCATCTTGTTTATGGTGTGGACGTTTTTCCCCACCCAGCTTGGTATACTAGTCCTAAAATTTTTACATGAAAAGATTGAGGAGCCAAATGACATCTAGAGGAGAATCTTACATATTATAGAGGTTCTAAAAAAGATAGAAGAATTGGATCAGAGGATTGAAGCATACGAGAGAAAGATTAAATCAACCTTTGACAAGAAAACCAAGATGAATATCTTTCAAGAAGGTGACCTCGTCTTGAAGTGGGATGCCAGAAGGGATGAAAAGTCCAAGCACGATAAGTTCGATAACCTCTGGTTTGGCCCTTTTAAGGTAGTGGAGGTTATGGACAATAACACATTTATCTTGCACAATCTAGACGATACAAATAACTTCGAAGGCCGAGTAAATGGGCACTTCCTGAAACACAATTTTGTCTAAGGATGAGGGAAGGTCCCTCTTGTACCATAGATTCTTTCCTTTTGTTTTTTCATTTGATTTGTTAGTTGTGTGTGAATAAAGACTCCATACCCAACAAAGGCATTGGGGTTTAGCTATAGTTTCAATAAAGACTCCATAGCCCAAAACTGACACTGGGGTTAGCTTCAACGTTAATTTTTAGAGATGCATGGCTGGCAGATAGAACAAAGGGAAGAAGATGGAGGTGGAAGCAATGTATTAAATTCAAAGGCACCAATCTTCTGTTCTTAGCACCTCACAGGGAAGTGTTATCCCCAGTTGGAGCCAATGTTGTAACCTAGGTATGCACTCTTTCCCCTCCTCTCTCATTTCCCTATGCCTTCGTCGAATTTTTCCTCTTCTGGTTGATAAATTTGGTTTCCCATCTATTTAATGACCTAGTTTTCCTTATCAGATTGCTTGACTAATTCTTTGCACCGAATTATTTATGTTTTCCTTGAAAGATAATTTCATGTCTAGTTTGAGTTTTAAATACTTGTCATCATGTTTTCCACTAATTGAGCATGCAACAGGCCCACCAAGCCTTTCCTGTGTGCAGGAGACATCCAAGTCTGCCAATTCCTTTGTATGCACAGTAAGAAACCATGAGAAAAAAATGCAACGTTCAGAGAAGTCCATTTCAGGCTTGAAAAAAAAGAAAACAAACAGGTTCAATTTTTGACGGTGGATATCCCATGAACAATTCAGATCAATGACTCTAGTGCATTTGAAGTTTCAAAGTCAGGCAAGGATTAATGACCAGACAAAAGACCCAAAGAGTCAAAGTTCTGAAGTGACAAGAGACTACCACATCAACCGGGCCCGTACTACTTCGATATTTTTCTATTCTTTACATTCTGAGCTCCTGAAGCTCGAATTCCCGAAGTGAATAGAGATTGCCACATCAACTGGGAGAAATTTACTTTGAGATATTCCCATGATTTACATCCTGATCTCTCAAAGCCTGAAGTCCCAAAGTGACGAGATACTGCCACGTCAACCAGGATAAAGTTACTTCAGGAGATTCCCATGCTCTACATCCCGAGCTCCCGAAGCCCGAAGTCCGAAGTCTCGAAGTGACGAGAGAATTCCTCGTCAACCGGGCCCATACTACTTTGATATATTTCCATGATTTACATCCCGAAGTCATGACGAGCTGAAGTCCTGAAGTGATGTCAGAATGCCTCGTCGCCTCAGTCCCTACCACTCCATAGATGTTTTTCAAATCATCACTTGGCACTCATCAGTTCAGACGTGCGATGCTCATCTGTCAGAGACACATGGCTCTCATCTTATGCCCTTTGATTGCATCATCCATGCTTTTTCCAGGTCACCATGTCACTCTGGGAGTTTGGCCATCCTGTAGATGTTCACACTTTGCACTTCAAGATCTCGAACTGTGAAGATCCAGAGACACGTGGAACTCATCCATTGAGACACGTGACACTCATTTGTTGAGACACGTGGCAATCATTTCAGGCACATTTAGGTCTTCCATCCATGCTATTTTGAGTGACATGTGTCACCCTTCTTTCCACAACATTTCAACGATCAGACATCAAGCCACCATGTCAGATTCAAGAGATTGTCCTTCAGGGAATTTCCAAGCGCCACATTCATAAACTCTCGAAGCCCAAAGTGCCAAAGACACATGCCACACATTCTCTCGAGACACATGGCACTCATACATTAGGACACATGGCATTAATTTCATGCCGCCATGTCACTCTAGGTCCATACTACTCCAGAAGTTATACAAATTTTGCATCTAAAAGCTCCCGAACTCTGAAGTGCCGAAGTGACGAGAGACTGCCATGTCACTTCGGGAAAAAGTCACTTCGGGAGATATTCATGCTCCACATTCAAAAGCTCTTGGGCTCTAAGAAATTGGCACCATCGTTAAATCAGATAGGGGAGTTCTAATATGGAATAAGGATAGAACTTTTGCAAGGTCACCCGGATCACATATTGAGACAAGATCGACGACCACACTTCATTGAGGGGACGAAAAATGCCCGAATGTTAACATCCTTGAGCGGTCCCGTAATCAAAACCATGGTATTGTTGGAGGGGTACGTGGAAACTTTTGGTGGATTGCGGGGGTTGGAGCGGTGTGTACCCAAACCACCTTTGACAACTTCCTCAATCACTTACTTTTATCACGTCTACTCTGAGAGAAGCGCATGGAAATGAACTAGGCGTTAAGCCAAATCGTCAAAGGAAAGTCATGAGGAGAAGCAGAATGGTAGAAAAAGAACAATAAGTGGTCTTTTGTGTGTGATAAGAACCACTCTTTTGATTAATCCAAGTGTGAAGTATACATTGTTGTACTCCAACAATGTTTTAGTCAAGTTAATAAGTTGTTCTTCAATTGTTAATGTAGAGTTAAGTCTCAGTCCCAGAGGGACGAGAGCCTCTGCAACTCTGATAAATATGTAGTTTTTGTATGTTTTGGGGGTTCGATTTTTGGGAAAGGATAGAAATACATCAGATTGGTTGGACCCATTATATGCATGGATTAAATCTCTCTACCTGGTGAATATAATCTTCATGACAGTGTTTCATTCAAATCTTTATGTGTTTTTATCTTATCTTGAATGCAGTTTTTTATTTGTGAAAAGTACATTTCATTTCTTTCGTCTATTATATGACTTGTATTTATTAATATGCAACCTATGAAAACATCTAATGCTTGGTGAAGATTTTTTTTTATTGCAACCTGTGGGAGCAATTGTGTTTTTGATACATGTTTAATGTCTTGAAATGATATTTTAAGTATTGAACTTCTTGCAGTGGATTATTCATTGAGTAATTTGTTGTTTCCCTTTGTTTTCTATTATTTCACATGTTTGTCATTAGTGTGCCACTAGCCAAGGAGGACCCTCATCCATGTCATTTTCCAACCCAACCATGCTCCTGTCTTGGTAAAACCAACCCTCTAAATTACCCAAAAAATCAAATTATCAAAAGGATAATCATCCCAAAACTTGAGGTGGCCTAGCATTTCCCTTTAGTAGTTAGGTGCAGACTTTAGGACCAACATCGACTTAGACAATTTAACAAAGGAAACACTTCGATTTGTCAAGAGGTCAAGCCCTACACCTCCATCCGTTATACCAATTCTTGCCTTGAACGAAAATCATGTACATCAACTTGGCGATATTTAGAAAGTATAATCCCATAAATATGGAAAAACTCAAGTCCTTTCAAATGTGTGCTAAAAGAAAAAGGTCTGAATTCAATAATAATGCTATAGTTGCTTCATTCTGATCATATTTTTGTTGTCAAAAATATTTGTAAGATGTTGATATTGGATAGTTGTAATTTTCTAGTCCCTATAATTATGGTTTTATGAATTCATAACAAGAAGTGGTAAGAGCATATTCCCAAGAAGTCATAATAGATAAAATGCATAAGAAAATCTTGAATCGGAATATCTAATGGCTTCAATGTTTTATAGAAAACACCTTCTACAAAATATTTAAAATAAAACTGCGAGCCTTCCTTCTATAATTTGAAAATTCTATTGAACAAGCAAAACAACACAATTCCACTATTTGTCATTTAGAGAATCTCTCTCAAGATCACAAATTTAATTCTCTGGATTAACATGCGAATCACCGCAACGTCCAGTAGAAATCATAGGAAACTTTGTTATTTCCTACTTTGACTATCATTGAAAAATTTATCTCCAAGGATCCATTGTTATTGTAGGGATTGATCCATGATTTATGAGGAATGCAACTACATGGAACATTCATGGAAGTTCAAGTAAAAATGTATCAAATCTTAGATTTACCAGAACACCAGAGTTGTGCATATATGTTTTCCATCTCTACTTTCTCAATTGTAGAAGTAAAAGAATCAATATGCAGACAGGCATCAAGCCACCTCTATTAACAATATGTTCCTCTCAAAATTATTCCAACCATCAAAATCCCTTGCCTTACCCAACAATATAAATTTCTAAGTATAGAATTTGAATCATGTTGGGCCCTTCGGTTTGATGACCAAAAATTGTGTAAGTTACTTCAGAGCTTCATTTTGGTGAATATAAGTTGCACAAGTTGTTTTCGATTCGAACAACAGACCAAAATAAAGAACAGAAAGAAGAGAAAAGGGAATGTGCAACAATAAAAAATTAGAACATAAAATAGTTAGAAGGAGAACATAGCACCAGTTTTGGAGAAAGAGGTTGCAACCGAATCAAGAAGAAGAGAGAACTCTAGGGTTCTCAACCAACAAACCCGGATCAAGTTATAGATATGGGATCAATATATGATTGTAACAAGGTCGATGGTTGATGGTTATGGTTAAGCTTAGGCATTTTGGGAAAGGTCAAGTCCAAGTCTGAGTCTAGTTCGACTTACTGTTGTTGTTATCCTAGCTAAATCTTGAGATCTGGGTTAGGAAATAGAATCATAATGTAATAGAGTCATGTAGTACTTTAGGGTTGAAAATAGAAAGAGACTGAGATAACCTTGTCTCGTAGTAGTGGAAAATCCCTTGATGATTATCTTTGGAATGACCAATTGTATATGTAACTCAAGCTGATCTTGTATTGTGAGAAGAGACCTGTTATATGATAATACAGTGGGAGACCCAATTATTTTGAAAGTATATTGTGTATTTATCCTTCTGATTCTATTGAATGTATGCTATATTATATTTTATGTCTGGTATGCTTAAATGATTATATCTTCCATATGAATGTCGACACAACTTTGTTTCCCCATTCTCAGTTAGGAAATGTTTAGAACTGCAATAGGTTTAAACTATATTGCGCAGGAATAATATGAATCTTGATACTTCAGAGATTTGTCTGAGTATTCTCCTTACCCTTCCCTCTCCTATTCATCTTGGTTGTAAGACTTCTTCCCTCCCGGGAAGATGAAAATGCCAGCACACTAAACTACATCGGTACATTTTTTTGGTAACTTAAGAAGGACCCTAGTCTGATCACTTTTGCGCCAACAAAATGGTTCCATTGCCAGTACCTATGATTTGAAAGGGAACCTATAAGGAGAATGATTTTTCATATCTATAGATCTAAAATTCAACAATGGTAGGAACAAAAGTGTGATTCCTTTATATGGAAGGAAGTTGTTGTACCTACATATTTTATCACCCGTAGTCTTTATATAACACATGATACACACATGGAAGATGAAAAATCAGTTGCGCAAAGGATTGTATACTTGTAGGAACTTGAGGAAGTGAGGTTTCTAGCATATTTTCACTAGTCAGTTGAGAAAGCTAGACAAAAATATTGGCGTGAAAGGCACATTAAGTCCAAACTATTTACACAAGGGGATAATGTATTTCTCTATGACATCCGATATCAGAAGCATCCAGGAAATTTGTGCATGAATTGGTTGGGTCCATTCATATTCGCATTTGCAATGTGGAAGTGGAGGACACCCACAAGAAGACATTTGGCACCTGCAGACAAGGGGTGCCTCGCAAAAATGTTCGAACCTTGGCATTCAAGGTCAGATTCATAGAACATGGAGTTCAACAATGCGACATTTCTTAAATGGTACAACCATCTCATAAATGCAACTCAACGGTTGTGCATACCAAAGGAGCTATTAAATATCAACACAAGGAATATAACATTCAGATTAAATTTCCACTATACCTTTTTCTGGTCGAGGAATGCGAAGCCTGAGGACTTCCGCACAAGGTCGCTACCCTTTTACCTTGAGGAAGATGCCTTTGAAAAATAAGTTATGTCATGGAACTATGTTAAGAACAACCCTTGAAAGTCAGGTATAAACTAACTTTTTCCACCAGATCTATTGAAGAAAAAGGGGCAAGAGGAAGAAGCAGGGCTAAGTTCCAACGCAACAGAAAATAAACAGAAGGTTCAAATGCTGACAAATTCAGAAGAAGAAGAGGAAGAGAAACCCATGGAGCAGAAGAAGAGGACATTGCCATAAGAAGTGATATCATGTAAGGACATCAATGATACCCTTATAGCTACTGTGTTCATAGGAGATGTCTCCATAAATAAACCCTGACCAGGTGTTTACCCTGCCAAATTCATAAGCCCACAACCAATATCCACGGCTTTACCTCATACCAGGGAAACCATTCATGCTTCCTAGACTGTGATTAATATCACATATGACCCTGAGATGGACGCCAGCGCATACATGACTCTCAGTACTAATCAAGCCCCATCACCATTTCAAGATACCAACATTCTCTCACAAACCACTTTTCTCGAACCAATGCAACTAAATATCCCTGAAACCTCTGAGAACATGGAAGAACCCACTACCTTGACTTCTGCAGCCTTGAGCTAGCCCATCACTCCATTTATATTGATTCTGGTCACTCTACCCTTGGTAGAGAGTCAACAAACAGAATTCCCACCACTTACTCTAGTACCACAAGCTCCAGTTACCTAGAGTCCTCTCTCAATGGTCAGTGTTGAGGTCCTGATGATCAGAAGTGAGAATCTAGAAGTTTCTCTACCAACAGAGATAGGAACATAGTTAGTTCAAACAGAACATCAAACACTATCTGGACAAAGCATAACATCTCTGAAATAATAATTAGGTTAATTACTCCAGAATTCACAACAATGTGCAGAACTACTACACCTTTGCTTGGAAAAGACAGAGGTTCTCCCTCTACTTCCAATGGTTATGAGGACTAGACTCGCAAAACAATTGTGAGGTCCATATCTAGGGGAAGAATAAGTGGAGACACCCTCACAACACTCCATGGCTAGTGGACTGCCTCTTCAATCTACATTACCCTTGGATGCCACTATTACATCTGGCGAGTTCGCTCATTTGCCAACACCACAACTAGTAGGCATAATCAGATCTTCTATCGACCAATTAGAGTAGAGGATCCAACATGTATAAATGGAACCCAACTTCTAGAAGAAATAAGGACTCTTGGTGCAAACACGAAGAATGTAGGAGGAGAACTTGAAGATTCAGGAAGAACAAAAAGTAGAAAACGTGAAGGAAAAACTAACAAAGGCCTGGACAACTTTCATAAAGACAACACCTCAGCTGTCGGAATCCAACACAACAAATGAGATAGTAGAACAGATCGAATTGGTTCAAGTAGCCTAGACTTTGCTGGCAGAACAAGCAGAAAATCTAGAAGTGCAGTTGTGGGAAAGCAAGTTAGAAGCCGAACTACAACCCCAAAATTTAAAAGAACAATTGGAAAAGGTTGTTCTGGAAGGAAACGATTCCAGAATAAAATTGCATAAAAGGACTGTGGATTGCACCACAATATTCAAAGAGATCAACTATTGGATGGGAGTAATCTCACGACACAACCAAAAACTGGAGGACTTGTGCTTAAAGATCCAATCCCTCAATGAATAAGTGGAAAAAGCCCTGGATCTGTTGGAACAACAAGAAAATTTTGATGAAATTCAAAAAGTGGATAATGATCTAACTGCACTGTTTGAAGCTCAGACAGTGGCCAAGAAAGAACTCTGAGAATTTCGACCAGTAGTCCAAACTTCTTACCTACAGATGTGTCAAGTGGACACTATAGCCAACTCAGAATGGAATTCCCTCATTTCATCCAAGCCAGATGAGTTCACCATAGGCACAACCCAACATGTTGTTTCTGAAGCTTTAGTGCTTGCCAGGAAGTGGTAGGACAAAGTCGATAACTTCTAGGAAGTCTGGAAGAAATCCCTGGAACTGGTACTTGAATTGGGCCATTCGTTTGAAGGAGATAAAGAAGAAAAAATCCAAGTTGGAAGTGGAATAAACCTGGAAGCAGAAGGCAAGGAAAAAAAACAATCCAACCCAGAGACCACTGAAGAGCTAAAGACTCTACTTGGGGTGAGTCAAGGATTTTGAACAGGGCCTATTGGGCCCTTCGTTTTGATGAAAATGAGTTGCATAAGTTACTTCATAGCTTTTTTTTGGTGAACATAAGTTGTGCAAGTTGTTTCAGATCCAAAAAATGACCAAAAGAAACAACAGGAAGTGGATAAAAGGGAATGTGCAACAGGAAAAAGTTAGAACAAAAAATAGTTAGAAAGACAACGCAACACCAGTTTTGGAGAAAGAGGTTGTAATTGAATCAAGAAGAAGACAGAAATCTAGGGTTCTCAACCAACAAACCAGGATCAATTTATAGATATGGGATCAATATATGATTGGAACAAGGTCGATGGTTGTCGATTACAATTAATCTTTGGTAGGTTGGGAAAGGTTGAGTCCAAGTCTGAGTCTAGTTCGACTTACTGTTGTTGTTAGCCTAGATAAATCCTAAGATCTGGGTTAGGAACCAGACTGATAATGTAATAGAGTCATGTAATACTGTAGAGTTGAAAAGAGCAAGGGATTGATATAACCTTGTCTCGTAGTAGTGTAAAAACCCTTGATGATTATCTTTAGAATGGCCAATTGTATATGTAACTCAAGTTGATCTTGTATTCTGAGAAGAGACATGTTATATGATAATACAGTGGGAGACCCAATTATTTTGAAAATATCTTGTGTATTTGGCCTTTTGATTCTATTGAATATATTCTATGTTATATTTTATGTCTGGTATGCTTAAATGATTATAGCTTCCATATGAATGTTGATGCAACTCTTTTTCCCCATTCTCAGTTAGGAAATGTTCAGAACTACAACAATTTTAAACTATCTTATGCAAGAAAAATATGAATCTTGATACTTTAGAGATTTGTCTGAGTATTTTCCTTACCCTTCCCTCTCCTATTCGTCTCAGTTTTTCTTCAAGTGGGACTTCTTCCCTCCCAGGAAGATGAAAATGCTAGCACACTAGAATACATCGATAACTTTTGTTGGCAACTTGAGAAGAACCCTGGTATGTTCACTTTTGCACCAAAAACTCCAAGGTTTTCAACTTCTTTGTATTACAACATTCTTTGCATGATGAGGCACCATTTTGGAAATGATGTTACCAAGTGGTTTCATAGGCAGATCCTTTGTGGTTTTGAAAACCACCAAGATGTGGGATGCACTCCCTCCTTTGATTGACACGCGACATTCACAAAACCACTTTATATCACTATGGACCCCCCCCTCTTTATTCCTTGTGCAACTTTCGAGGGGGATATGGTAAATTATGACCATTGATCTCCTTTTAAACAATCCAGAAACCATATTTTTCTTTGACACTTGGTTTTGGATTGATCATACGATATTTTTGATTAGGTGCTAGACACATGACTCAAATTGGTGTTTGGCTCAAAAATATCATGGCTTGAGAAAAATTTAAATGGAAAGAATAAACTCTAGAGACTCAAATCCAAAAGAACCAAGTCATTATATGATTGAGGAAATAATAGATTTGAACTTAGCTTTGAAATGGGAATTATAGTTATAAAAATAATTATAACAAGGCTAAAAACCAATATGTGAATGATGGGAATAAATTGCAATGACTCAGTTCTTTAATTAGGAAGGTAGGTTTTTCTTTAATTAGGAAGGTAGGTTTAACTAGTAAAAAATTTATAATGTGAAATAAAAACAAGGATAACATAAAATATTTATTTTATCAGAAGTTTTGCGCTGATGGGAATTTTGTGGGTTTCTTACAAGTATTGGAAAAACATTTGATTTTTTTTTCTATGTTACAACATTAGGCTCCATCCGAGGATTGTGTCTCCCTACAAGGCACTAAATAACTATATACCAGCTTCATGCATCCCTTTGCAATATGAAAATTATCTTCTATTAGTCTCTGAAACCTGTGAATTCTTGTATCCTTTTCACTCTTTGATATCTGTGCATGATCCTCACCAACTATGAAACTTTTTCTCTTCTCTGATAACCATCTTTGTAACTAAACCACAAACTAAAAAAGGAATTGTTATGCAATATGAAATCAAACTACTCTACTATAAACTGAATTCAAACTTAAAACTAAATGCTTGAACCACAATCTTATTCAATCACACCCTACTCTAACCAACTGAACTCAACTTGGTCATGTATAAGCAAACTTCCAGTGATACTAAGTAAGCATCTTCATGATGGAATGAACCTCTTGTTTGCAATTGTTTGAGAAAGCATAAAAGGAATATAATATATTCAATAAAAATTTCATTGAAAACTTATACTTATAGTCAAAAAATGATAGTGTGTTGTAATCTGCAACATTTGGGACTTTTGAAAAAGCAGACTCCATCCAAACTACTATTGGATCTTTAAGATCATGAAAAATTTCCTCCCAATTCAAAAAACATAACTTCTCTTGTTTGAACTCGGTATCATCGATAAAATTGTTATAACAATGATCCTCTTATTCTCCTTGAAACAACTCTTGAATATCATAGGCTTCATAATATTCAATGGCAAAAAAATCTTCTTGAATCTGTTGACATTCTTCTTGGGAATATTTTTTTTTATAACTACTCAAGTTGAAAGGATTGTCATATAAATCAAAGTTCAGAAACATACTTTTTGAAAATTATGTAGGTGCTTGAATATTTTCATCAATTTCAAGAGAAAGAAAATCAACATGCTCAACAAAATCTTGATTTTGATTAATAGGTGAATAATAAATAATGATATATTCTTGATGATTTTCATGAATCTATCCATAACTGACATCTTGCTCAAACCAAAATTCAAAATATTGTTTCTCCTCCTCACTACTACAAGAACATTTTTTTGTATGCTTTAGAACTAACTCAAACTCTCCATTGCAATAGTGTTCTAAAAGAAGTTCATCTCTAAAAAATATTCTACAATGATAATGAAAAAATGCATGAAATTCTCTTAGAGAAGAAATACTACTAGGAGGTATAGTTTTGTACCATTGTCAACCATCTCCTTCTAGAGAGATCATGACCATTTTCATGAGAACATCTTCATGAAAAAATCCTAGTTGAAGCATGTATTCATGAAAATCTATCCATTTTTCTGTTGGACTTTGATCATAATATTCTCTTAATATAAGGAGGTTGTCTCCCCATTCTTTTGCACTATTCATAACATTAGGAAAACTAGGTACACGCGAAAAATTAAAAGGATCATACCTTGCAACTATCTTAGCAACAATTGAACTTGACATTGAAACCCATTGGAGTTGCCAATGAAGTCACAATGGAGTTTCCAGTTGAATAACCACACGGCCTATGTATAATCCTTATTCACCTTCAAGAACTAGATATAATATTCATAAACCTCACGGAAAATATCTCAAACCTTTGTCCTCGACAATGATTCCAAAAATAATGTTGTAACTTGAGACTGTTCTTGGTTGCTTAGGAATAATGCCAAGACATATTGAAACCTACTTTAGGGCACAAGATGGCTCTTGGACGAGAGGGGGATCCATCAAATAAAAAAATAAATTCACTTGATACTATCACAAGACATCAGTATACATCATTCATCTTAATATGACATATTTAAATGATAAGAAATATAAACAAAGTAATTGGGGTTTCAGGATTAAATGGTAGTTGACTGGAGTAAAAGACTACAAATATCATGAGTTCATAGGCCTTTCTATTGGGCATGGAGTCTTATTTTCTTGAGCATATAAGTTGTAAATGGTAGGTGGAGGAATAATAAGAAGACATTTAAATCTCAAACATAATAGAGGGAAACAACAATCTCTATCAATCTGAGATGAAGAAAGTGAGTTGGGCATAAATATTATGGATCCAACTTACAAAATGAACATTTGATTATGGAAATTTTTAAAGAATGAATCCAGACGTGAAACATTTAAAATATAACTTTGATTATAATTTTTGAATATAAAGGGAATAACATAAATCTTTTAACTATTTCAGAAATACACTCATGGACAGTGGATGTGGTACCAAATTGTCATGTTGTAAATAAAATGACATTGGAATCAAGAGCAGGCTTGAGAGAAGTTGAAAACAATAAACAAAGGGAAAATAGAGATCATAAAAAATGAAGTATGAATCCTCAAAAATATCTATGACTCAAAGATTTACAAAAGAATGGCCCCTCGAGCTCCTTCTCCAAGAGAAACATAGTCCCTTTGCTGGAAACAATTCCCTAATCTACCAACTCCCTCCCTAAAAATGAATTCCTCGATGCCTCTTTATTCTTTTCCCATGATAAAGTAATGTCTTGGAATGTGGAATTATATTTTCGAATGATTATCTTTTGCCTCCAAATATGGAACAAATTTGTTAAAAATCCCCATACTTGAGGATTGCTCCATACTTGAGCCAATTTGTTGTCCATTCTATTTTTTTTTAGGTGTGATTCTTATTTGTTGGTTCTAATAGGTTTCCAATTGTCTATGAGTTTGATCCTCTTCCTATTTCTGATGCTGACTTTGACAATTTAACAAAGGAAACACTTTGATTTGTCAAGAAGTCAAGCCCTACACCACCAACGGTTATACCAATTTTGGCCTTGAACGAAAATCATGTACAATAGCTTGGTGATATTTATAAAGTATATTCCCATCAATATGGAAAAAATCAAGTCCTTTCAAATGTGTGCTAAAATAAAAAGGCCTGAAATCAATAATAATGCTATAGCTGCTTAATTATGATTGTATTCTTGTTGTCAAACAAATTTGGAAGATGTTAGTATTTGATAGCTCTCATTTTCCAGTCCCTATAATTATATTTTTATGAATTCATAACAAGAAGTGGTAAGAGAATATTCCCAAGAAATCATAATATAGAATACAAATAAGAAAACGTTGAATACAAATATCTAATGGCTTCAATGTTTTATAGAAAACACCTTCTACAAAATATTTAAAAGAAAAATGAAAGCCTTTCTTATATAATTTGAGCATTTTGTTGAACAAGAAGAACAACACAATTCCACGATCCATAATTCAAAGAAGCTCTCTCAATATCATAAACTTGATTCTTTGGTGTAACATGCCAATGAACACAACTTCCAGTAGCAATCACATGTAAATATGTTATTTCCTACTTTGACTATGATTGACAACTTTCTCTCCAAGGCCCCATTGTTATTGAAAAAATTGATCCATATTTGATGAGGAATGAAAATACATGGAACATTCATGGAATTTCAAGTAAAAACATCCCAAATATCATATTTACTAGAGCATCAGAGTTGTGCACATATCTTTGCCGTATCTACCTTCTCAATTGTAGAAGTAAAAGAATCAATCTACGGACAAGCATCAAGATCAAGCCACCTCTAATAAAAATATGTTCCTTTTAAACTTCTTCCAACTGTCAAAATTCCTTTCCTCGCCCAACAACAAAAAATCATTCTAAGTATAGACTTTGACTCTAAGGCATTCACCTTATTTGTATTACAAAATTCTTTGTAGGATGAGGCATCATTTTGGAAATGACATGACCAAGTGTTTTCATGGGGGGATCCTTAGTGGTTTTGAAAACCACCAAGAGGGTGGTCACACTCCCTCCTTTGATTAGCACATGGAATTCAAAAAACCACTTTATATCACCACGAACCCTCCCTCTTTATTCCTCATGCAACTTTCGAGGGGGGGGGGGGCATAGTAAATTGTGACCATTGATCTCCTTTTACACAATATGGAAACCATATTTCTCTTTGGCGCTTAGTTTTTTCTTGATCATATGATATTTGAGATTAAGTGCTAGACACATGACTTGAATTGATGTTTGGCTCAAAAATACCATGGCTCGAGAAAACTTTAAATGGAAAGAGTAATTTTTAGAGACTTGAAGCCAAAAGAACCAAGTCATTCTACAATTGAGGAAAGAATAGATTTTAACTTAGCTTTGACATGGGAATTATAATGATAAAAATAATTATAAAAAGGCTAAAAACCAAGATGTGAATGATGGGAATAAATTGCAATGACTCAGTGTTCTGATTAGGAAGGTAGGTTTTACTCGTAAAAACTTTATAATGCGAAAAAAAGGATAATGAAAAATATTTACTGTATCAAAAGTTTTGAGGTGATGTAAAATTTGCATATTTTACACAAGTATTGGAAAACATGTTGACAATTTTTTCTATGTTACAACACTCAACTCCTTAATTTTCTTCTCTGCCTGATTTCCATAAGAGCCTTAAACTCTTTAATTGTGTCAAAGACTTCGGATTTCTTCCCGAGGAAAACAATCCATGTATTCCTCAAGAATTAATCTATAAATAATACATGTTACATAGATTTACCTAGTGATGGAATCGTCACAGGTCCAAACACATCATTGTGCACAAACTATAAAATCCCCCCTTCCCTCGTAGCAGTAGAGGAGAATCTTACCCAATTCTTCTTCCCATACACACAATGTTCATAGAAATCAATATCGAGAGAGAAATTAAACATACCTTCAACCATACCTTTACCATGTAGTAATCGAAGCCCCTTCTCTACTATATGCCCCATTCTTTGATGCCACAACATAGTCTTTTCTCTAGAGACTATAATATTTTTTCCTTCTTTAGCTCCAATCTCAAGAACAACGAAATTGTTGCACCTGTCACTAATAGTGCTTCTCAACAAATTATACAAAGTTACAATCCAAACTCCCCTCAACAACACCATTTCTCCTCGAACCATCCTACAGGTTTCCTTTTCAAACACTATTTTTACACATGCATTATCCATCTTTCTTGCAAAAATAAAATTCCTGGCCAATTTTGGGATGTGCAGAACACTAGGTAGTTTTTTAATCCTACCATCCATGAGCTTCAATTTGATTTTTCCTCATCCTACGATTTTATCTGTCAAGTCATCTCCTAGAAAAACATCACCCCCATCACACCTTTCATACTCACAAAACCACTCCCTGTGATGAGTCATATGAAAGGATGCACCTGAGTCGACCAAACATGCCTCATGATCTACATGTGTTCTTGAAGAATCCAAGTAAACATCCCATACTTCATCTACAAAGTTTTTTTCTTCTGTAGAAGGGGAATCATCTGATCCCTTCCCTCTCTTAACACTTTTGGATCTACATTGTTTCTTGTAATGCCCTTTGTTTCCACATCTCCAACATACCTTTGCGATTTTTTCTATATATTTAGATCTTCCTCTAGATTTAGATTTCCCACTTGAGGAATTATTTTTATTTCTTTCTTGGAAGCATCCTCTTACAAATAAGGCATCTTTTCTATGGATTTCCATGTTTTTCTACCTCATCTCCTCTGACAACAAATATGAGACCACATCATCGAAACTTAAAGTAGTTTCATTACTACCTATGTCCACAACCAAACTATCCCATGAGTTTGGTAAATAGCACAATAAATTAATAAACTTATCTTCATCAGAAATATTAATATCAACATAAAATAACCAACTTACCACAATATTGAAGATGTTTAAATGCTTTGTCATTGAGTCTCCATCCTTCATCCTTGGGTTGTACAACTTATTCCACGAGAAAATGTTTTTAGTAGGGACTTAGACTGATACAAAGTCGTTAAATTATTCCATAATTCATTGGTTGTAGCTTCCCCTAACACATTCAATAATATTGAATCTGAGAGATGCAAACAAATTGTGCTCTTTTCCTTTCGATCCAACGTTTTCCAGTCTTTTTTTAATATTCCTGTAGGTGTAGTGCCTGGATCTAGAGTGATGCATTGATCTTTATCTACCGAAATATCTTCCATCTTGAGCTTCCACAACTCAAAGATTTTCCCATTAAATTTATTGATCTTTATTTTTTAACTACTCGTCATTTATTTTCACCACAAGAATCGATACTGTAGAGATCCCACTATTACAAGGTTTATCACAAACCCAAACCAAATCCTTAGCCATAAAGGAATCCCCTTGAAGCTAATAATAACTCTGATACCAAATGTAAGTTTTAAAACTTTTGCATTAATGTAATGCACACACATATTCTTAACTCAGAAAAGAAAACAATTGCAATCACATATATACAAAACAATTTACCTTGGAAACCCAACTAGGAAAACCAAAAACCTATTTTAGAGCCACACCTCTAATTCTATTCATCGTCCATTATTTGTTTACAATACAATATATAGGATCTTGTGACCTCCAAAAAACCCCTAATCCATTGAACCAGATTAGATTACAACCTTAATTCCTTAACCAAAATTAAAAAAAACATGGGATAAAACACCATGCGCCACTAAATCGCCAAAGGTTAAAGACCGCCAAAAAAATTGGAAAATAAACCCTCCCAAAAAAAATTGGGGATCTTCCCCTGAAACCCCTAATAAGCGGACCTACAATCATGCAAAGAATATAACACATACCCAACAATGCTGATGCATTCCTGTGGGAATACATTGACATGAAGGGAATCCATCTTGATCTTTGTACTCATCATATATATATCGAGGAAAATTTCCAACATGTCCATTAACCTCAACGTTGACTGAACCGTGCAATGTGAGAGATATTGAAGGAGGAATTAAAAAACTGTTCAACATAAAATTCATCTATCCCATATCTGATAGTTAATGGGTATCACCCCTTTTCATAGTTCCAAACAAATGGGAAATGGAATATTTTTGTAGACTACAAAGAGTTGAACAAAGCCACTTCCAAATATCACTTTCCACTACCTTTCATTGATAAATTCGTAGATACCTTAGCAGGTACACTATCACTATGAGATATATTATTGTAAACCTGTACCAAACAACTTGTAACAACTTGTACCAATAACATGTGCCAACATGTACCATGCATCAAATTGTACCTTAACTTGTACCATAAACAAGTGCATCAACCATGCACCAAACCTGTACAATTAATCTGTCACAATAGCCTGTCCTAACAACCTATCTCATCAATATTATCAACCAAATAAGATCTCTCACCAAGATAAATCACCAAGACAAATCACCAAGACAACTCTCAACCATATGCACAATATCACCAAGATGTGCATCAACCAAGCATAACACAACAACTCATAATCATCACCAAGATCAATATGTGCTTCTAATAATATACCAAGATGAGTATGCTACATCATACATAAATCATGTTTTAAAAATACTACTGACAAACGCTTCCAACCATGTACCAAGTATGTACAAATCATGCATCAACTATTCAACTATGACTCATCAAGATGTACCAACATCATCAACTATACACCTCATGTATGTGCCAACTCATCAACTACTTGTCTCAACCATGTACCCAACATGTACCTCAACCAAAAGTCCTCATCAATTTCATCATCCAAATCTGATTTGTAACTTTGTAATGGACCTGGTGTATATGATCACATACCTACAAACTTTCCTTAACTTTAACAACAAGAGACTAGCATTTTCATCAAACTTTGTTTTAGTCTCACAAGACTAATTTTGGATTTGCAATAATCATAACTATGTACCTGTAATGAATAAAGATATAAAAATGGTACACAATGTTCTTCAGTTTCTTTTATGCAATTCATCCAGATTTCATTGTAACTTGGAACATCTCAGAAAAATAGTTATAGCAAAAATGGCATAGCTTGTTGAATTTTGGCTTATTCAAGAGAGAGAACTTGTAGAGCATGCCTCGCATGGAGTATGTGTTGTATGGATCTGAAAATTGTACACATAATACTACAAACTATAATATAACCAATAAATTTTGTCTTACTAAATTTAGATCTGTTATGAAGAATTTATGACGTTTTTACCCGAAATACTTGTTTTAGACTAGTTTCAGGACTAGCCACAAACCCTATTTTCCACGGCGTGTAACTCCAAACATACAACAAAACAAAAGGTGAAATTTTTATCACAGCTACTTGGATATGTTTCCTCAATGGAATCCCAATTTCAAGGTCTGAATTATTCTATAAAAAACGTTATTGCAAAAATGGTGAGATGACCTGTAAATAACATACTTTAGAAAGCATCATCAAAATAATTTATCCTCCCTTGAATTTCAGCCTTCTTTACTTCACCTTCCCTATGAAATTCGGCTTAGATATCCTTTGGTTACCTCAGTCACTTGTAGATATTCAATATGATCAAGTGTGATTAAAATGAGAGAGCATTGCCTCTTATTTATACTTTCATGTAGCTTCCTTAAGGGGTTACCTTTTAACCATCTTAACCCACATTCCTTATTTTAGGGTTAACCCACTTCTAACCACTTGTCCACTTAGTAATTTCTCCATTAACTTTATTATTTAAATCATTTATTTTGTATCCACTTTGACTTATAGTACAATCATCACTTCACTTTATTATTTTCCTTCTAAAATCTCTTAAACCACTTTCCTTATTTTAGGGCTAACCCACTTCTAACCACTTGTCCACTTAGTAATTTCTCCATTAAATTTATTATTTAAATAATTTCTTTTGTGTCATATTTGACTTATATTACACTCATCACTTCACTTTATTATTTAAATAATTTCTTCTTTGCAAACACTTTGACTACTTTGACCTTTTGGGGCTTCTAAATGACTCATGAGGGTTCTCCAACTTCACATGGCCATAAATCTCTAACCGTGAGGAGTTATGTGATGTTACACATACCATCGAAAATGGAATGACATGTACTATCCATATAGAATAGTCTTTCCTGAAAATATATCAAAACTCATACCATTATCCATCAAGCAAACTTGGGTCCATTACCCAAACCATTGTGCTATCAGAATTCGCTACTAGACCTTCTTCAAGGGTTGACATCAATCAAAACCAACCCAATTAATAAAAAATATCCCCCTTTGGCATTGATGGAAACACTATGATGCAATACTAAAGTCATGCCACTCATTCTCCCCCTTTGACCATCGCTCCACCTGGAACCATGCCTCTGTGATCTTCATATGATAAATATCTCCCCCTTTGTTATCAATAGCAAAGGTATCTTTCCATCCGGGGCTGCTCCCCCTAACTTAACTATCCTTGGGGATACTCCCCTTGAATCAACTCTTCCTGAAAATGATCTCCGAACCTGAACTGTCCTCTCTATGGTGCTTCCTCATGTAAATCTAAGACATATAAGATAAGAATTCAAAAACATTCATTTTGGAGTAGAAATTACTCCGAGTCTCTGGAGAAGATAGTCAAAGGCTTCCCATGGAAGAAGTTTTGTAAATATGTCTGCCACTTGTTCTTTTGTGCCCACATACTCAACTCTGATGTTCTTCTCTGCAACTTGTTCCCATAGAAAGTGATACTTTATTGGAATGTGCTTTGTCTTGGAGTGCATCACCGGGTTATTTGAGATATTGATGGCACTTGTATTACCACAATATATTGGAATGGGCTCATCATACTCAACCTGTATATCTGTCAAATTTTGTTTCGTCCATAGAACCTGAGTACATCTTGCTGCTGCAATATACTCTGCATCGGCTGTAGATAAAGATACTAATGATTTTTTCTTTCTTAGACAAGATACTAAACACTCACCCAATCATAACGCTGCTCCACTAGTTCTTCGTCGGTCATAAATGAAACATGCCCAATCTGCATATGTGTAGGAAATAAGTGATAGATCCTTTCCTTTTGGATACCATAATCCAAAATCTTTTGTTCCTTTGAGATATGTGAAAATCCTCTTCACTGCTAATACATGTGATTCCTTTGGTGCTTCTTGAAATCGTGCCACCTATCCAATTGCCTCAATTACATATGGTATGGATGTTGTCACATATAGTAAGCTACCAATCATTGACCTATATTTCCTCTGGTCTATAGACTTTGAATCATCATCTTTTCTCAAGTTGCAACTAGTTTGCATAGGAGTGGTAACTGGTTTGCAATATTCCATTCCGAACCTCTTTAGCATTTCTCTGATATACTTCGTTTGAGAAATAAAAATTCCTTGGTTTCTTTGACATGTCTGAAGACTCAGAAAGAAGGATAGTTTTCCAAGTAATGACATTTACAATTCATTATGCATATTCTTTGAAAATTTCTAGCTTAACCTATCATCAATACTTTCACAAATAATATCATCAATATAAACTTCAATTAATAAAATACCATCTTGAGTTACCTTGATGTAGAGGTTATTGTCTGCACTTCCTTTTCTGAACCCTTCCTGCTGTAGATATTTATCCAGTCTAGAGTATCGTGCTTTAGGAACCAATCGTTCAATGTAGACTTCTTCTTCAAGTTCCCTGTTTAGAAAAGTTGATTTCACGTCCATATCTGTCCATATTGTTCAACACTCTGCTACACAATTGTCCATCATTTTGACTCATATGGCGTTGTACTATCATGAAGTACTACTACAACTAATTAATCTATCATATTTTTCTTTTCCTAACTAAATGCACTGAATCTATCTACTCAAATTTTGCAAGTTTCTTGAAGGATGGTTCTCTGGTCTATCTCAGCTACCGCATAGACTCCCCCTGTCTAATATTCATATTACTTGGAAGTCTCTAAGACGGATGGATCAGAACAATTCCTGCTCTGATGTGTATTCATAATCATCTTCATTGGTAGATTCATCATCTATATGAGCTCTGACTTCTTTCTTTCTGTCTATGGATTCATATTTCACTACAATTCTTGAAAGAAAAATCTTTTGAACATGTTCCTTATTTACCCGTCCTTCTTTTCTTTCAGTTATTTTCCAAACCTTTCCATATCTGACATCTTTCTTTTTCTCTGTAAAATTTTCTTCATCTCGTTTTATTTCCAATATTGCGATCTCTGGGACCTAGTCTTTGTTCACATGTCCTTCGTGTCTTCTTATCCATACTTTCTTATATTTGATATCAATGTTCTCTTTCATGGAAGTATCGATCATACTTCTACAATCACTAGATATGTGTCCATAGTTATGACATTTGTAACATCCAATGTTAAGTGGGGCCACATAGGCATTTATTTCTTGAACATTTCTTTTATAACCCCTACAATATGCAACCTTATGTCCAAAATTAGTACAATAAAAACAATGACCATAAAAGAAATTTGCATACCCGGGAGTGAATGCTCTTCTTTGTGGTGTAGTCCTTCTGAATTTCTGCCTTGATTGATCATGATCATTATTGAAGCTTGTTTGTGTCTTGAACATGAATGGTCTTGTTGAAGATGTATCTTCAATAATTTTCTTAGATTCTGGTTGACCATGATTCCTTCCTTTGAGTACTTCTGCATAACTCTTTCTATTTTCTTCATTCTTCTTTTCTAGGAACCTTGAGTGCTTCTCTTCATTCTATATAACTGATGTGGATGTTTTCATCTCTTCAACTTTCTTGTTGATCTTGATGATTTTACTTCTCAATGTGACAAATTCTTCTTCAATATTCTCAACCTCTTCTTCTTTCTTCATTATTTGAGACTTCATGACTTCTTCTGTTCTTTTCGCTTCTTCAAGGTGAATTTTTAATGTGATTATTTCTTCTTCAAGTCCTTTCTCTTCTTGACCAAACTTTGCGTCAAGCTGGTTTAGATCATTAGTTCTTTCCTTAAGATGATCTGTCAATATCTTCTCTCTCATTTATGCTTCTTCCTTCTATGCTGCTATGTTGGCTTCCAAATACTACTTTTGATACTCAAGATTTTATTCGATCTTTCTGGCTTCTTCTAGTTGAGTTCTTAAGTTCTCGATGACCTGTTGGGCTTCCTAAAAAATGTGAACACTTTCCTTTTGTTTCATCAATTATTTCTTGAGTGACTTGTTTTCTTCTCTTAGTTCATCTAAAGCACTAATCAATTCTACTTCATAATTTTCTTCCTTTTCAATTAGTTTTTCTGTCTCATTTCCTTCATGGCATTCTATTTCAAGATGTCCGTGTTTTTCACAATTAAATAAAAACAACATACCTCTGGTGATTATGTACTCTTCATCTTATGAATCTGTTTGACATGGTGAACATAACTCTTCTTGATCTGTATCTACATCTTCTTTGGAATTTGCTGAATCTGTGATGGGTGAATAATATATGTCATGTAACTTATCCCAAAGTTCTTTGGCTGATGAACATTTACCAACCTTTTCTCTTACCCGATTAGGTAATCCTTCTCAGATGAAATCCATTTCTATTTTTTTATTCTTCTTCAATTCCTTCTTGGCTGCAGTCTTTGCCCTTTTTGAACTATCATATCCTGTAATGAATGATAGCCAAATATAATTCCCCTGTGCATGTAAAAATGCTTTTGTCTTTCTACTCCACATCTCATAATTTAAACCATTTTGACCATTGAATAGTGGTACTCCATTCTCATAATAATCCATGATCTCCTTCCAGTGGTTAAACAATTGTTTCTTAAAGGAACCTGCTCTTATACCAATTGTTTGATTACTGAGAGGGGGGGTTAATCCGTAATAGAGAAATACAATCCTTTTTAACCACAAAATGCAAGTGTTATATCAATGTAGCATTATCATAAAATAGTTGTAGAGTAAATAAACAATGAAAAAATGAGCAATCATACACATACACAGTACACTTGTGTTTTTACGTGGAAACCCAAAGAGGTAGAAAACCACATAATGTTTTTTATTATATGTCTTTAAGAATTACATTTATTGGAAGCACCAACTTCCTTTGTTTTCCATCTACAACTAGAATGAGGCTCCACCCCCCTAGTTTCTTAGGCTACAACCTAAGGGAAGCTCCAACTCCCCAATTCTCTAGCTACAACCATAAGGAGGCTACAACCCCCTATGTTCTCCGGCTACAACCGGAAGGTGGCTACAACCACTTTTCCTTTCCCTGTCCAACTGCCCTGAAATATAAGTAGAATGATGGAACCACTGTCACACTATCATTGTGAGATATACTCTTGTAAACCTATACCAATAAACATGTACCAGACAACCTGTAACAACCTTTACCAATAACTTGTTCCAACATGTACCATACATCAACCTGTACCTTAACTTGTACCATAAACAAGTGCATCAACCATGCACTAAACCTATACAAATAAGCTGTCACAATAGCCTGTCCTAACAACATGTCTCATAAATATTATCATCCAAATCAGATCTACACACAAATATCAATCACCAAGACAACCCTCAACCATATGCACAATATCACCAAGATGTGCATCAACCAAGCATAACACAACAACTCATAATCATCACCAAGATCAATATGTGCTTCTAATAATATACCAAGACAAGTATGCTACATCATCCATAAACCATGTGTCAAAAATACTACTAACAAGTGCCTCCAACCATGTACCAAGTATGTACCAATAATGCATCAACTATGACTCATCAAGATGTACCAACATCATCAATTATACACCTCATGTATGTGCCAACTCATCAATTTCTTGTCTCAACCATGTACCCAATATATATTTCAACCAAAATCCCTCATCAATTTCATCATCCAAATTTGATTTGTAACTCTATAATATACCTGGTGTATATGATCACATACCTACAGACCGTCCTTAACTTTAACAACATGAGACTAGCATTTTCATCAAACTTTACTTTAGTCTCACAAGATTAATTTTGGATTTGAAATACTCATAACTATGTACCTATAATGAATAAAGATCTTAAAATGGTACACAATGTTCTTCAATGTCTTTTATGCAATTCTTACAGATTTCACTACTTGGAACCTCTCAAAAAAGGAGTTATAGCAAAAATGACACACCTTGTTGAATTCTGGCTTATTCTAGACAATGAACTTGTAGAGCGTGCCCCACATGGAATATTTGTTGTATGCATCTAAAAATTGTACACGAAATACTAAAGAATATAATCTAACCAATACATTTTTTCTTACTTAATTTGGATCTGTTATGAAGAAGTTATGACGTTTTTACCCGAAACACTTGTTTTAGACTAGTTTCAGGACTAGGCACAAACCCTATTTTCCACGATGTGTAACTCCACAAATACAATGACCCATAATCTTAATTTTTTATCGCAGCTACTTGGATACATTTCCTCAATGTCCACCCAATTTGATGGTCTAAATCATTCTATAAACAAATTTATTGTGAAAATGGTGAGATGACTTGTAAATAACATACCTTAGAAATCATCATCAAAAGAATTTATCCTCCCTTGAATTTCGACCTTCTTTACTTCACCTTCCCTCTGAAATTTGGCCTAGATATCTTTTGGTTACCTCAGTAACTTGTAGATATTCAATATGCTCAAGTGTGATTAAAATGAGAGAGCCTTGCCTCTTATTTATACTTTCATGTAGCTTCCTCAAGGGGTTACCTTTTAACCATCTTAACCCACTTTCCTTATTTTAGGGTTAACCCACTTCTAACCTCTTGTCCACTTAGTAATTTATTCATTAACTTTATTATTTAAATAATTTATTTTGTATCCACTTTGAATTATAGTACACTCATCACTTCACTTTATTTTTTACCTTCTAAAATATCTTAAACCACTTTCCTTATTTTAGGGCTAACCCACTTCTAACCACTTGTCCACTTAGTAATTTCTCCATTAACTTTATTATTTAAATAATTTATTTTGTATCCTTTTTGGCTTATAGTAAACTCATCACTTCACTTTATTATTTAAATAATTTCTTCTTTGCAAACAATTTGACTACTTTGACCTTTCAGGGCTTCTAGATGACTCATGAGGGTTCTCCAACTTCACATGGCCATAACTCTCTAATCGTGAGGAGTTATGTGACGTTCTACATACCAATGAAAATGGAATGACATGTACTATTCATCTAGAATAGTATTTCCTGAAAATATATCAAAACACATACCATTATCCATCAAACAAACTTGGGTCCATTACCCAAACCATTGTGCTACCGAAATTCGCTACCAGACTTTCTTCAAGGGTTGACATCAATGAAAACCAACCCAATTAATCAACAATAAGCATTTTGTATTTCCTATTTAGTTTGAAGTTAAGACACTTACAGATACATTACAAGTTGAATTGAATTTGTTAGAAGATTTGAAGAACTAACTGAATCAAATTAATGAATTTCATCAGTTATGTCAAGCTGCCTTGCACAATACATCTATTGTCCAACAACAGAGAAAAAAGTGGCATGATAGATTCATTAAGAAGAAAATGTTTTAGGTTGGGGATTGTTCCCTCTTGTATGATTCTAGGTTTAAACATTTCAAAGGTAATTTTTTTACCCAATGGTTGGGGTTGTATGAGCTAGACACTATATATGGAAATGATGTTGTCAATTTACACACCATAGATGAAGATCACATACCTCTTATGGCCATTGGTCACTGATTGAGGTTGTACGAGGAGCCCTTGTCCAAATATTCCTTTGTAAAATATATTAGCAGTTTCATCGATTCATAGATTATAAGCACACTAGTTATTCCTTATGGGATTTCTACAAAATGATTTTCTTCGCACGTGCACGCGCGCACACACAAACACACACAATTCTAGTCATGAAAACCTCTTTTGAGGCATATCTAGACAACTATTGATTGAAAACTAGCATGTTGGAGAGAAATATTCACCATTTGTTATAGAACCTTATTTGATTGATTGTTGTAGAATCAGTTTTCATTGAATTTTTGTAGATCCAGGTGAAGTCTATTATACCAGTTGCTACAAGTCCAGTTCATCACTTGTTGAATAAAATGTTTTCTATGGATCTATTATTCTATGAAACATCAGTATTACTGATTTTCATTTGTTTTGGATCTTGTATCCTACTAGATATAAGTGTTGCAGATCTGATTTTCCATAACCTATCAGTATAGTTTTATGTTGCAATTTTTTTCCATATTCAGAACTTTGTTTTCCAGGGATCCTATCCTTGCAATGGAACTTTGTTTGCTACAACTTTTGTAATGTTGTGGGTCACATCTCCATTTTCTACAAATCTATTGTGAAATTATTCGCTAGTCACATCAAATGACCGCCACTACTCTTGCTGCACTGTTTTTTTCATCAACGTAATCTAGGTGAGGTATGAAGGTACATGCCACTCTACTTGTACTCATAATCTCATTAATTTCCCATAATCCTCATTTGTTGCATTATCCTATCAAGAATGATTTGATTTTTCAATCCATAATAGAGACATATTCAAATTTCCATAGAATTATAATGTCATTACTCCTTGTCATCATTATTTTTATCATGTTTTTCACTTCTCTTGATCCTTTCTTCCTATTTTCATGCATGTTGTACCTACCTAGTCATGTTCGTATGATTCTTATTTTCATCACTTGTTGAATAAAATGTTTTCTATGTATCTATTATACTATGAAACATTAGTATTACCAATTTTCATTTGTTGTGGATCATGTATCCTACTAGATATAAGTGTTGCAGATTTGATTTCCCATAACCCATCAATATAGTTTCTGTTAGATTCAAGTTCTTTCCTTATTGGGAACTTTGTTTTCTAGGGATACTATCCTTGCAATAGAACTTTTTTTGCTACAACTTCTGTAATGTTGTGGGTCACATCTCCATTTGCTACAAATCTATTGTGAAATTATTCACTAGTTACATCAAATAACCACCACTACTCTTACCACGTTGTTTTTGTCATCAACATAATCTAGGTGAGGTATGAAGGTACATGCCACTCTACTTGTACTCATAGTCTCATTAATTTTCCATAATCCTCATTTTTTTCATTATCTCATCAAGAATGATTTCATTTCTCAATTCATAATAGACATGTATTAAAATTGTCATAGAATTCCAATGTCATTACTCCTTGTCATCATTCTTGCCATCACTTATTTCACATCTCTCGAGCCTTTCTTCCTATTTTCATGCATGTTGTACCTACCTAGTCATGTCCATATTATTTCTATTTTAATTTGGGAATTTTCCAGCATAATTTTCTATTTTCGATCTACCGTTTCTTTCTTATATATTCTAATTTGGAAAAATAGATGTCACTGTTTTTCCCAACTGAATACTATTTTCATGTGTATTGTCACCATTATGATATATTGTTTCCACTAATACCAAGGGGTGTCACTTTCTATTACTCCTTGACATTCCTAAATAATACTTGATGTTACTCTCATCCCCCAACTATTGAGTATTATTGATACATCATGGGAGGATATGTTGTACAATATGAACATGTGAGTTTAGTCTAGTTATAGAGTGATCCAAAGGTATACCAAATTTTCCTCAATGTAGGTTGGATAACCTACTTTCAGAAATTACAAGGGTTTAATGTATCCCTTGAATTTGCACAAGATTTCTTGTTTTCCACTGGAGTTGTGTGATGAATTCATATCATGGTTAATGAGGAATCTATAGCTCAGGTAACTAGTTTACCATGGATAGGAGAAATGTGGTTTCAATGAAAATTCATGTTAAATGAGGCTCTAATTAATTTTATGGAAGGAAATTAAATAGTTGAAGAAGGACAGAAAGGTGTGAAGCATCTTTCACTATGATATCCATGGTCGATTGTATCATGTTTCATACAAAAATATCTAACGTATGAATGTTTCCATAGCCTGTTATTTGGGCATCATTTTAAATTGTTTAAAACCTAAACAATCATGAGCTTATTAATATTCCTTACTTTCTATTGAGGAGACTGTAGTTATCATCTTAGAATGTGAGGAGCACAAGAAACCCCTGTTGCAAGTGTTACTCATTATGGGTTAAGCAAATTACTAGTTTTGGATGCCCTGTCCAGAGAAAATATAACATGGGAATATTTCTTACGAAGGACTCTTTGAGATCAAAGAACATAAATATTTAAAGTAGTGTAACAATAATAAGAGGAAGCATACAAATAACACAAGGAAGAAATAGAATAAAAACAAGATGAAGAAGTTGATGAGAAATCTCATGACTTGGTTGATCGACTTGGACAAGTAGTGCATCCTTCAACTTATGTTCATGATGGAAATGATGTTGAAATAATTGGTGAATACTCACCAAGAAAAGTAATTCAATGATGTCCAATTGTTGAAGAAAAACCTACTAATGAAGGATCCATTTTTTTTTTGCAATGGAACAAGATCCACAAAAAACTAGGATTTCAGTCAGGATCCATAGAAATAAAAGGAAAATATTCACTACAGAGGAAAAAATGGTAGAATCTCATGACTTTGTTGGTTCTTTTACACAAGAAGAAACATAACAAAACCTAACTACTGCTAAGTAAGAGAGAAAATTGTTGAAGGGATTTCCCATAGGACGAAAATTGTTGTTACACCAGAACCTGTTGTAGAAGTAGTTACTCCTACCAAAGAAGTTGTTGAGAGACAAATTGTTGCAAAAGCATCAAAATCAGGATAGGAACCATTGGCTTCAAGACCCGTTAAAGATATTTCTACAAAACCAATCATGTGAGGAAATAAAGGAATTTCCAGTTTTACATTGGGTAAGAGATATATACAACCTTCCACTTATAGTATTCAAAGGAAAAATTCCAAATGATGAAAATAAAATAAAGAGTTGAGACAGAAATTGAAAATTCTCAAAGGTTAAAAAAACAAAAATCGCATCCAGGATTATATACTCTTGTTCAAACTCTAGATGAATGTGATTGGTCACCTCATGTGACCTATAAGGATGACCATGATAAGGAAACTATTAAGGCCTCAACACCTTCCCCAAGCCAATGGGCTTGGGGACACTCCTAAATATTTCCAACTAAGATCCTTTGATCGTTGTGCCCATTAGCCAGGTTCTCTTGATTTTTAATTGTTAATCATTTCCTATTTGAATGGATCACCAATGTATGATTTCCTTTAGTTTTTGTGTTATGTCATGTTGCATTCAACATTGGGTGTGGAAATAGTCTTATCAAGTTTGTTTGTGTCGCGAGCAATTTTTATTGTGCTTAACATATTTGCATGTATTTTTTGTGCCTCTAGATTCTTTGACTAACCTTGACCATGAACATGTCGTATATCATTATCTGGGTTGATTGCAATGTCGAAAAAACATAGGTTGACTCTGAATTGATTCTCATAAAAAAATTGGTACTCCTACCAAATACTCAGTATCTGGTGCTCCAAACGTCAGTTGGATGTTTTCATAGGATAATATATCTTAGATAATTATGGATGACCTCAGTTTCAGTAGATATATTGAGATCCTATATAAAATAGATTTCATGGAAATTGATGGAATTGAATTTGGAAAAATTAGTGACATGAACATGGCCCAAAATTTTATTAAAAAATCCTTTTGCTCATAATTTTGGGAACTGGTTAAAGTGAAATTTTCACCTCCCAAGAAGGCCTAATATAGGTTTTGTGAGATTACGAATCCAATTCCACTTACGGAATTGAAATATGAGGTCCATAAGTTCCAAAACGATCATGAAGGATTTCCTATCAAGCGAACCTCATTAAACATGAAACCGTTAAAATGTTTGAATAAAGTGGTAAGTAGTATCATTAGATATATCTCCATATGCTCTCTGCATCACAAAAAATGAATTCTCAAGCATACAATGTATGGGACAATTATGAACCTTTTAATTCATATTAGGTTGCGCCAAAAAAATCCTTTAACATTATCAAACATCGACCCTCCAATATTTTTCATATCACTGATACATCGAACCCTCATATTCATCTCCATATAAATCATCTTGTTCCATTGGAGCACCGATACACAACATTCACCTTAAAATATTATTGAATGAGGAAAAGGAATTAAATTAATTTTAAATGTTGATATGAATTTTAATATAGAATAAAATACTTTGGAAGGTTAAACAAAATGTAATAAGGGGGGGGGGGGGGGNGGGTTATGTTACAAGAGTGAAAAAGAATGAATGTTAGGGGGCATAAACCATTTGACCAACCCTCTTAACCAATGTTTCATAAACCATTTGACCCTTCAATGTCTTATATACTCCATAGCCTCTTTTATTAGTGACCCAATGATATTTAAATTCCTCTCTACTCATTCACCTTCCTTCTAGTGCCAATAAAGTTAAAGGTTAAAGTAATAAGATGTACATGAAGTCTCATGTGAAGAAAAAATATGAGGTGGAAAGGGGTCTCCCATAATCCATGTTATAAATCCTCGTTGACGCTTCATATTGGTGATTCAACACATTTCCAAAATATCATATCCCTCTCAAAATCCATCATTTCAGCAACCCTCCAACATTTCAAAATCCACCTTAACCCATGAAACATCGATGTTTCATAAACATTTCCAAATCTCTCACATGCTCTGATACATCGACCACCTTATAACATTTCAATGTCAATATACTATGGTTTAAACCATGTCGTTTTGAGGATTAAAATAATATGTTGAGATAAACTATGGTTTAAACCATGTTTTGAGGATTAAAGGAATATGTTGAAATGAGAAGGGGTATACGTTGAAAAGTGGAAAGAACCTGAGGCAAAAGTGAGGTGGTAGAGGGGGTGCCTAAACCATTTGACCCCCCCTCCTTAAACCAGTACGTTAATTTGTTTTCCCTCATGATCTATTCACTCCACTCTTACATCTTTCAATGCTCCCTCCATATCTTACACCCTTCGGAACCTATGACATGTCGAATATCCCTCAAAATTTTAAATCCCCCATGACCATCCATGTATCGACAACTAAACATGAATTGAACATCAACATTGGAATATATTTTGAATGCTAAAATGAAATATGGTTCATACAACATGAAGAGAATATCATGCGCACGTCAATACATGTCATCCCCTTAGACTGTTCTCGACTCCATTTTGTATATGTCAACCCACGAACAAAATGGATGAATAAGGCTCAATCCCTCTAGGCATGGAAAAAAAATTGTAAGTCCAGGTTCCAACCAATATCTATGAAGTATGGAATAGGATGAAAGCATTGGTGGACATGCCAAGAAACTTAGGGCATGTTACCCTAGAAATGGGCGAGGGTGCAACACAACACACTGGGTAAAACCTAGCTCCCACTTTTGTTTTTTCCATAATTTTTTACTATGATCTTTGTTTCACACACTCCTTATATCGTTGGAAATGTCTCATTGATATCTATAACTTCTCGATTATAGGTTTGATGAGATTCCTCACCATTTGTCCAATATTTTCAATTTTGAATATTGGTTTACTATCAACGACCCAGGAACCTAATAACATGACATTTCAATGGCAATGTCCATGAAATCACCATCAAAGGGACCAAATATTAAACTCAGGGAAGAATATATGAACTTCTTACTCAACTACCAATTGAATTCTATATGTTTAAATGAACATTTTTAAAGTATGTTTTGAGGTTTTATATTATCAACTCACCTATTTTGTGATAAATGTCACCCAGGTACCAGTACTGTAAGAGGATCATACTTAGGAATCTGGATATGTAATATATGAAGAAGTGGAATACATAGACACATATGATATACATGGAGAAAAGGGGGATCTGTTGATAAACAAAAGTGTCTCTCCAAATGTGATCTACTGCAAAAAAAAATTAAATACTAACACACAAGTAGCAATAAGAAAATAAGAATCAAGCCCAAATGGTGGAGGATGAAGTACAAATATCGTGGTAGGAAATTCCCATGAATAGAGGCAAGAGATACCCATAGTGTCCAAATTATTCACCACATTGTATGAGGTGAACTAGGGCCTAAACCCATGATGAACCATAAGCACTAAAAGAAAAGTATGTAATGTGAATGTGCATGATATTATGAACAATTCTATTGTCACTATTCCCTCATTATTCCATAGATAATAGGGCAAAAGGTTTGAAAATGGAAGGTCAAGGGTCAAGAATGAAGAAGGCCAATAGTCAGCGTGAATTTCACTAAATTGAAGGATTGTACTCTAATTAGTGGATTTTGGCATTGGGAGCTTTCATGTACTACTCCTGAAAATTTAATGAGAAGAAGCCTTTTTGGCCAATATATTTTATGGAAAACTCATACTCTTGTGTTGCACTTATTGTGGACTATTATAGTACCTTTGTCTTAGCATTGAAGTTGTGTAAGAATGTACCTTGCATTATAGACTATTATTATGTGTGACTCCTACATTTGTATTTTTGTTCTTCAAGAAATATGTGTTTGAATCTATAAACATAGGACTATACATTATTGTTCTAATGATAGACTATCATGGGTTTGTAATCATTTACCCATATCCTTGTATTTTCTCTATGTGAACTATTTCTCGATCCATTGATAGGATCATGTGTGGTTCTATGTTTACTTTCTTTCTATCTTTAGTTTTTTCTAGATGCATGCATATCATATTAGTTTCGTTCTACTATGTAGCTTAGGAACCATTTCTAGTGGACTAGGCCGCAACTGATAAACCCCAAACCAATAATGGTTGTTGGGATAGAATCTGGATGGGTTCCCTATTCCAAATGATGTGGGGTCTAATTGGTACTTCTCATAGGGGGTAACCCTTGATATTGATCAAGGTCACATAGATCGTGTCAATAGAAACAATGGCTACATGAGCAATGAATACCATAGTTTCTATGTAATCAACTGCGAAAATCATGGTTGATGAGTTAATTTCCATCTATTCTATGGACATTTGCTTTGAACCATCTTCTGGATCCACTACATAAATTGTTGGCTCCCCTACATAAATTATTGAGTCTCCCACAAAATTTATAGGATCACCTATAGAGACTATTATATATCATATTGAATGCACCGATGCAATTGGTATGTAAATGATATATGATGATACTACTAAGGTGGTAGAAATACCCGATGTTGGTTCTCCTTCCACGAAAGAAAATTTTGATGGAAAAATTGCTCAAACATAGTCACCTTGGAGGATGAAAAAGCATCTATTACACCATACATTATTGAAGATCAAACAAAGAAGGTCCTAAGGGGCGATAAAAATTCCATAAGGGTTTAGAAAAAAGAGCATTGGTATAGTCATCCTCCTGATCAAGAACAAGAAACACAAACAAATTCCCTTATTATTCATATAGTGGAAATACAAACAGATTCCCCTGTTGTTCACACAATGAAAGTAGAAATAAATTACCCTATTGTGTATACAATAGAAGTACAAATAGATCCTATACATGATAATGGTTCTCTTCAAACATTAAATCTAAAAGAAGATATTTCTAGGTGGAAATCTATAGCCATGGCATATGACAAAGGAGTAATGTCTATAGTAGAACATAATTTTTTTTTCCATAATCTAAGAGAGAAATGGGTTGAGATCATTGCTATTGATTAGATAAAAAGAACAATTATAAGAAGATATAAATAAAGTTGCATATCTTGAAGAAAGAATAAAAAAATTGGAGGGAGAGAAATATCATATAAGTACTCTTGCTTAGTATATTCTCAGTTACAGAAGGCCAAGCCCTTCTTATGTTGTATTCTTACATGAGAAACATTTTTCATTCAAACTTTGAGCTATAATAGAGGGAAAACCACATGATATAAATTATATCAATTCATTTATGAAATCTTACTCCCATTTCAGTGAAGAAGACACAAATTTATTGTGAGAACTATATCATCATGAAATTCTCTTATTTCATGATCATAAATGGAATCCAAATTTGTTTGTTAATGATGTGTGATTAAGAGATTTTACTTATTTTATGTTTAATCAGTTACAATGGAACCATGAAAAAGCACCCATTGTGCATAATGAACACATTTGTAATTTTTGGGTGCGAGGGGAATACCCTAATTCTTATTTCATACTTTGGAAATATCATGAGTTTCTTAAATCCTCTACTAAAGTATCAATATTTGTTGTAACTCGAAAAGAGTTGGTATCCTATTTCATAAAACACATCAATCGCATGAGGATGGATGCATTGCTGGCATGTAAGAACCGATCATATAGCTTTGATGAAGACATCAAAAGACATGACCCATTATGTTATCCAAATATTTATGAAGATTTGGGGAGATTTGATTTATATATTTCTTATCTCCAAAGATGTCGTCAAAGATGGATTTGACTCAAGTTTCACTTTCCTTTTATTTGGTTTCCTACACTTAAATATCAATTTTATTATGAAATAGAGCCACAAGTTGGGGCTAGATTCTGGAAAGTGATTGGGGCTAGATGTATATGGTAGCAAAAGAAAAAATACATCCCACTTATAGTCTCAACAACCTTCACTGAAAACATTCCTACTCATATTTTTAATCTAAATGAGTATATAAGGGAATGCAACAATTTCAGTTGGGGGGAATGATGGGACCCTATTTTGGCATGTTTATATCATATTTTCCCTTCTGTTTTCATACTTCATTATTCAATTTTCACCTCTTTATATCCATAAATATGACCATTTAGATCAAATATCATTCAAGTATACTTTATTTTATTGGAAATTTAATGAATTATGTAGTATATTTGGTAGGCATGGTGTCTTTTGTGCCTAATTTGCAGATAAAGTTTCTTTAGATTGGATGCATGCTACAAGATTCAAAGAAATGATGTTATATGGAAAGGATAGAATGCTATGTAAACCCATTTTTTACAGATCCTATCTTAATAATGAAGTCTCATTTAATGTGGAACTATAAAGTTCCCAATATGTTGCAGATCTATGAATTTTGTGTATTGTTGCAACTCCCAATCAACAATACTATTGTTTCAAGTCCTAGTCATCAGGACCATGGTTGAGAATCCAATACAGTGAGTATTCCACCTATCACCTATTAACCAAATATCGTGCTACTATTATTCAGTTGCTACAAAATTGTGAAACAACAACAAAGGTTTCTACGATGTTCGAGTATGTTGCTACTGTGATGATGAATGGATAATTCCTTTGACCACGGTTATAAAGCACCTCTATAAGAATTACAGCCATGATATATTCCAACAAATAATTTTGTTTCTCAGTTATGTTAGATGCTCAATTTTGTGACTACTACAATTATGTAATTTAATAAGATACTATGTTTTGATTAAATGGTTTTGACAAATGTGAGCATCAACTTGAAAAATCACCAATTATTCAAGTTTGTATCTCATTATTTCCATTCAATGAATTGGTTAATCATTTAAACTAGAAAGTAACAATCACCTCTTAGATAGAGAAGAGAGAAAGGAATTGACACAACAAAGGAAGGATGATAACACATAAAGAGACAAAAATAGAGTTTTTTTGTAAAAAATGTTGGATTACTGAGAGAGGGGGGTGACTCAGTAATGAGAAATAATAGTAATTCTTAACCATAGTTTATTCTTCAACAATATTCAATAGTATATCATTATCATTCAATACATAATCAACATTATAATCATAAACAACATCACATCACAATAGATACACAATTATACACCAATATTTACATGAAAACCCAAATAGGAGAAAACCACATAATGCTTTTCTTATATATGGGTGAAATCACGTAGGTGGGTAACACTTTTGTGACAATCGGATCTCCAAAATTTCGAAAAATATTTTTTCGGCTGAAAGATATTTTTTTCGGCCAAACTATTTTTCGGCCGAAAACTGAAACGTCAAATCGGACGATACAGTGACAACACCCTCGATTTGTGTGTAAACATTTAGTCGAACAAAATTTTTCCATCCGACAAAATGTTTTCGGCTGAAAGATATTCCAGCCGAAACATTCTTTCGGCCAAAAGAATGTTTATATATCAACCATCAGTTGATACATAAATGTTTTTCCAATTTTGTGGGTGTTTATGAGTGTGGGCAGTTGTGAGCGTCTGTGAGAGTTCGTGAGCATGGCTGCAGAGGTTGTGAGCGTGGGTGCATAGGTCGTGATCGTTGGTGTAGAGGTCATGGGAAATTGTGTTGGTGCAGAGGTCATGAGCGGTCGTGTTAGTGTAGAGGTTGTGAGCGTGGGTGCAGAGGTGAGTCAAACGCTTACCAATGGATCCAAATTTCACTTTACTATTGTGTGTAATAGGGAAATTGTGTGTGTGTGTAATACTTTTAGCATAGGAAATGGATCTAGATGAAGTATTGTGTGTGTAATACTTTTAGTACATGAAACCTAATATCTGTTGGACTTCCAACCTGCGAACTATAATAAACAAAAAAAAAGAAAATAACAAAAACACCGATGCCCGAAACTATGACTCAGGACTGTTGGACTTTCCCCTACTTTCCCATGATTAAACTTCAAATTCAGGGTATCAGGAGAATACCTCATGCTCCCTCCATCACCTAAGTGTATGTCTAGGTATGCATACCTAACCAGTTCTTACAACCTTATATCCATTTACATGTAAAAACTCTACCTCTAACACTGTAATCCTTCAAACGGATGACAAACCGACGATCTCTACTCCTCTTTTGATTCCTGACTGCTTACAAAAATGAAAACATTACCCTTTCCAATAGCATGAAAAATATCCAACGATCTCACTGGTTCTTTCACCCAAAATAGTCTGCTCCACCAAATCTGGCCTCCACTAGGTTTCCTCTGCATGGAACGGAATCTCAATCTCTGTGTGCAGCTGAAAGATTTTTTGTTTCTCTGTGCTTTCTCTCACAGATCTTCATTAGACCTTAGCTTTGATACCATCTGTTGGAATTTCAATATGCAAACTGAATTCATAAACATAAAAGAAGAAAATAATAATACATCACACAACACACACAGATAGAGGCAAATCGAAATAGGGTAATGATAATTTTAGAGGCAAATCGAAATAGGGTAATGATAATTTTATTTCTCAACCAAAACCAGTGGAGAAATGAATACAAGTGTCATGAAACACTTTATTGGTTTCCATATTTAACCTAGCTTCCATATTTAACCAGGAAAATTTTCAGAGTTTGTAGACATACAGAAAACCAAACGCTTAAAAACTTCAAAATATAACCACAAAAATATCATAACCCAACAATATCAAATATGTATTAATGTATTATTTATGTTTACTATTAAATACTTTTACAACATCTATGGTTTATGTTTGTTGTTAAATACGTTTGCAACATGATATCTAATATGGCTAAATACTAATTTTACAGCGTGATATCTACTATGCTATATAATTTTACAACATGAGAGCTAATGTCAAATATTTATTAATGTGTTATTTATGTTTACTATTAAATACTTTTACAACATCTATGGTTTATGTTTGTTGTTAAATACCTTTGCAACATGATATCTAATATGGCTAAATACTAATTTTACAGCGTGATATCTACTATGCTAAATACTTTTACAGCATGAGAGCTAATATCAAATATGTATTAATGTATTATTTATGTTTATTATTAAATACTTTTACAACAACTATGGTTTATGTTTTCTGTTAAATACTTTTGCAACATCATATCTAATATGGCTAAATACTAATTTTACAGCATGTTATCTACTATGCTAAATACTTTTACAACATGAGAGCTAATATCAAATATGTATTAATGTATTATTTATGTTTACTATTAAATACTTTTACAACATCTATGGTTTATGTTTTTTGTTAAATACTTTTGCAACATGATATCTAATATGGCTAAATACTAATTT
The DNA here is from genome assembly GCA_010110895.2 of Picea sitchensis. Classification (NCBI taxonomy): domain Eukaryota; kingdom Viridiplantae; phylum Streptophyta; class Pinopsida; order Pinales; family Pinaceae; genus Picea; species Picea sitchensis. Next base: position 36,364 of record SNQJ01S0006795.1, on the reverse strand, counting down.
TACAGTGTGATATCTACTATGCTAAATACTTTTACAGCATGAGAGCTAATGTCAAATATGTATTAATGTATTATCTATGATTACTATTAAATACTTTTACAACATCTATGGTTTATGTTTGTTGTTAAATATGTTTGCAACATGATATATAATATGGATAAATATTAATTTTACAGTGTGATATCTACTATGCTAAATACTTTTACAGCATGAGAGCTAATATCAAATATTTATTGTTTATGTTTGTTCTTTTTAATGAAGATTCATGAAACTTGGTCGTCAAGTCAAGTCCATTGCCAATGAACTCATCACAAGTCCATGGCCGATGAACTCATCACAGATCAACATTTCACCACCAGAGACTTTGTTGAAACTCCAATTTCCAAATTAAAATGTTCTTAGTGCTTGCACTTTGAAATGATCTTAACTTCCTTTAAAATTTAAATCATCTTAATTTCCTTTAAAAATTTTGTAAAGATTTTGGGGACGCTTCTGTTCATGAAAGATAATCGTCTAGCCCAAAAGAAAACGTAAATGAAATATAATTTTAATTTGAACTGATGAAATTAAAAGTGGTAAAAATGCTAATATAAACAAACAAGTGATCAACTTTGACCTAAGGACAAGAAATAATTAATAGTTAAGATATTATTATTGTTTAAATTCTGAATATCTTTTAACGTACAGATGATATGTATGATACCTCTGATACCATTACTTGTAAAAATTCTTTGTCTCTGAGTAAAATGGTTCAAATGTAAATTGCTTTGTCTCTAAGTTAAATAAAGTCAAGAGTTTGATTTTAGAGTTGACATCTTTTCAGTAATTAATAATTATCAAAAATTAAGTGTATACTTATTGGAAATGGCTAGAATTAATGGTCTTTCAATTACAGATTGGAAATGATCAGAATTAATGGATTTTTAATTATAGATGGGTTTTTAATGGACAATATTTCATATGTTCAAAATATTCTTAGTCCTTACAATAAATTTGTATTCATAATATGTTGATTTGATGATATTTGTATTCATATAACATAACTTCAAATTGACAACTTATTGGATTTGTGTAAGACATGAGTGACCTACTTGTGTAGTAAACTGCTCAATGATGATATTTGTATTATATAAATATAACTTCAAATTGACAACTTCATTGGATTTGTGTGTAAGACATGATATCTACTTGTGTAGTAAACTGCTGAAAAATTAACCAGTCTCCCACTTTGGTGGGATTTTCAAATTGTAGAGACCTATAATTGCATCATTTTCCCAATTGTAATCTCAAACTTCTACCTCCCCTCTCAATCTCTAGCAATTCATATTCTTATAGCCCATCTCTAAGAGATAGTTGCCAATTGTTCCTCTTTACATGCCACTGAACAATCAATTCAACTTCTACATGTCATTTGATTCCCACCTCCTAATGAGAATGAATTGGTTTAATAGTTATTGTCGATGCACCATATGCATGTTGCTTTTGATCTTGTAATCCCTTTGTACATTTCCTATTTCAATTCATTGAGGTTGTTATATGCACCCTCAAAAGAAACCATTAGATTGATCTATTCCATGGTAAATTGAGTGATATTCATTCTACTGTTAGAACCCTAATCAACTTAGTCCTCAACCATTCAAATACTCATAGACCATACTACACTAAGAATTGACCAATAAACATTCTTTAGAACCTTTTAGGCTTTTGTTGACATGTTCTAGAAAAATGCATCCATTATTTCCAGACACTATACCAATGATCTTCAAGTCAGTTATGCATAGTTCTTTAAATCTATCACTTCCATATTAGTTTGGTTATCTCCTAGTGGAACTTTCCAACAAAACTTTGTACTTAGTCGTACTCTGACCTAATTGACTATTTTGACTTCTTACGCGATTCAACACATAATAACATACCCATTCCATTGACTAGTAAAGCAAAAAGTTCCATTTGAAGCTCTATTTTTACTAGTTTGTAAATACCTTATGACACTTTCCTAATCCCTTGGATTTATTCATCATTGGAGATCTTTGGTAGTATATACAAATATATTTACTTTTTAGGGATGTTGATATTTACAAAATTCTGTGTGTTGGTGTAATCTACTAGTATTGTGGTATATTGTTGCTCTGAAATGAAAATGAAAAGAGCTGAAAGAAATCTTGCAAAAAGGTAGAATTCAATTTGTTATCAAATATAAACAACAATGAGTAAGATGGAATTGAATTGCAAAGAGAGAATATGGCATTGTACTTAACAAAGAATAATCTAGTGTCATATATATAAAAGGATTGTAGTTCAAGAACAAGAATATCTATATATATGGAACAGTTATTTCTGGAGTGCATCGTATTTTTAAATAAAATTTTGTAGTGTACAAGAGTCTTTAAAAAATATTATTAAAATAAGTGATCACAAGTGACAAAAATTTTAAAAAACTAGGTTCAAATTGTTTGTTAGCAAACATTTACACTAAGAATCAACACTAATATTCAAGATATTTTCATGAATAGAAAATCTATATTACTTGTTAATGCTATTTATATAATGAGTCAACCTATTCATAAATTGATTAGGTTCAAAGTGTTTGCTAGGAAACATTTATACAAAGAATCAACACTAAGATTCATGATATTTTCCATGAATAGAAAATCCATATTACTTTGTTAATGTTGGTATTTCTAGAATGAGTCAATCTATTCATAGATTAATTCTGTTTTAGGTAATCTATAATGGTCATTATGCCGTTTCATCAAGATTCCTTAGGTTAGTGAGCTCAGGCTGTAGAGACATAGATAGATGGGTACATGCTCCCTAGTTATGGCCCTCCCAAACAAAATTTCATTAAAAAACTCAATGATTAAATACATGATTATGTAATCTCACGCTTGGTTTTACATTTTCCAGGTTCTTCATTTCATTACAAGAGAAATAATTATTCATTTCTAAGAGTCATTTATTTTTGGACTAGATTGACAAAACATCTTGAAACCATCTAGTGAGAGACTCCTAATGATAATGGGTAAGGAAATATCCCTCTATGCTCTGCCACATATGTCCTACATTACAAGTGAGTCTGGTCACATCTCTGTGTAAGACAAGAGTGACCTACTTGTGTAGTAAACTGCCCAGTAACCAGTCTCCCACCTTGGTGGTCTTTTCCAATGTTTTCCACTTTGTTGATCTTTTCCAATTGTAGAGGTCCCTTTGACTAAAGGAATAGCTATAATGAATACTTCATTTTGGATGATAAAGTCTAATTTATAGAAATGAAAGAGTCTTAGATGAGAACTAATTAAATTATACCCACATTTATTACTTCAGACATATTGACCAAAGTTATTCAATGCTTATCTTATTGATGATATTTGTATTCATATATAATATAACTTCAAATTGACAACTTATTGGATTTGTGTTGGATATGTAGGCATAATTTAAACATGGTAGGAACTGTGTGAGGAAACAAGCAATCATAATGTTATGAGGGCCATGTGACCTAACACTAGTGATATATCCACTCATAGTAGAAACATTTTCTAATGAAAACCCATATCATATGGGAGTTTTTATGTTAGAAATAACATTTTATCCCTACCTTCTAGTTTACAAAAACTCTTCATAAGTAAATTGATATTTCATTGAATTTCTATTTAATAGTATTTTTAATGGTATATCAATGTTCTGTAGAGTGATATCCTTCTCCATTCTCAAATGATTTAGCTAATAATTGGCATATTTATGCCAACCCCCACTAAGAAATAGGTAGCAAATTTTCTTTCATGTTAGTAGTCTCTTGTGCATGTACATTAGGTAGCTAGTTTTAGTCATTCTCTTAATGGGGAAACTATATCAAGCAAGGGAGTTAGGGAGTTTATAATTAAGAAATCCCTTAGTGGAAATATGGTTCCTTTATGTAACAATTAGGTATAAATCTCTTAGTGGAAATCCCTTAGTTAATAGTAAAATTAGGTTTCTTTATGTATCCCTTAGTGGAAATCCCTTAGTTTATAGTAAAATTAGGTCCCTTTATGTAACTTTAGGTCACCATAAAATATTTCAAAATTATGTATTTAATTCAACTATATCCACAACTATCCAACAATTTGTACTTAAATCTTTCAAGTGATCCAAATATATAATATAGCAAAATTACATTTGCTCCACCTCATCTTAATTTAATTTATATTAGGAATACAAACAACCCTCAATCCCGTCCCATTTAACATGACAATAAAGGAATTATTATAAAAACTATGACATTTAAACAATGCTAATGGGAAGTTTAAAGAAATGACATATAATCCATGTTCATGCAAAACCTTCACCTCATTGTGATTAAAACAAGTTTGTGTGAGGTTATGAAGATTAAACTCTTTGTTTTGGGGATTCTAATGCATTATGTTATATGTGGTCTCTATGGATCCAACCATAGGGAACTTTTAAGGAATATTAAAGAAATGTTCTAATACGTTTTTTAGTGGATCCAACCATAGGGAACTTTTAATGAATCCACTTGCTTGTTGTTTTTCTGAATTGATTTCCCTTGGTGAACCCAACTTTCTAATTTTAATGACTTCTTTGCACGGGTTTTGTTGATTATTATGAAAAGTTTGTGGTTTTATATTATGTCCCTTATCCCTTTAGTCATCAGTCCTTGCCTAAGCAGTCGGCCAGGAGCTGAATCAACGATCATAACTTCGATGTTTAAAGACATATAGATTCAAATGCCCTGCTTTTCTATGTATGGATGATGAGTGAAGGATAAAAATCTACCATGTTGTCTATGGACCCCTTACTTATCTTTTAGTTGATTGATTCATGGATAAATGTTTAGTTTTTGTGTCTTCTTCTTTGATGTGTATTGTGAATGATAAACCTCTCAGTGGAATGACAGTCCCTTAGCAAACCCAACTTCTGATTTCAATGATTTCTATGTGTGGGTTTTATTGATTATTGTGAAAAGTTTGTGGTTTTATTTTCTGTCACTTATCCCTTTAGTCATCAGTCTGTGCTTGAGGAGTCGGCTAGGAGCCAAATTGACGGTTGTCAATTCGGTGTTTAAAGACCTATAGATTCAAATGCTCTGCTTTTTTGTGCATGGATGATGAGTGAAGGATAAGAATCTGCCATACTGTCTATGAAACCCTTACTTATCTTTTAGTTGATTGATTCATGGTTGAATGACTACTATTTGAGCCTTCTAATGAGCGAGTACCTCTGTGGCTTGATTGTTTAAAACTTTGATTTATCTCTACGTTTTTAATTGCTTGAACTTGTGTACATCTATAGATTTTTTTTGATAATCTCTGCATTGTGGATAGATATTTAGGAGTGATGTTGACACGTGATTATCCAAACATTCCTCACAAATGCTCTAGGAATTCTCAAGAAGGAAGAACATGAATGCCTTCAACTGAGACTCCGAGTGAGCACCAACAATCTCGTCAGAGAAGATTTTCAAACGAATCTGTAAATAGATCAACTGTAGAACCTGATCAAACCAATGTTATGGATGCAACCTTCTTAGATAGGTTGCGCATCAACACTCCTACACCTGAGAATGTAGGGAATATCTCTAAACAAGAGAATACTTCTGGTAAGTTTCTTAAATTTTATTTATTTTTGTTGAATTTTGTTGTATTTAAATTTATGTGAGGTTAAATCTTGAAGTTACTTTCAAATGTGTGTGTAGGCAATCAATTTAGAGCAAGGGGTGACAATGAGAGTGGCTGTCACGAAGATTCAAATGTTGGTGCAGAGGGTGAAGGTGGATTTAAGAGGCTGCGTAAACATAAGATTACACGCTAACATCCACTTATCCTTCAGAAGTTGGCGCTGAACTTCCCTGGGAAGGGAATACTGAAGCAATGACACTTGAGTGATGCTTAGGTGTTAAAACGAGGTTGGAAAATGATTTGGTGGTCTTGGAACTTCCTCAAGAGAGCAAACAAAGTTTGCAAATTATTTTTCATTCACTGTAAAACTTTATGGATGGATATTAGAAGATGGGGCCAACCATTGATAGTTTTGTCGATCTAATGAGGCGGCGAAAGTTAGAGGTGATGGGTCCTAATAAATGAGAGACAGTAAAAAATAGAGTTTCAAAAGAAGATGTCATTGCCATGTTCAATTTCAAAGAGAGCCCAAAGCGGAAAATGTTGAAGGTGCAATATTTTAAGCACCCTGACATTGCCGAACATTTGTATAACAAATTCTTGGCGGCATATGGGAAATTGTCATGGAATGATGAGGTTCCACACTATTTTTCAAGACACTTTTTTGCAGATTTTGTCTTGCACATGCACCCGGATTATACTAGTCTACCGTCCAAATATTATGGGACTAGTAAAGGACGTACATATGATCGCAAAGGGGCATATTGAAGTGAGACATTGTCGAGGCCTCCACAACCTTTAGTACCTCACCCAACAGGGGAATTTGCATCACTTTCATAGTTCCAGGCTACATCAGAAGTTGGCAAAGAGTCCAGGTCTGCAATTGGGGAAAATTTGGAAGCGATGTTTTATGGTGTTGATGTTGGCATGAAGCGTCAATGAGAAGAAGCCAATTCCTGGACCACATTTGTTGATAAAATAGATGTAGACTTAGAAGCAATGTCAGCAGAAGAAGTTTTGGAGTATGAAAAATTTTGTCGAGAAGGTTGGAAGAAGGTCATTCAGAATGATGACCAGAATCGCAGATTGGTATGTGATCTATTTAGAAAAATTTTGACGCATTTTATGATAGTTTACTTCGAGTTCTAGATTTATATATCATTGTCTCTATAGAAATAATCGAGTTCTTCTTGCCATTAATTGCAGTTTGGAGATATGTTAAACGAATCTTCAGTCGGTAGGGGACTTGATTCGACAAGTTTGAATTTGGATGGATTGAATCGGGTATGTTTTTTCTAATAATTGTTCAATCTCCACTCTTTTGAATAAGATATTAACAACATTTATAATTTTGTATAATTGTGAACACATTGAATCCTAGATTTAGTTCTTAGTTGTGTTGTTCACATCTCTCTATTCCATCTACTGGTACTTGGGTTGGTTTATCTCAATTCTCATTGGGAGAGTTTGAAGAGGGTGGGAGTTCACAGGTATCATTTAAATTTAATGTGCTATATAATCATTTGAATATATTTTTTTTTAATTTTCAAATTTGAAATGTGTTATATAGGCTAATGTGGAGAAGAGAGTACCTAAGAGTGTGTTCGAAAGGGAGATTGGGATTGAGGAAGCACCCAGACTAGGAAAGGATGTGTCCATTCAGGATGATTCATAAATGTATGTTCTTGACTTTTATCAATTTTTTCTTTTCTCAAATTTATAGTTTAGCCTTTCTTCAATTATTTTGAATTATATAGAACCCCTAGATAAGTTTGTCGTTGTCTTAAATGGTGTACATTCAAACTTATTTAAGGTTAGATCATGATGAAGACATAATTTTGAACTTGACTATGTTTGAATATTTGAGAACAGATTCTATCCCACATCAGAAAAGAGAAAGTTTCTAAATTTTCCTCGATTGCAGTCCTTGCTTTCTTGTCCAAGAATGACGTAGTATTATATGAGAACATATATTCCATCAAAGAAAGAGAAGATAAGTATTTTTCGAAAGAACTGTTTTTAAAATGGAGATTTGTGAACTTTTTTAGATAATAAGTAGTTCTTTGGAAGAATTGCTTAATATGGAGATTTATGAGTCTTTTAGTTTGAAAGGGCATCGTGAAATTTGATTATATGACCACTACAAAAGAAGAAGAGAAATATTTAACTGCTGAGGAGATTAGTATTTTATTGTTGTGTAAATATGATCAAATAACAACACTTGGATGATAATTACATCTAAGGATTTGAGACTTTATCCATGAGGAGAATTTCCTGAAGGATTTTGGACTTTATCCACAATTAGATAAGTATTTCTTTGGAAGAATGACTTAATACATGGAGATTTGTGAATTATCTTCATACACAGTTCTATATTTATTTTCAGATTATTATCTAACTCTAACACACAATTTGTTTTACCAAGAACACAATAACATCACTTGGGATGGTAATTTCACCTCAAAGATTTGGGACCTTATCCACAAGGAAAATTTCACCTCAAGGATTTGGGACCTTATCCACAAGGATTTGAGACTTTATCCACAAGGAGATAAGTATTTCATTGGAATAATGACTTAATATGGAGATTTGTGAACTTTCTTCATAAACAGTTCTATATTTATTTTCAGATTATTATTTAGTTCTCTAATTCAATTTTTTTTACCAAGAACATAATTTTTCTTTTTAATTTTTTTTAAGATTTTAGACAAGATTTACAAATTTTTTAAATCATGTACTCTTAAATTAAGAAAGTAACTAGATCTTAAATATGTTTAACCGTGGTTGGTTATGTTATTATTAGTTATTGTTTATTTAATATTTAGTTGTGTAGTATATATACTAATATGTGCTATTTGTTTTTTTATTATGTTTTTTTATTTTTACAGATGTCTAAATTATTTTTGGTGGAAAATATGTTTACAATATATTTTGTGGGAAAGAGTATGTTGGAGGATAACAGTTAACTCTTTTGGTATGTATGTCAATTTTATTTTAATTACAATTTTTGAATTCTGTATTATTTCGCATGTTTGAATTGTAAAT
>SNQJ01S0006795.1:0-24093 GCA_010110895.2 Picea sitchensis | reverse complement strand
TTATTATATTAATTCTTGTTTAAATCCCAAGAACATAATTTTAGCACTAACTAAGATGGAAATTCATTAAGTTATTGTCTCACTCCTATATATGTAAATTAAGGTGTGCCCCAAGCATGTCTTTTACTTCTATACTAATTAGGGTGAATTATCCCCAATGACATACTTTTGGGTATCGATAGGGGTATCAGTTATCAAATGGTTCTTTCACTTCCATACAAATTAGTAGTTCCCTAAATCCTATACTAATTAGGTTGTAAGTATTAACAATATACTTTTAGGTACTAATTGGGGTGCAGTGCCCAAGTGAGTTTTTTATACATAGTACTCTTTTTATAAATATCATAATTGGAAATATGTTTGAAGATAGTCAAAACAAGTTATCAAAATCTGGAATGTACTTTCAATGAAAAATGAAAAAAATTTGGAATGTACACATGTGCCAAGTTTGTTTAAAAACAACGTAATGGTATTCCATCTTCAATTATTCTTTCATGATCGACTTTGGACATTTTCCATTTTCTAACTTTTTTTTTTATTATTGAACTTCTATTAACTTTATGCGCGTTGCACATACCAAATGACTATATTGACAACTTGTGACATCTAACTGGTAGTCTTGAAAGTGAACATGAGTATCGGTTTGATGGGTTTCTTGAAAAAAATATCCTTTCAATACAATTGGTCCTCTTTCATATATAAAACCGTTATCATCAAAATCTTCTAATAGCCTCATCTTTTGTTTTGTGCATCGCATCAAATAATATTTCACGTTTTCAGTGTTGTCTATAGGTGCAACCATGGAAAAAAAATATCCTACAAATAATTGGATATATTGGACAAAAATTAATTCATGTTAGATTATCACACAAGTATGTATCTACAAGTTATTTGAAAAAAAATAAACATAAAAATTTTACCTTTTCTAACAAGATCAGAAACTTTATCGCCATCAACTGACATTGTAGTTTCATTTGATTCCATCTCCTTTGAGCTTGCAAGTGGAATTTTCCCTTTTACATTAAGTTTAGTATGTCTCCAAGCTTTAACATATTTGACGTTTTCGTTCTCGCAAATATCTATGGATTATGAGTTGTCTATGCAGACTGAACAAAAACAAGAGTCATTTCGTCTATCAAATGCAAACCCATTTTGAAAACGTTTTGTTTTAACTGAATGTATTTTTCTTGTCCCAGGTATTGTATTGACGTCATATGAGATTGATCTATTTACATCTTCGATCCCAACATGCCAAAAATACCTGCACAAGACAAGAACTTGTTAACTTGAAATCTCTTAAGAAAATGATTGAAGATTGAATATAAATTTTAACAAGTTCAAATTTATATATCTTGTGTACATACATGTAACATTTATATATAGACACACATGCGCACATCCCTTGATGGATTATATTCATGGCTTAGCGCCATGTTGCACCATTCAACAACTTGTTCAACAGATTCAAATTGATCGGCATGAGGGTTCAGCTGATACCTTCGAAGTGCTCATTTTATACATGCCCCTGCATCATTATGCTCTCCTTTTCCATGACCAGTCTCAAAAAAATTCCAGCAATGTGTAATGTTTAATTTTTTATGAAGACAACATAACCAATAGAATGATCGTGCAGATTTGAATTGACCCGCACACCCATTAGACCATATCCAATGTCGATCAAATATGATTTCGTGTTCTTTCAATGAATCATAAAATTGATCAAAACAATGTTTTACATAATGTCTGTCGTGTGTTTGATCATCACTTATATAAAAGTGATATTCTTTAATAAAATGTTGATTGTCATTGGTTTTTTCTATGTTTGGAAGACTCCATTGAGCATGTCTATATAGAACGTGGACAAATATCGTGACTTGATTAGAATGATAATATTCACTCTGTATTTCTTTTTGTGCAGCGAATGTGTAATTCTCTGCAAAATCAACTAAAAACAAAATTGTCCCTGGTGGAAACACTTCACGGGATTGTTTGAATTGTAGATCTTGCCATTGAGCTCTATGTGAATGCTTGGTTTATTTATAGATTTATTCCTCAAACTTCTTCAAAAACTCTATCAAGCAGATTTTATCTACCTTCAAATCAAGCCTTTTGGAAATAACATTTGAAGAATGTGGAGTCGTGCTACTCATATATTCATATCTCTTCCAATTGACTCTTATATTAGAAAATGATTGATCATTCATATCAATATGATACTTTGAATGAAACAAACTTAGATTTTCACAACGATCACATCTCTTTCCACCAACACATTTGTTTTTGTAAAATAAGTCATCATCTTCTCTTTCACATGGAATTTCAGATATAAAAACACGGAATGTGGAAGGAGGAGGTGAACTTGGCCATAAATTTTTACCAAAATCCAAAAAAGTGTCATAATACAACTCAAACTCCACATGATAATGACAACAACACGTGTCATGGACAATGATGGGTCTAACAAACCATGGTTTTTGTTGCACAAATGTATTGATGGAAATTTTAACTTCTTTATGCTCTTCTTTGAACTTATTAAACATCTCTGTTTGTGTCATTGGAAATATATGTTTTGGATTTTCTTCATATTGATTTCGTGCTATTCTTCGTCGCAACACATCCCTTGTATGTGGTGAAACACGATATTCTTCCAACCAACAATTACGGGCCAATTCTTTAACATTTTCTACAAGTCTATCTTTGTAGGGTTGTCTAGAAATCACTGTCCAAAAAGCCAATTCATCATTTAAATCTATTTGGAAACAAATTTTATATGCTTTTGCAATGTTTTTCTTGACATTCCCATCGTTTTTTCCATGTGTAGTGTCAAACGATCTTTTATATTGCTCCCTGAAACAATTTTTGTTTGTAACATTTTACGTGCAACATGGACATCTTCTTTTCGAGATTTTCCAAAATCTTTTAATACACTAGTTATATTGTTAAAGACATTTTGTTGCACCTTTGTATCCTTTGTCGACTTTTGAATACCCAATAATGATGTAGCTTCTTTTAACTTTCTTGACTTCAATAGACAAAGTAAAAGTTGAGCCTGTCCTGTTATTGATTCATCTTTGAAAAAAGTATTATACATATTCTTAGTTCGATATCTTATATAATGCTTAGCTTTTTTCTTCCCAAATTTGTCAGTATCAACATTTTCTAATATTTCATCATCAATGTTGATAGATTCTCCTGCATATTTCAATTTAAAGTTCATATTAAAAAACATAACCCGAACGCAAATTCACTAAGTTATACATACTTGAGTGTTCATCTTGTATTAATCTAAATTTATGTACATACCTATAGGTGATTCGTCTTCTGATTCAATTTCGGTTTCAACATCTTCTTCTTCAATTTCGGTTTCAACGTCTTCTTCGACATTATGAGACAAATCTATTTATGTTTTTTGAAAAACATCAAATTGTAATTACAATCTTTTATATTATTTACAATATTTTAAATTTGAATTCTATACTTTTAATTTTGCACTTTCTGAACACAGTCCCAATGTGTGTCATGTGCTCGATCATCATATGTGCATGCATACCTAGTTGAACTTCTTCTTGTCAAAAATCTCTATTGACATTATCATCGTTTCTTTCTTCAATATTTGCTCATTCTTGTTTCTTTCTCCGATAAATCTCTTTCCTTTGTTCGATTTGGTGAGTATAATCTCGAGTGCGATCATATTTTCTCTTGCACAAACTTTTGTTTCCCATTACTTTTATAGTTATCTGTAAAAGATATGTTCAACAAAGACATCAGCTTTAAAAAATGCTCAACATTTATCTTTCAACATATAAATTGTTATTCCAATAAAAACTTGAACAAACATCAATTACCTTATTCAAAAAAAACCAAAAAGATGATTCGAAACTTTGTTTAAGTGCTCTAGAAAACCACCATGTATCGATATCAATCCTCCGATTAAGCCTATGGAACAGAGGGAAGAAAGAAAGAAAGAAAAGAATACAGCTGCAATCAACAATAGAAATGCTTTGAAATCCCTATCCTCGAGCTTATATATGTCTGTCCATCTGATGAATTGTGTTAAATGTGTTTGGACAAAATCCTATTTATACAATTTGGCGTGAAAGGAAATGATACAACGTGTTGTTTCCTTTTTTCCGATGGAAGGAATTTGTTCGACAGTCTTTCGACCGAAAGAATGGTTTTTGACCGAAAACCTTGGAAACCGTTCAGTTTTGATGGTTTCCGTTAGATTTTAGTCTTTCGGCCGAAATATTGACTAAAATATTATTTCAGCCGAAAAAAGGAAATTGGGACTGAAAACTAAAACCAAAGAATTTCCCCAAGATTAACTGAACTTCGAAGGTTGCGGACTCCTGCAAATACTAAGAATTTGGTTTTGAAATTGACACCAGCATTTCCAAAATTGAATCTACTTTCAATTCCTATAATTTGTTTTCATTTTCTTTATTTTTATCTAATTTTATTTAATTTAAAAAAAATCACTACATAATATTTTCAGCATACATTATGATTCGGTGAAATAAAATATCGGTATCTCTAAAAATATACAGTGAAAAATTTGGAAAAAAAATATATTCATAATCCTTAAACTGTGTTTTTCAAAAGGATATATTTAGATTTTAGTTTTAAGTAAAAATTAAGATAGATACAACGTGTAGAAAAACATGTGTTTAAAATCTACAACGTTTTCAGCTTGGTCAACTTCAAAGAATTCTAGAAATTATAATATTCATCCGTTAGATTCAAAATTATAGTCATAATAAAATAGAGTCTCTATAGATTGTTGCAGCATATTTCGTTTCTTGAAAACATAAGTTTAATAATAGATACATTGTTGTAGAAATAAGTAACTCATTATCATTCATTTCATGTTTAAGGAACATACTGTTAAACAATTGTCAAATTGACATATCAAATCGTGATAAAAAAAATTTGAAAAATAGTCATTCGAAAGCTAACACAATTCTTCACAAGTTTTGTTTTTACTGTAAAGTGAAATTCTAAATAAAAAAAATACTTTTGTATGCCGGAAGTTGAATAACTTGTGAAAATACAGTTTTTTTTCTCATAAAACAAGCAAAAGTGTAACTCATCTTCATGATTTCACCCATATATATATATAATATTCATTGGAAGCACCAAATTATGATTCTCCAGCTACAACTAGAAGGAGGGTCCAACCCCCTAGTCTCAAGCTCCAACCTAAGGGAAGCTACAACTCCCTAATTCTTTGGCTCCAACCAGAAGGAGGCTACAACCCCCTAGGTTCTTCAACTACAATCGAAAGGTGGCTACAACCACCTTTCCTTGCCCCGTCCAACTTCTCTATAATATAAATGAAGACCAATTGTCACTATCACAAAATCTACCACTGTCACTCTATATTTTTCACTATCACATCAACTTGTATCTTCTCATCAACTAAATATACCTGTACCATACCATGCATCAAGTGTATACCAATATACATACTATCTCATACATCAATAATGAACCAAAAGATACATCAAAAATGAATAGTGAATCATGAACTAGAGCATCAACCATGCACAACTTGTGCCATACAACATATCATCAATGAAGTATCTCAAAGAGCCCATGCATTCCCCTCATGCATGCATCACCATACAAAATGGATACCCCTCAACCATATAAAATCAAATCAAGTGTTTGATCTATAAGAACCATATCAATGTTGTACCATACACAAGAGTGTTTCTCACTCAATGAACTAACCAACATATACCATATGCAAGTACAAGACCAACCATACCAAGAATGCCTCAAGAATTCACAACATCATAAGAAAATATAAGCATCAAAACAAACTTATAATCATACCATTTTTTTTGTAATTTACCTAGAACTGTAGAATGTTGACATGTGAACTTACTTTGAGACTCTAGGGACCTGGTACCAACATCTATTCAAACCTTCATTAGCTTTTCATAGATACACAACCTTCTCTTCTACAACCCTCAAATATATACACTTTCCTTCACTACAGCCTGCGTACATCCACTCCCTTCTGACTTTCAACTCACAGATACCTCAGAAACTAGAGTTTGATACAAGCCCGAGACTTTCTCCTTCGACCTTCCTTTGCTACCTCAGAAAAATTTCGTCACAACCTTAACAAAATATCACTAGTTCACAAGATATATAATCAACAAATGAGTGTGTGAGTGTACTTATGAATGACTCCTTGAGGTATTATCCAACAATATCCCCCTTTGGAATTGAGGACAACACTTAGGCATGATAATAATTATGCTCATTCTCCCCTTGACTACATGCCTCTATCTCTCCATGTATTACTCTTTATCTCTCCCCCTTTGACATAAATGGAAAAGGGTACTCCTTATTCTAGGCTGCTCCCCTTATCTACAAACATATACTAACTCTATGGATTCTTCTCTTCATGGTGCTTCCTTGTGTAATTATTTGATGTATATATGAAAAACATTCAAAAGTTTCATTAATTGAACTTATTCAAGACTTATGTTTCTCTCCCCCTATCCAGTTAAGCTTGATGTTGCGTGGATCACTGTGGGGCATAAACTACTCCAAGTTTCTATCATAGATACTCAAAAGGTTCCCTGGTTTGGTGAAGATATCTGCAATCTTCTCCTTTTTACCGACATACTCTAGCTTGATTTTCTTCTATGTAGCATTTTCTCGTAAGAAGTGATACTTGATCGCAATATGCTTCATCTTAGGAGCACTCGATTCTTTGAAATATTGATGGCACTGGTTTTTTCACAAAGTATTGAATTGGGCTCATCATACTTTACTTGCATATCCTACAAAGTATGCTTCATCCAAAGAACCTGAGTACAACAATTCATTGCTGCAATGTATTATGCCTCTGTTGTGGACAAAGATACTGATGATTGTTTCTTACTTAACCATGATACCAGGAACTCACCCAAGTAGAAATTTGTTCCACTTGTACTTCTTCTATCGTCAATGCAACCTACCCAATTTGCATATGTGTAGGAAAAAAGAGATAGATCCTTCCCTTTTGGATACCATAATCCAAAATCTTATGTACCTTTGAGGTATTTCAATATCCTCTTCACTTCCATAGCATTTGATTCCATTGGTGTTGCTTTAATCGTTTCAACTTTTCCAACTACCTACATCATGTATGGTCTAGAAGCTGCCACATAAAGTAAGCTTCCAATCATTGATATGTATTGTCCCTGATATCAATCCTTGAAATCATCATCCTTAATTAACTTACAACTTGTTTACATAGGATTACTGAATGGTTTGCAATCCGTCATTCCAAAATTCTTGAAGATTTCTCTGATATACTTTGCCTGAGAGATGAAGATAACTTTGTTTCTCTGACATATCTATAGTCCCAAAAAGAAGGTTAACTCACCAAGCAAGGACATCTCAAACTCATATTGCATGTCTTTGGAAAAATTCTGACTCATCCTATCATCGTCACTTCTGAAGATAATTTCATCTACATAGACTTCAATAATCAATATATTGTCTCAACCCATCTTTATGTAGAGATTTTTGTCTATATTTCCTTTCTTTAACCCTTGTTGTTGTAAATTTCTATCCAGTCTCGAATACCATGCTTTGGGGTCTTGTTTGAGACCATATAAATCCTTCTTCAATCTGCAAACATAACTTTCCTTCTCTGATAACTAAAATACTTTTGGCTTGTTAATGCAGATTTCTTCATCTAGATCTTCATTTAGGAATGTTGATTTCACGTCCATCTGATGCACTTTAACATTATTGGAGCATGCATAAGCTATTATTAGTCTAACTGCTTCCATCCTAGAAATTCGAGAAAATGTCTCTTCAAAATATATACCTTCAACTTGGTAGTATCCTTTGCATACCAGTCTTGCTTTGTTCCTGGTAACCTGTCCATCCTCGTTCAATTTATTTATGAAGACCCACTTTGTACTGATGACATTCTTGTTATTTGGTATTGGAACCAGTTCGGATGTGTTATTATTATATATCCGATATAACTCTTCATCCATGGAATTGACCCAGTGTTCATCTTTGTCAACTTCTTCAAAATGTCTTTGCTCAATCGTATACAATAGTGCTAGATGTTTTTTTTATGGTGAACATATTTTTCTTTTGGTTTCAACTCCTGCATCTTTATTTCCAAACAATATGATCTGATGAATGATTCTTTTGCACTTGTATTCTAGGTGTCTTTGGTGGTACTTGAATATCATGTTTTTGTTTCTCTTCTTCTTCATCTTCTTCTTCTTATTTCAAATCTTCTTCGTGATCCTGTTTCACTAAATCTTTTCTACTTTCTTTTATATTTCGACCTTCCACCTCATCAACCATTACATTCATGCTTTCCACTATTTTGTTGAGTCTTAGATTGAAACATTTTTATGCTTTCCTTTTGCTTGAGTATCCAACTAGTATGCCTTTATCGTCTCGAGAATACAATTTTCCAATTCTTCCATCTTCTCTTTTGATGTAACATTTTCTTTCGAAAAATCTAAAGTGTTTCACATTTGTTGGTATTACTTTCAATAGCTCTTATGGAGTCTTATCACTATTACTTATAAGCATCCCTTCATTATGAATGTGAATTATTGTATGCACTTTTTGTACCCAAAAGACATATGTCAACTTGGAATCCATTAACATGGTTCTGGCCATTTCTTGTACTATTCTGTTCTTCCTTTAAACAACTCCAATTTGTTGAGGTGTCTTGGCTACTGTGAATTGCCTTTTTATCCTATGCTCGCTGTAGAATTCCATGGATTCCTTTGATGTAAATTCTCCTCCATTGTCTGATCTCAAACACTTGATTTTCAACTCTATCTCAGTTTCAACCATTTCTTTGTATGTCTTGAAGCTTTTGAATTCTTATGACTTCTTATTTAGAAAGAAAAATGGAGTCATTCTTTTGTAGTCATCAACTAGTAGCATGAATGATTTTTCACCTTTCAATCCTTTTGTTCTTGTCGGTCCAACTAGATCAATATGTACAATCTCCAGTGGTTTTGTTGTGGAGCGTTCCTTTGACTTTAACTTTATATTCATATTCTTTCCCTATAGACAATGCTTACATAGAATTTTTGTTGGCTTCAAGATCTCTGGCATTTTCTTACTGCTTCCTTTTTGCCGACTTTGAAAATATTATCAAAATTTATGTGACCCATTCTTTTGTGCCAGAGTAGGGAGGATTTTAAGGATGGAAATTTATATTAAAATGTAGAAACGTGGGCTGATATTACTAGTCCTAAATATGCAAAACCTAAAATTCTTGGTGATATTTTTGTAAAAATATTCAAGCTTCTAAGGATTTTGTATAGTTTCTATAAAATTATGGCAATTTTTAAGGTAAGACAATTTTATTCTATGGAATTTGGGAGAATCATTTTTAGAAAAAAAGGAAATCGGTGAATCTTTTTTCGGGAAAAACCATGGAAAATTAGCCCATTTGCAAAATTTAGCCCCTAAAATCATCTATGTTGCAGAGCCAACTTTCATCATCCTTTCCTAAGCAACGTCTTTCCTTTCTTATTTCATTTAAAACATATATGTTTATTGGAGTCCTTACATTTGTAGCTACCAACTTACCTATTTATGCTTTCTTTATCTCACACTTATTTGAATCAAACACAAGTATATGTCCTTGATCACACATTTGACTCACACTTAGCAGATTGTGTTTCATATCTTTGACCAATAAAAAAAATTCTGCAATGGCATCCTTATTTCTGAGCTTGATTGTGCCCTTTCCAATAATCATGGTTGAGTTTTCATTCCCAAATGAAACTGATCCATATATTTCCTTTTTCAATGCCATAAACTTGTCTTTATCACCTGTCATATGCTTTGAGAATCCATTGTCAACATATCATCTAAATTTATTTTGTTGAGATTGTAGAGAAAGATTTGCCTTCTTCAATGTTGAATTGATCCTTCTTTCTTATCCATATCCTCTACGTTTCTTTCTTATGACTTTTCATATTCTTCTTTGGTTCCCTTAGAGGAACAACGAGTCTACAATCTCTAGCTATATGTCCAAAGTTGTGGAACTTGTAGAATTCTACCTCATCACTTAATGATCCAAATCTGTTGTAGCTTGTACTTTATTCTTCATGAGATCTTCTTGAATAACCTTTTTGTGTATAGCTCTCATCGTTTCTTTTTTTCTTGGCATTGGCTCTACAATTCACATCTTTGTGCCCAAAATTATAACATGAATAACATGAACCAAGAAAAATAGTTTGATATCTGGGAGTGGAATATCTTTTCAAAGGTGTCACTCTTCTGAATCCTTGTTCTTCTTGAGGTCTTTCTAGTTTTTGTTGATATTGACTTCTAAATATTCTAGGTGGTGCAATGTTTTTGTAATCTTCCCCTTGATTTTTTTAATATTCTTCTTTCGAGGGACAACTTCTACATAGCTTCTTGGTTATGCTTCTTGTTTTGTTGTTTTGTATCTTGAAGCTTTCTCTGTCTATGTCTGATTGTATCCCAATCCAGATCTTTCATAGTAAAGTCTTTGACTGTTCATGATAGTATCCAATATTCTGGTGTTGTTTTGTTGTGTGTCCTTCTTCTGAATATATTTTCTTAGAGTGACTATCTCATCTTACAAGCCTTCAATGGTCCTGTCTCTTTATTCTAACTACACTCTAAGTGCTTCTTTAATATTCTTGTATTCTTCTACCTAGAGTTTCAACTTTGTAATTGTCTACTCGATTTCTTTGGAATTATGAGATTCTTCTTTCTTCGTTAGTTCTACCTGGAGTGACTTGTTTTTCTTCTTTTCTCTTTTGATAACTTCTATGGAACTCAACAATTCTTCTATGTAATCGACTTCTTCCTCTTCATATTCTTCTTTGGAGATTTATTCATCTAAGTCTTCTATTTCCATGAATAGTACCCTTTTTGTATCACTGTCGTTGACTTCATCTTCATTCGATGAGGAAATTTCTTCCTTGATGCAAAGGCTTTTCTTGAAAAAATTATTTTCATTTCTTCTACCCTTTTGAATTTGCCTTTTCTTTTTAGGGTCATCTTCTTCTTCATTTATTTTCTTTTTCTTATAATGACATTTATTAGAAAAATGAACAACACCATCATAATTAAAAAAAATCAATGGAATCTTACCTTTGTATTTGTTGGTTCCTGGTTCAACCTTCTGGCAAAGTTAGCCACTTCTTCATCTTCTTCTGAATCATTGTTGCAACTAAAATCTGAATTTTCCTTCTTTTTATCTTTCTTCTTTGTCTTCTTGGATGCCTTGAATTTTTCTTCCTTCATGACTGGATTTTACTGCTCTGTCCTCATCTCATAAGCTATGAGTATCCCATGAAACTCATTCATGGTTATTGTATCTAGATCTGTTCTTTCTTCTAGAGATGAAAGTTTTTAATCAAACCTCATTGGTAGAGATCTTAATGCGTTTTTCACAATGACATGTTCCTTTATCTTGTCTCCCAAGCCTTTGATATTGTTTACTATTTCATCAACTCGTATAAAGTAGGATGTTATGTTTTTCATCTTCATTCATATTCAATTGTCCAAACTTGGATATGAAAATATAAATTTTGTTTTCTTTAACTTTCTTATCTCCTTCATAGATAGTATTCAATTTATCCCACATTTCATTTGCCGAATCACATTGCATAATCTCGGTATGTATCACTTGAGTCACACCATTCTCAATAGTGTTTCTATCCCTTGAATCATTTTCTTCGAGATTCTTTCCATCTCTATCTGTCGAGGGAGTGGCAGGTGCTTTGTATCCATCTACTACTGATCACCAAACATCAAAGCCTTGTGCTTGTATATAAGACTTCATTCTTTTTCTCTAGAAAGCATAGTTCTCTCCATCAAATTGTGGTACCCCAATCCTAGCATGATTCATGATCTCCTTCTAGTGGTTAGACTAATTCTTGAAGGACCTGCTTTGATACCAATTGTTGGATTACTGAGAGGGGGGGGGGGTGAATCAGTAATGAGAAATAATAGTACTTTTTAACCACAGTTTATTCTTCAACAATATTCAATAATATATCATTATCATTCAATATATCATCAACAGTATAATAATAAACAAAATCACATCAAAATAGATACACAGTATACCAATATTTATGTGGAAACCCAAATGGGATAAAACCACATAATTCTTTTCTTGTATATTTATCAAAAGAAATCATTCATTGGAAGCACCAAATTTCGATTCTCTAGCTACAAAAGGAAGGAAGCTCCAACCCCCTATTCTTAGGCTCCAACCTGAAGGAAGCTAAAACTCCTTGATTCTCTGGCTCCAACTAGAAGGATGTTATAACCCCCTAGGTTCTCCGACTACAATAACCTTTCCTTTCCTTGTCCAACCGCCCTGTAATAAAAAAGAAGACCATTGTCACTATCACAAACTCTTCCACTTCCACTATCACTTTGTATTTGTCACTATCATATCAACCTATATTTTCTCATCAACCAACTATACATGTACCATACCATGCATCAAGTGTATACCAATATACATACTATCTCATACATCAATCATGAAACAAAATATACATCAACAATGAACAAAGAATCATGAACTAGAGCATCAACCATGTACAACCTATGCCATATACTATATCATAAACCATATGTAGATTTGTACCATATCATCAATGAAGTATCTCAAAGAGCCTATGCATGCTCCTCATGCATACATCACCATACAACATGGATACCCCTCAACCATATACAATCAACTTAGGGATGTGATCTATACAAACCATATCAATGTTGTACCATGCACAAGAGTGCTTCTCACTCAGTCAACTAACCAACATATACCATATCCAAGTATAATACCAACCATACAAAGAATGCCTCAAGAATTCACAACATCATAAGCAAATATAAGAATCAAAACAAACTTATAACCGCACCAAAATTTCTTTAGCTGACCTAAACCTATAGAATGCTGACATGTGAAATTACTTTCAGAATCTACGAACCTGCTACCAACATCTATTCAAACCTTCATTAGCGTTTCACAGAGACACTACCTTCTCTTCTAAAACCCGTGGATATCTGCGCTTTTCTTCACTACACCTCGAGTACATCCGTGCCCTTCTAACCTGCAACTCATGAATACATTAGAAACTAGGGTTTGCTGCAATCCGAAGACTTTCTCCTTCGACCTTCTTTTGCTACCTCAGAAAGATGTCATCACAACCTTAGAAAAATATCACTAGTTCACAAGATAGATAATCAATGAATGAGTGTGTGAGTGTACTTATGAATGAATCCTTGAGGTGCTTGTATACTTGTGCTAGGTAACTCATATCCTTAATTTAGAGCTTCTAGGGTTTTCTAGTTACAACAACTTTACTCCTTTGACGAAGACTTATAACAAACTAGGGGCTTCTTGTCCACTCTTCGGGGACTCTAACTTTACAAGACCATATCTCCCTAACTATGAGGAACTATGTGACATTCCATATATCACCAGAAAAGGTACGTCGAGTACTATCCCTCCATGAGTGAGTTACCTTCATTTACTCCATCCTTCATGACCTAAATCCTCATTCAACTAGGGGATCCTTAACCATTCTTAAGGGTTTCTTGTAGACTTCTTCAAAGAATCTTCCCCTAAGGGCCATTCTTAGAGATACACCATAAGGGGACCACTTTGGATACTTCTCCAAATACACCCATTGTAGCATCCCCAACATCCAACTAGGATATGCCACATAAAAAATTTGATTTGTATACAAAATTTAAACATATAGAAACTCTGCAAATGCATAGATTCATACATAATAATAATAAAAATATACATGAAACACACACATAGGAAAACCCCATAAAAATAAACGCATAAATAATAATGCAACATGTAATTTAACACACAATTGGCACTTATCTTGGTAAAAATATCACCAACTATGTGCAGACCTTCCATGTTCCTCTCAGACTTAGACCATACTACTCAAAACTCTCAACAATGGGTCACCCCCACGTTGGGACTAAACTCTACCAGGGTAAAGTAATTCCTAACCAGACTGATGTATCTCAAACAACAGGAAAAACTTTGTCACGGGTGCCAACTCAAACTAACATCCTACAGTCCCTCATTCCCCACATGCATGTCCCACCCCAAGAAGTGTGCCCCTTATTTGCTCAACAGTCCTTCGGCTACCTCACTTTGTTCCTGGGGCTTCAACAACAAGCCCGACAGGAAGTCTCGGAGCCCTTTAGCTGTAGTTTGGCACCTTCGGGAAATCAATTCCCAAGAATTATCTCACCTAGAGAGAATTTCTCATGGATCTGACAACCCATATCTTCAATATCCCACAGGCCTAACAACCTTCTTATTCAGTCCATCTCCTAATATAACCAATTATAGGAACATGTACAAGTACGGGTATAGGTATAGGTACATGGATGAGTATAGGTACAGGTAAAGGAAGGTATGGAGGATAGCTAAATGAGCGAGTGAATGATGATGGAATCCATATAAAATGAACTAAGTCCAAACTATATGTATGCATGTTCCTAACTTGACACTTTTCATGTTGAGAGATACTTTGGCCCACTTGTCCCCATCCTTATAACCTAAGATAAAATAATTATCCATACTTTATACTTAAAGGAATATTAATATAATATTCCTTTTTGTCTTAAGCTCCCTAGCTTATCTCCTTATCCTTAACGTTTAGCCCCCTTTCCCCAACTAGTGGAGTTTAGTCCCCCATACTCTTTTACATGGTTGGTCTACTGTAGTGATGTGTTTTTAATTAATATTTGCGTGTGATTACATTTAAATTTATAGATATATTGTCCTTTCTACATCCTATCTCACCAGCCTCAAAACACAACTTATACACAAAGGATCTCTAGCCTCAAAATCACGTGCACTTAAGGTTGTTGCACGTGGTGTCCTGGAATGTGAACACTTCATCATTTTAGTGCATAGTACACGTGTGCACTACACCATGGAAGGTGCACGCAAAATTATATCAAACATCTCACCATCTTAAGTACATTTTCATTTACATTTACCGTTGGGGTTCGTCCTAGGGGTATTACATTCCCCTCCTTTTTTCTATGGGATGTACTCAGTGCAATATATATGCATATACAACCAAAATTTAAAAAATCCTCAAAACTATGTGGGTATTCTGCCCGCATAGCATCCTTTTTCTCCCAAGTTGCATCTTCGGGACCGTACTAGGTCCATTGGACCTTTACTATCTCTTGGCTCGATTCCAGAGCTGCTTGATCTTCTAGTCCAATATGCACACCGGATGCACTTGAAAGGCGCCTTCTTTCTCCACCTGAATCACATTCTAATCAATGACATGATTAGCATCAGGTATATACGTTTTGAGAAATGATACGTGTAATACATTATGAATAGACATTGATGCAGGAAAGGAAAGCATGTATGCTATAGTCCCAATCCTCTCTAGGATTTCAAATGACCCACAATAACAAGCTGCCAACATTGAACAATTTCCCAATTTCAGGGAACTTCTGTTGGCCTTTACTTTCAATAATACATGGTCCCCCACTTTAAATTCCCTATGAGTTCTACCCTTATCATCATATCTTTTCTGTATGTCTTGGGAAGCCTTTAAATTATGTTTTATTTTCAACATTTTCTCTTCCATTTCCCTGAGTAATTTTGGCCCAACTATTGATCTATCTGTTGGGTTGTCCCAACTTAGCGATGTGTTTCACCTTCGGCCATAAAGTGCCTCAAATGGGATCATCTTTAGAGATTCCTGGTACCCATTGTTATAATAAAACTCTACTAAGTGTAGGTATTCTTCCCATTTTGATGGTTTATCCATCACATACATCATCAACATATCCGCAATCACTTGATTCACCCTCTCTGTTTGTCCATCTGATTATGGATGATAAGCTTTACTAAAATTCAAATTTGTTCCAAATCCCTTAAATAATCATTTCCAAAAATTTGATGTAAATTTTGGATCTTTGTTAGACACAATTTTCTTGGGTATACCATGTAATCGAGCAATTTATCTCATATACGCATCAACAATGTTGGTTTCCTTGTGAGTGAGATTTACTAGAATAAAATGGGCATCTTTAGTAAGCTTATCTACCACTAGCATAATAGAATCATGCTGCTTGTTTGTTCTGGGAAGTTTGGTGATGAAATCCATTGTTACAACTTCCCATTTCCATTTAGGAATGGGTAATGATTGTAGCAAACCATATGGGTGTCTATTCCCAGCCTTGACCTTTTGAAACTCCAAACATTTGGCAATAAAATAAAAAAATTCTTTCTTCATTCTTGGCCAATAATATTGTCTCTTGACAGTTGCAATAGTTTTCTGATAACATGGGTTCCTAGCATAAGGTACATTATGCATTTCTCTCAATATCATATTTTTAAATTCCTGGGAATTTGGTACATAATTTTTTCCCCTGTATATGAGGATTTCATCATTTTCTAGCTTATAGTCTTCAATTTTCTGCTGCAAAATACCTTGCTGTGATTTTTCCACTAATTCCTTGTACTGTAAATCTGATTTTGCAGCTTCCAAGATTCTATTTTTCAAAAATGATTTGTACTTGCTAATGAATGTAGCATGAAACTCGTGCACTCTTTTGTTGAGTGCATAAGCCACCTTGTTCTCTTTCCCTTTGATGTGATTTATATCAAAGTCATATTCACTGAGAAATTCTAACCACCTGCTTTGTCTGGCATTTAGAGTTGGTTGATGAAATAAATATTCCAAACCATTATGGTTTGTCCTCAACTCAAACCTTTTCTTCATGAGGTAGTTCCTCCATTTCCTCAAGGCATGTGTTATGGCTGCCAACAACAAATCATGAGTGGCATAGTGCCTTTCATGCTCTTTCAACTTCCTTGATTCATAACATACAACAAACCCATTTTGAATGAGGAATCCACCAAGTCCTTCTTTACATTCATTTGTGCATAAAATTAATTCTTCATTTGGATCTACAGTCCTTAAAATTGGAGCACTAGTTAATAATTGCTTCAAGTGTTGGAAACTCTTTTCACAATCCAATGTCCACTGAAACTTCACACCCTTCTTTTGCAAGGAGGTGATTGGGTCTGCAATATTTGAGAATCCTTCAATAAATATCCTATAATATCTAGCAAGGTTCATGAATGATCTGATCTCTGTCACATTCTTTGGCGTTGACCATCCTCTAATGGATTTTATCTTCTCAAGATCCACTTTTATCCCTTCCTCTAAAAGCCCCAAATAATGAATTTGCTTATGATAAAATGAGCACTTGCTCAATTTGGCATACAACTGATGCTCCCTTAATACCTATAATACCATCCTCAAGTGTTTCTCATGCTCTTCCTCCGACTTATAATATATAAGAATGTCATATAAAAATACAATGAAAAACTTATCTAAGTATTCTCTAAAAATACCATTCATTAAACACATGAATACAACTGGTGCATCTGATAACCCAAATGGAACCACTGTGAACTGATAATGACCATGCCTTGTTTTGAAAGTAGTCTTGCTGATGTATTATTCTTTAATTCTTACCTGATGATAACCTGACCTGAGATCAATCTTGGAGAATATTTTTGCATCTTTCAACTAATCACAGAGGTCATCGATCCTTGGCAAAGGATACTTATTCTTCACAGCTACTTTTTTCAATTGCATGAAGTCAATGGAAAGTCTCAATGTTCCATCCTTCTTCTTCACAAATAAAACTGGGGCACCCCAAGGTGACACACTTGGGTGTATATACCCCTTCTTCAGGAGCTCTTCAAGTTGCATTTGCAACTCCTTAAATTATGGTGTACTCATCCTGTAGGGAGTCTTGGATACTGGAGCTACTCCAGTCATCAAATTTATGGAGAAATCAATGTCTCTTTTAGGGGGTAATCCTGGTATTTCCTTAAACACATATTCAAACTCCTTTAGGACTGCATAATCTTCAATATTTGACACCTTATATTTAGGTGTCTCTTCCATATGTGCTATAAATATTTGACACCCTTTTCTATAACTTTTCTTCAGCTGCAATGCTAAAATTTCTCTAATGGTTACTGCCCTGGGAATTCCCTGCACTGTCCTTAGGTTCCCTTCCTCATCCAAGCAAGTAAATTCCTTATTATGATATTCTAAAATAGCATGATTTTGGTCCAACCAATCCATCCCAATTAGACAATCATAGGAACCTAAAGGCAAGATGTTCAAATCTTCCATGGTGTTCAGTCCATTAATGTCCATAGGACATGGCTTAACCATCTCATTAACTTTTCTTTTGGCTCGAGTAGCCAACTGCACCAACCAATATTTTCCATGCTTTATTCTTGGAAAATTAAAACTTTCCACCATCTTAGGATCTATATAACTATGAATAGATCCTAAATCAATTAAAATAACAATGGTTTGGTTGTCGATCATACCTTCCACTTCAATAAGATGTGACTAAAAATCTTCTTGCTTGTTGTCCAGGGCTACATAGATCCTTGGTACATTTCTTCCCATGTCCTCCATTGTTTTAGCTTGTTGTACATTGTGAACAATTATCACTTTTTCACCACTATGAGGACAATCTCTAAACATTTGATCTCCTTTACAACCCCAAAATTGAATAGGTGGTTGCCTTGACCTTTGCCCCCCTATCTCAATCGTTTTGGGTTCTATGGAAGTTGGCTGTCCCCAAAGACTATTTATGAAGAATGGTGTCTTAGTCCCCTTCTTCCTCTGATCCATATTGAATTTTTTCTTTCCTTCCCAAGAGTTTTAGAAAGTTGGCCTTCCTTTTTGTTGATCATATAGGAATTTAGCTCGCCTTATGGTCTCCTCCAATGTTTTGGGATCATCATATTGTATTTTTTCACTGATGAATGATGGCAATACACTCAAATACCTATGATTATTAATTGTCTCATCCTTGATGAAATAAACATACTTAAATAGTTCTGAAAACCTTCTTTCATATTCATCTATGGTCATACTCCCAAGTTTGATTTCAAATAACTCTTTCATTTTCTTTTCATAGTATCTCTTAGTCAAGTATTTATTTTTGAAATGCTTCTTGAATTCCTTCCAAGTAACAACATTTTTGTCTTTAATGTGATGCACTTGCACAAGATGATCCCACCACATTGATGCATTTCCCTTGAATTGATAGATGTCAATTATTCCTTTTGCATGAGAAGAATAATTATGCAATTGAAAATTATTTATCATGCCTAGAATCCATGTCTTTGCATCTTCATCCTTCTTGTGCTCACCACCAAATGTAGGATGTTTGATTTTGTTCATTTCTCCTCATAGCTCATCCATCCCAGACCTCTTATGATTCCTAACAGGGGATGGACTTGAGATTTTGTGTGCTCTCCTATTGGAATGCCTCAGGGAGTGATGATGATGCCTTCTAACACTTCTTGTTCTTCTTTTCTCATGAGGAGATCCATGACTTCCTGATTTTCTTGAGCCACTCTCATTATCCAATTTATTTTCTATGATGTTCAAGCTCTGCATTAACTTCATGTTGAATTCCTCTTGCTTCTCCTTGGATTTCATAAGACTTTCATTATCATCTTTATGTATTTTGAAATCCTTTTGAAAAATTTTAATGGTCTCTACCATATTCATGTTTTCTTCCTTTCTTTCTCCATGTCCATTTGAGTTTGTTCCTTCAATTCCCATATGGACATCCATATCTCTGATATATCTTCTTGACTGTAAGCCCCCTGTGTATCTTCCATCCCTATACACTCTGTGATGATCCCAATCTAATCTAACAGTTGTTAACTCTGCAAAATGTGCAACAAACAAAATTTGTTAGGATAAATAATTTAACAGATTCATGAAATTATGTAAAATTCTAGTTCAATAATGTATCATAATTATTTCTTCTAATTTCCTAAAAAATTAAATGCCTAGATCAATTTTATGGGTGAACAGCTATATTCTATTTTCCAATACCTTTCCAATGCCTACTTCCATGATCAATTCCGAGTCTTGAGCAGAAAGTTGTGGTTATTTGAAAATTACCCAATAATTTTTCTATTCACTTCAACTTGGTGCAAATCTACACTGTAATTATACATTTTTGCACCTACTCCATTGGATTTTTAGTAGGAACTCAATTAGGTTTCTTCATATACATATTTTGGAAATTCTGTCTAAGTTTCACTTCTTTCTGGGTTCTGGGCTGCTAGTTACAATCTGCTGAAGTTCTAGGTCAATTAGTGTTTTTGGTCTGGAATGCTATAGGTACATTATATGCCATGTTAAACATTTTTGACATGCCCATAATTTTAATTCAGCTCCAGGAATTTTTTCTATGGTTCAATATCTTTCCATATACTGTTACTTTTCCCTAATATGATTCTGGATCATAAAGTTATGGCCCTTCGAAGTTAGTTGGGTCTTAAAATTTACCCTCCATTGTTTTCCTTGTAACTTCCTCATAAAAGCTTCATTTGACGAATGGTTTACACCATTAGAAATCTCTCTCCGGGATATTTCATTTGAGATGAAAGAAAAAATTATTCCTTGGTACACTCTATTCTCGTGGTTTTTGAGTAGCTAAAATGTTGTTTAGGGCCTCAAAAATGCGCTGCAAAAATATGACCTTCAAACAGTATAAAAATGTCGCAGAAATTCACTAGTTTTCTACTATTGTAGACCATCCAAATGACTTAGCGCACACAAATTTGAACATGTACACCCATATTTAGCATGTGAAACAACACCATAAGGTAGCGCATGCTCCACGCACATATAACCAATGTGGATCACTTCTATGTCGCGCCAATAACTGGTGTGCACTACTTTTGTGTCGCGTGCAAATATCTACCATGCACAATTTTGGTTCATGCCCTAATACTAGTTGCACGCAATTTTTGTGTCACATGATAATATTCCACGCGCATTTCACTCTATGTGCTACACCATGCCAAGTTTAGTATGCTCCCACCGTGCACCAGTACTCAACACGCACCATTAATCAAATTGTCGTGCGATAGTAATATTCAACATGCATGCATTGCATACCCACATTGCATGTGCACCAACAAAATTCCTCTGTTCTTTTCCAATACTGTGCACACCACACGCGCCAATATTATGCATGGGCCACCTAATACGCACTGTGTAATGCTAAATTTAGTGTGCACATATGCACTCTGTTATTTTTCCACGCTTCATTAGTTCTTCTCTGTGCAGTGCCAAATTTAAGTTCAAACACCCATGCAATGTTATTTTTCGTGCATTACCACTCTGCACCGCACAACACCAATTTTAAGTGCGCACACCTGTGCACCAATATTTTTCATGCATTACCATTCTACATAGTGCAACACCAAATTTAAGTGCGCACACCCGCGTACCATTATTTTTCGTGCATCCCAACTTGTACTCCACAGCACCAAATTTTAGTGCGAGCATCCACAAAACCTTAATTTTCACACATCACAAGATTTTCATTGCTCATCATGCATTTTTAGTGCACACACCTACACACATTCATTTTTATGCACATCAATTCCTCGTGAATTCCGCTGCATAAATTGGGTTTTTTGACAAACGTTTTCCCAATTTTTTCCATAGACATTCTTCAACTATGAAATTTGTTCATTTTCACCCCGATAATACCAATTCAACCTATGCAGAAACAAATCATTGTTGGTTGACATTCCTTGAACAAATTTTTCCCAAACTCAATTCACGAATTGAGAATTTTAATCAACTAATCTTGCTCCATCTATCATGGCTTCCCTATAACTTCAAATTCGACCAATTCTAGGTCTGAATTTGCTAGAACATATATTAAATCAAGAATATTTCACCACTTAGCCAAATTTCTCGATTTTCCCATGAATTTAACAACGAACATTGGGGCTTTTGCCCATGTCCATGCAATTGCTTTTAATTTTTACCATGGACGCTCTATAACTTGAAATTTGGCCACCTCGAAATCATTTCTTTGTGAAATTTCACTTCAATTCAACTTGCTCGGCCCCTCCAGACTCAGTGTTGAAAACTGGAGCTCTGATACCATATTGTAGCATCCCCAACATCCAACTGGGCTATTCCACATAAAACATTCAAACTATATATAGAATTTAAACATATAGAAACTATGAAAATGCATAGATTCATACAGAATAATAATAAAATTATACATGCAACACAAAGGAAAAACCCATAAAAATAAACACATAAATAATAATGAAGCATGTAATTTAACAGACAATTGACACTTATCTTGGTAAAAATATCACCAACTACATGTAGACCTTCCATGTTCCTCCCAGACTTAGACCACACTGCTCAAAACTCTCAGTAGTGGCTCACCCCCGAGCTGGGACTAAACTCCACCCAGGTAAAGGAATTTCTAACCAGGATGATGTGTCTCATACAATAGGAAAAACTTTGCATAGGTGCCAACTAAAACTAACAGCCTACAATCCCTCATTCCCCACATGCTTGTCCCACCCTAGGAAGTGTGCCCCTTCTCTACTCAACAGTATTTCGGCTACCCCACTTCCTTTTTAGTGTTTTAGCAACATGCCAGACAGGAAGTCTTGGAGCCTTTTAGCTGCAATTTGGCACCTTCAGGAAATCAATTCCCAACAATTCTCTCACCTAGAGACAATTTCTCATGAGCCTGACAACCCGCTTCTTCAGTCCATCTCCTAAGCTAACTAAGTACAGGTATAGGGACAAGTACAGATACAAGTATAGGTACATGTATAGGAATGTATAGTGGATAGTTGAATGAGTGAGTGAATGATGATGGAATCCATCGAAAATGAACTAAGTCCAAACTATATGTATGCATGTTCCCAACTTGACACTTGTCATGTTGAGAGCTACTTTGGCCCACTTTTCCCCATCCTTAGAACTTAGGATAAAATAATTATCCATACTTTATACTTTAAGGAATATTAATATAATATTCCTTTTTGGCTTAAGCTCCCTAGCTTAGTCCCTTATCATTAACTTTTATCCCCCTTTGCCTAACTAGTGGAGTTTAGTCCCCCATGCTCTTTTACATGGTTGGTTTGTCGCAGTGATGTTTTTTTCATTAATATTCTCATGTTATTACATTTACATTTACAAATATATTGTCCTTTCTTCATCCTAGCTCACCAGCCTCAAAACACAACATATACACAAAGGCTCTTTGACCTCAAAATCACAAGCACTTAAATTTGTTGTGCGTGGTGTCCTAGAATGTGCACACTTCATCATTTTAGTGTGTAGTACATGTGCGCACTATACCATGGAAGGTGCATGAAAAATGATATCAAAATTTTTATCAGCTTAAGTATATTTTCATTTACATTTATAGTTGGGGTTTAGCCTAGGGGTATTACACCCATCACATCATTTGACATCAATGACAACCAACTGTCCAACAAAAGTTATATTTTCTTAATACAAGTCTATTTTCTCAGTCCTGTGTACATTAATTTGATTGTTGATAAATGATTATGTTAACTCCCAAAGTAAAACCGTTCTTTCGGTTGAACTTTGTAGAGGATATCTTAGCTATTGGTCGCATGCTTAAGCTAGTGTTGTGTTTTCATAGTTCAAGGAAATATTTGGTATTCGGTTTTGTCAAAAGATTGGAAAAACAACAGCTTTCGGTGGTTTGGGCGAGCCCTCGGCGTGCTCATTAACCACCGAAAGAATTCAGTTTCGTCAGCAAAGTGGTCGATTTAAAATGCAAGCAACCGCCGAAAGGGTTTGGTCGGGCAAAAAGAAAGCTCGTGCTTTCGCACGAGCCATATGTCAAAATGTTGCAATGATGAAATTTTCAAACCGCCGAAAAGCTCGCATTAGAGGGCATGATACTCGTTCGTGGGTTTCGACCGAAAGGTTCCAAACTCATGCGCATTATCCATTGCACATCATTACCAAATCTGCGTCGAGCGGTGACAGTCAGTTACGGTCGCACGGAGTTTCATTCCTTCTCAGTGACAGATACATTCATGATTAATTGACAGGTCATTCATTCTTTTGTTCAGTTTAAAACTCAAAACGTCGTATGGAGCACGGAGATCGCTGAAGATATCTATCAACACGCGATTTTTCCAGCAAAACGTGATTGTCA
>SNQJ01S0006794.1:95666-119367 GCA_010110895.2 Picea sitchensis | reverse complement strand
CCAGTAAGTGCTGAGTAGTGTAAAAGACTGATCGTTTCACTCATGTCTTCGGTTGACTGGTAACTGGTCATGCCTTGATCCAAAACTTCAACTTCGTCGTTTCTGTCTTCTGAGAGAGCCAAAAGGTGCGCTGAGTTAGGGCGTATCTGAATATCTTCTTTTTGAGCGAGATGCTCCATCATAAGGTGTTGGATCTGAGATTAGGGTTTTTACAACTGCTTCTGCTAGTAACCCTAGCGACAGTGTCTTTGGAAGCTGCTCCTGCTAGTAACCCTAGCGGCAGTTCCTCAACGAGCTCAATATCCTAGCGGCTATGCTTCCTTCCAGCGTTTAGACTGAATGAAGGAGGTGTGGGCCCATAGCCTGTTAGAATATGAAAGATCGTGCTCGTTTTACCATTGACAATACCCTTGTCACCCAATCGTAGGCCGAAGCCACCCTCCGAGCACCTTGACTTTGACAGAGAAGAATATTGGTAGCAATCAATAGCCAAGCAAGGCTAATGCACCAGGCAAGAATAGAAACCAAAGCTGATCAAATAGTCCCACCCAGAAACTGGTGCAACACCTTCCCCAGAAACTTGCGCACAAAACTGTTAACTGCAGTGCGCACAACTGGCTCTCTGCAATTTTGAGAATGTGGCAAATGAGAGACTAGCGCCCTGTATTTATAGTGGTTCTAGCAGACTCACTGGGGCCGATTTCTCCTTCTGGGTACTAATCAATTCATATTAATTATATTTCTGCAGTCGACATCTCATTTAGGGTTTCCTTTACTTCTTTGCTTCCTTCCAGAATATTCTAATCTCGTCATAGGTCACAATAGAGATTCATATCTCCCGAAGCTATTATAATATTAACACCCACTAGTGCTCATCCACTAGGGGCATATCTATAGGAATGTCATATCTCTGGTTCATTGCATTACACAGAAGAACCAAATCTTCACACGTTCACCTGTGCTCGTCCACTCTACAGATCTTCTTTCCCACTGCCTCACACAGGAGAATCATCTGGAGTCTTCTCGTCAACTCTGCTGCTCAAAGGAGGCTAATACATCATCTTCATTTCTGTTCACACGACGATGCACCAAGCACTTTGGGATTTCACACGTTCACCTTGTGCTCAGCCACAGGCACATCTAACTCAACAGATCACCTTTCCCACTGGATAATCATCTGGAGTTCTTCTCAACTCTCTGAAAGGAGGAGGTCATCTCTACGTTCCTAGCTTTGTCTCAGGCAGGAACCACGTACCCTTCTTAGGGGCTTTCTCTCAGGTTTGTAAGCTAAGAGAAAGACTCACATAGCTGCAATGATCCACATCTCACAGGTTTGTAAGCTGGAGAATGTCTCACATAGCTGCAATCATCAACARTGTTTTAATCTCTCATTGACACAACTTAAAAAATCACTCTATCCCTCATAAATTAAAAAGTCACTTAAACTTTATAAAATAAAGTAAGTCACTTAAACTTTATAAAATAAAGTTTATGTCTAGGGACCATTTTATGTCCTCCCCATGCTAAGACATCAAACACATGAAGAAGACCTCCCAAGCTACAAAACTCAACACATCATTTGCTTGGATAAGAAGGTTATACTCAACTATGGTTTGATACAAACATATTATTGTTTGATACTCAATTTATTTGAAGTTGGACRTGCGATCGAAGCAACTAGATTTTGTTGAAATATTGCAACTTCGAAGAATATTCTAATTATATTTGAGTTATTATCTTATAGATCAAATCCCCTTTTGTGGATTGATCATGTCGGGTCTTGTATAAGACCAAATCCCCTTTTGTGGATTGGTCAAACCATATTTATATGGTGGTATTTGTAAAGTCGGCCCCTAGGGTTTATAAAGTGGTTTTAACCACTCTTGGAAGAAGTCAACCCTACTAAGTGAAGAGACATAACCCTAGCGCCTCCTCAACTAGTATTTATAAGTGAGGATGGCGCCTCACTTATTCATTCACTCACTCACTCTTCTAGTGCGCATCTTTTGAAGGCAGTTGCAGTTGCAGGAGGAAGGAGAAGAGAGGCGCATGCTCAGTCCTAGTTTATTCTTGGTGTTTTGGTCTTAGTCTTGGCATTGTATTGGCAATCTATTATTGAGGAAGTTTTTGCTGGGTTTTCTCCCCGATGAGGGTTTCCCAGGATAAAATGTTGTGTACCTTGTGATTGTGTTTCTTTCAGTGATCCTCTTTATGTTGTTGTTTTGGAAATGCATTGAATGCTCTAGTAAATTGAAAATAACCTAATAACAACATTAATCTTAACATGGTTTCAGAGCTTGATTGAATAGAGCACCTTTCACTGGGTATCTAAAAACATCATTGCTGTCGTACAAAGAAATTAGGGCTTTTTACTGAAGAGGAATTTCTGACCAAAAACTATCTAGGGAAGTGCGCCCTACCCTAGTGCATCCTTTGGCAGCTTGAGTGCATCGTTTCAGTGGCCAGACTCTCCGAAAAGTCAAACCCTAGTTTTGACTGGTACCAGAAAACCAGCAAACCAGAACCAGTACCAGAAGTACCAGTCCAAAAGTGCACAGGTCAAGTTTCAAGGGGTAAAACTTGGAATTTTATGAAACAGTTAGCTCCAGCCAACTTGCCTCAGCCCAGCGCATCTCCTGGTAAGTTCAGATTCATTTTCTGAGCACTTTCATTTTCTGGTCATTTTCCTAGCTCCAGGTCAAGATGTCTGGAAGCACTAAGCTTGTTGACAAGTTAGAAGGTGTGGAAAATTTATGTGACTGGAAGTACAGAATTAGACTCATTCTTGAAGAGAATGACCTTGCAAAATTCAGAAAAGAAAATGTACCGGAACCCGAAAAAGAAGCAGCCAAAGAGAAGTACAAGAAGGATATGATTAGGGCCAAAAGAATAATTGCAGATTCCATTAAAGACCCTTGATCCCTCAAGTGTCTTCTAAGAATACTCCAAAAGATATGTTTGATGCCCTAACCAAAATGTATGAAGGAAAGAACATCAACCGGAATATGAATCTGAGAACCCAACTCAAGAATGCAAAGATGCAGAAAGGAGAAACAATTCAAGACTATTTATCTAGGGTTTCTCAATTCAAGGAACAATTAGAAGCAATTTGAGACAACTTAGATGAAGATGAACTCATAATGGCAACTCTTAATGGTCTCACAAGACCTTGGGATGCTTTCATCCAAACTATTTGTGCAAGAAAAGAGAAACTCCAATTTGACAGTCTATGGGAAGAATGTGTTCAAGAAGAAGCAAGAGTGGCAAACCGAGAAGCCGTACTATTAAGGGATGAAGATCAAGCCCTAGCTGCTCATGCTAAAGGAGGAAAGAAAAGGTCTCATTTCCAAAAAGAGACCCACCTTCATAAAGAATCTCACTCTCCAAAGAGATTCACCCACCTTCATAAAGAATCTCACTCTCCAAAGAGATTCCAGAAATATCATAAGGGTCAAAGAAAGGAAAAAGATTTCTCCTCTTATCAATGTTGTCATTGTGATAAGATGGGACACATTGCTAAGAATTGTCTTGCCAGAAGGGAAGAATTCAAGAAGAGAAATAACAAAAGACATCATGCCCATGCAGCTGAAGATGATGAGCCACCCAAGAAGTTAACTAAAGAAGAAATTGAAGATTATGTCTTGTGATACCTGAAAAAGGTACTTGGCTCTTAAGCACATGACAAGAACTCCTATGAGAATGAAGGATGTATCCTATGTACCAGAAGAAGGAGGTTTGTACTTGTCCACTCAGATGTATGTGGTCCAATGCCATCAACCTCTCTAAATGGGTATGTATACTATGTATCATTTATTGATGATTACTCTCGTAAGACTTGGGTTTATTTCTTGAAATCAAAAGATGAAGTACTCGAAAAGTTCAAGGAATTCAAAGTCTTGGTAGAAAACCTCTCCGAAAGAAAAATCAAGATACTCAGGTCATATAATAGAGGAAAGTACACCTCAAATGAATTTGGAAGCTTTTGCAGAGATGTTGGGATTAAGAGGGAGCTCGCCACTCCCTATAATCCTCAACAAAATGGTGTAGCAGAAAGAATGAATAGAACAATTATGGAAGCATTAAAGACTATGATTCACGATCAAGATCTTCCAATGCACTTATGGGCTAAAGCAACAAGAACAACAGTTTATGTCCAAAACAAATTATCCCATAGTGCACTTGGATTCAAAACCCTCGAAGAAATGTTCACCAGAAAGAAGCTAGAAGTAAGCCATCTCAAAATATTTGGTTGTCCAGTATTTGTACACATTCCAAAAGAAAAGATAACTAAGTCGGATCCCTCAGGAAAGAAGGGAATATTTGTTGGATATTGTGAGGTCTCTAACGCCTTCAGAATTTACATACCAGGTTACCATCATATTGAGATCAGCAGAGATGTAACCCTTGATGAAGATGCATCACTCAAGAGATCAAGGAAATGCCATCTTGAAGAAGTATATGAAGAGGAACATGTAGCTCCTAGAGTTGCAGAACCCATGAAGGAAGTTACAGTTAACCTTGATGATGAGATTCCAGAAGATCATGATATGATAGAATCTCAAGAACCTCCCCGTATGACGATCTCTCACAAGAGAAAGCCAGCTTGGGCGAGAGAACTTATTCAAGAAGTAGAGAAGTATGGTGCCCCAGAAGGAAACCATGAGACAAAGCAAGAAACCTAAGCCATTCTCCAACTATATGGCCTTGATGTGTGATCTCATAGAAAAGGAACCTACTTGCTTTAAAGAATCCATTCAAAAGAAAGAATGGGTGGATGTCATGACACAAGAATACCAGTCCATTATAAAGAATGATGTATGGGAAGTAGTTCCCAGACCAAAGAACAAAGATTTGGTATCTTCCAAAGTGGATATACAAGATAAAACATGCAGCAGACGAAAGTATTGAAAAACATAAAGCAAGATTTGTGGCTCGTGGTTTTTCTCAAAAGGAAGGTATCGATTATGAAGAGACATTTGCCCCTGTAGCCAGATACACTTCTATTGGAACTATCATAGCTCTTGCAGCCAAAATAAAGTAGAAGTTACACCCGATGGATGTAAAAACAACCTTTTTAAATGGTGTTATTGAAGAAGAAGTGTATATAGAACAACCACAAGGGTTTGAAGTTGAAGATAGAAAGACTCATGTCTGCAGGTTGAAGAAAGCTCTGTATGGGTTGAAGCAAGCTCCTAGAGCTTGGTATGGCAGAATTGGTAGTTTCCTGACGAGCTTGGGCTTTACCAAGAGTAAAGTTGATTCTAACCCTTACTTCAAGGTTATGAATGATGAACCAGTTATATTGTTACTATATGTGGATGACTTATTCTTAACAGGAGAAGAAAAGCTCATCACATATTGCAAGAAGAAGCTCACTGCAGAGTTTGAGATGAAAGACCTAGGCCCGATGCATTATTTCTTAAGTCTTGAAGTTTGGCAGAGCCCATAGAAGATCTTCCTTAACCAAGGGAAGTATGTAGTGGAAATACTAAAGAGATGAATGTAAATCCATGAACACACCCATGGAAACAAATTTGAAGCTCCTGGTTGATACTTCGTCAGAGTTGGTTGATGCTACTCTATACAGACAAATTATTGGTTTGTTGATGTATCCGACGAATACCAGGCCAAATATATGCTTTGTTGTGAGCACCTTGAGTCAGTATCCGGTAGAGCCCAAACGTGTTCACCTTGTAGTTGCAAAGCATGTGATGAGATACCTTAAGGGTACGTTGGACTATGGTCTCTGTTATACTGGAGATCATGACTTCAGATTGTATGGTTATACCGATTTAGATTGGGCTGGAAGTGATTCTGATAGAAAGAGCACTTCAGGATGTTGTTTCAGTTTGGGGTCAGCCATGACTTCATGGCAAAGCAGGAAGCAATCCAGTATTGCTCTCAGCACGACAGAAGCGGAATATATTGCAGCATGTTCCGCCAATTGTGAAGTCGTATGGCTTCGGAAGTTGTTGTCAGGTCTATTCGATCTGAAGATGGAAGCCACCGTGATTCTATGTGATAACCAAAGTTGTATAAAGATGACAAAGAACCCAGTGTTCCATGATAAGTCGAAGCACATAGAGATCCAGTATCACTACATTCGTGATATGGTGTAGAGGGGAGTTGTAAATCTCCAATAGATTGTCACAGATGAGCAGGTTGCAGATGTATTGACCAAACCTTTGTCTCGTGTGAAGTTTGAGTACTTCCGAGACAAGCTTGGTGTTGTCTGAAAGGACCTCCCTCGAAAGGGGGAGTGATGTTGATGATACTATAGTATCCTGACCAACAACGAGTAGCTCCGTTAGGATTTTATATCCTAGGGGATTGATCATCCCTGGGCAGATCCCAAAGGTCCGGTAAGGATGGTCTGTCAGAGTACCTGTGCATGTATATGCCAGCTGTGGTCAGTAGTGGTAGCTCTGTTAGGATTTTATATCCTAGGGAATCTTATGATTCCTGGGCAGATCCCGAAGGTCCTATAAGGACGATCTGTCAGAGTACCACGTGGTAGCTTGTTAGGATTTTATATCCTAGGGAATCTTATGATTCTTGGGCAGATCCCGAAGGTCCAGTAAGGACGGTCTGTCAGAGTACCGCAAAATGTTGTTGTTGCACCTGCCTCATTCCGTTGCCATATGATGATGATGTTGTTGCCTCAGCCTCGTGCTAATGATGTTGTTGTCTCAGCCTTGTGTTCATGATGTTGTTGCCTCAACCTCGTGTTCATGATGTTGTTGTCTCAGCCTTGTGCTAATGATGTTGTTGTCTTAGCCTCGTGCTAATGATGTTGTTTCAGCCTCATGCCGTTGATGATGTTGTACCAGCCTCATGTTGGTGATATTGTTGTTCTAGCTTCATGCTATTGATGTTGATATTTCAGCTTCATGCTGATGCTGATGCTGATGATGATGATGCTACTCCAACTCCATGTTGATGATGATTCTACTCCAGCTCCATGTTGTGTATGATGATATTGATGATGAGAAAAACTTCCAATGATTTGTAGATGTGCCAATCAGTGTTCCAGATGTTGATGATGATGATGCCTTCTCTCTCTCCTGATGATGTTGTATTGGGTTATGTCAGTAGAATACCCTTCTCATTAAGGGGGAGTGTTGAAATATTGTAACTTCGAAGAATATTCTAATTATATTTGAGTTATTATCTTATAGATCAAATCTCCTTTTGTGGATTGATCATGTTGGGTCTTGTATAAGACCAAATCCCCTTTTGTGGATTGGTTAAACCATATTTATACGGTGGTATTTGTAAAGTCGGCCCCTAGGGTTTATAAAGTGGTTTTAACCACTCTTGGAAGAAGTCGACCCTACTAAGTGAAGAGACATAACCCTAGTGCCTCCTCAACTAGTATTTATAAGTGAGGATGGTGCCTCACTTATTCATTCACTCACTCACTCTTCTAGTGCTCATCTTTTGAAGGCAGTTGCAGTTGCAAGAGGAAGGAGAAGAGAGGCACATGCTCAGTCCTAGTTTATTCTTGGTGTTTTGGTCTTAGTCTTGGCATTGTATTGGCAATCTATTATTGAGGAAGTTTTTGCTGGGTTTTCTCCCCCATGAGGGTTTCCTAGGAGAAAATGTTGTGTACCTTGTGATTTTGTTTCTTTCAGTGATCCTCTTTATGTTGTTGTTTTGGAAATGCATTGAATGCTCTAGTAAATTGAAAATAACTTGATAACAACATTAATTTTAACAGGTTTTGCAAGAATGGTGAAGGTTTTGGGCTTGAGTGACCATGGACTTGGCTCACTCTCCAATGTTTTACTCATGTAGACTTTGTGTGTGTTCTAGTGTTGGAGAAGCCATGCCTCCTCTTGCTACAATGTTCCTAGCTATCCCCCCATTTAAGTTTCCTCTTCCCCTTCCTCTTGTCATTCTTCACACGCAACCACATCCGTAATGCTATCCATAAGGTTAACATAATAAAGTCGTTGACCTTGATGGCCTTTAGTTAGAGTTCCTCAATTATGGGAGCGAGACCTGTTAGAGCACAAAATGACATGGTAAATTTTTTGTAAATTTCCAAGCATTTGCAAGGGTCACCAAAACACTAATTGTTTTTTTTTTGTTTTCCAGTTTACACTGCTCGAGGAAAACCCCCGAGTACTTCCCCTCATTTCAAGGATGGTACCTAGGGTAAACCCTAGAATCTTCAGGGTACAAGGCCAGTCAACAATAGGGCTCAAAGCCATTACAACAATATACTCATTATGAGCTCAACATGACACTTGCGGAATTGAACTTGGGTGGGGAGGATAAAAATCATTCCTCCCAACCACCCGACGTAAACCCAATTGACAACACTAATTGTTGATTATTTATTGCATATCATAGTTTCAAGCATGCAATTGGTATTCTAAGCAAGGGAAGACTCTTCATCATCATTATTCATGGTTCGCCTACCTCCCTTAAGCTTGGAAATGCTTTGGTGGATCAAGAAGGACAATTTTTCCTTTACCTATTTTTTGAGTCCTGGGCCTAGCCTTTTCATCTCGAGACTTAATCCTTTTGTGGATGTGTAGTGTGGAGCTCACATCCATCTCCACGTTATCTTTCTTTGCACCTCCACATTTCTTGCTTTGCACCGCATCCATCTCTCTACATGTTGCATCAACCCTTACTGCATTGCCTACCTCCATGCATTGCATCCTTCATCTCTTCTCTCCACATGCTATTATCCCACCCCTTACACATCACATATCCTTCACACCTTTGTGCATTCCATTCTCTTTGCATTCCATAATTCTATAATGTAGGATGTGGAATGTGAAACCTCCAACATTACTTTCACAATTCCTTCCCTCTGCCAAGATAGCTAGCACCATGTGGCGAGATAAGGGATTGACATGTGGACAGATGGTGCTAGGTGGCACAACAAACAAGTGACACATGGCAGGTAGATCACAATTAGAGACCGATGGCATAATTCCACAGAGCCTTTGGATGATTATGATCCGATGGACATAAAACCTAGGCACATGGATGTATGAGGGTCCAGAGAGGCATAGCTTGGGTTTTCACCCAAATAAAATGGGAGATCAATTTTTAATATAAACACTAAGGAGTTGTTGCACACTATCAATATGGTATAGATCTACCAAGGGTAGATTTGATGATTGTGGTTGATTAGGCATTTATTGGATGACAACTATAGCACAAAATTCATTAGGGCATATCTATGGCCACAAGAGGCCATTTTCAACAAATAAGGACTTATGAAAAAGGATAGGAGATGTGCAACTTGATGAATGTTGGTCATTGTTGGTTAATGGTCCGTTCGAATAACACAAAGGAAGGACCTATGCATTTACTACATATTATAAAGCTGCCTAGGAGAAAGCATTGTGACTAGAATTAAATACAAGAGACAAACTAGGGTATGGCAAGAAATTAATGAAGGAACTATTTTTTGGAAGATTAATGTTGACTATATCAAATGGACTCTTGGTTTGATGTATTTTGTTGTGATGTAGGAGTAAAAAAAATGTTTTATTTGTAACAGAATCGATCCTCTTCTACAAAGTTACATTTGCTATCTATTTAAGTAGAATCTGAAGATTGTGCGAAGGGTTGGATCCTTGGAGTTTTTTTCCCCATTTATTGGAACGCTAGTTTCCCCTAGAGATGACAATGAAACGAATTGTTGTGTCTTTACCATCTTCTCTCTTTTTTGCAAATTGGTATTGTTTTGTCAATGCTGCAAGTTTTTTGCTTAATGGGTTGATTTTTTTCCATAAGATAACATGGATGTACCTTTCCTTGGTTTATAAAGCATTTATGAACTTAAATTGTGATTAAAACCTTGGAAGTTCATTGTATTAGGATTCATGTGGATTTTTCTCTATCCACCAAATTGTGCTAAATCTACAACTTTGGATTGTTGTGGTTATATGATATATCCCGTCCCTTTACTAAACCTCTTTACAACAAAAGTTTGTGTGTGGACATTTTTCCTTTGATATTTGGATTTTTCTACCCAACATTGATATGTAGACTAGTGTGCTAGATATTTTGGGACTTATCCAATGTAGGATACCCCATTAGATTTCTCCACTGCCATTTTAGAGCCATGTTCTAACTCATATTCTGTAGCACAAATGGTAGGCACTAGTAGTGGTAGATCCAACCATTATCTTTTTATATTTTATTCTTGAATTTAGCTTATTGAATATCCAGAGTATGTAGAGCTTAAAGAAAAATCCAAATAACAGAATAAGGATATCCCCCTTTTGTTGGCTTTGCTAATCATAACGCAAGAGGAGAGCTGCCATGGTGACAGTGGGCAACCTCTTAAGTTACTCCAATCTTGTGCTAATGATATTTATGAACTTATATTTTACGGTGTAGTTTTGGGGGATAATAGGACCCTTGCATCATACCCAGGCTATCCTTTTCAACGAGGTTGTTTGTTTAAGTTTCCCTCCTTGGTCCAAACATATCATGGACCTTGTACACAAATCTAAGGATGCTTTAGATCCCAATAGTTGCATGACTCATGATTGACCATACCTTCACTAACCTTTATTCCACAACTTTTGACCTTTAGCTTTCTAGTTGGTTTGAGAGGCTCATGTGGAGAGCTAGGGGATAGGGTGGCTTTAAGAGGGGTTACCAAACAGTGGAACACATATTTACTCTTTTAGCTATCATTTAGGAAGCTAAATAAAGGTCCTTGAAGGTTTGTTGTTTTTTTGTCAATTTTTAGAAGGCCTTTGACATTGTTCCCAGACACTTACTCATCGAGCGGCTTCATACCCTTGGGGTACTTGATCTTTTGGTTTTTTTTGTTGTGCGGCTTATGACACTTTGGTGGGCATTTTTTGCATGTCTCACTAGCTTTCCAAGAGTATTAAGAGAACTATTGGTGTCAAACAAAGGTGTCCTCTCTACCCCATCCTCTTTTGGGTATACATCAATGAGCTTGAACAATTCATTAAGGAGTTTAATTAACTAGAGGATGGTTATCTGCTTCCCCAGGTCCTCATCTCACTCCTTTTATTGCAGATGATATGGCATTGTTTGACTCCACTCCAGAGGGGATAAAAGGGTAGTGTGACACTTTGGGTTAGTTTTGTAATCTTTTGTGGCTAATAGTCAATGTTGGGAAAACCAAGATTATGATCTTTAATACAACCAAAGAGGCCTTGTCTAAGTATCATTTTTCTTTTCAAGGGAAACTTGTGGAGATTACAACCTCTTATACATAATTAGGGGTCTAATTCATGGGTTCCACCTTCAATATGAAACTTGCATTCCATTGGTGGGTTTGTAAAAAGTATGCCTTATTAGCCATGCTTGAGAGACAATGCTTTCAGATTCTTTTCCAGGACATATTATCTAAGATGAAGCTGTTTGATGCCCTCACCAAGCACCTATTGTTTTATGTGGATTTCAGATATGGGGTGTTAGCTTTGGTCATACAGAGTGGTCTTGCATTGAGAGGGTCCAAACTATCATGCTTCAACATCTTATTCGGTGCCAATAGACCATTCCTCAGTATATTGTACAAGTAGAGTTTAATGCATATCCCCTTCACACTGAGACAACTTTTAGGCTTATCATCTATCTTCATAGAGTACAGTAGATGGAAAAATTCTCTCTAAGATGAGATATATACCCCTTTATGGCATTTTGTTCTTCTGAGAGACTTGCATCCTTGGTCAATTGGAGAAACATCCTTGTTGGTTCTTCGAGGCATGATCATTGCTTGTGTTAGGGGGTATTTTGATTGACTACCTCCCTCCCTACTCAAGTTCCCTTGACAATCCTCCCCTCCTCTCCCCCCTGAAGGAAGAATTTATTTATACGATCAAGGGGGTATCTACAAGAGCCTCACCCAAGTTTTTAAGATCACACTGTTTGGGCTTTTGAGTCCCAAGTTGGCCTTTTATTTTGAGCACTTCATCTAGATTTTGTTGTTTAGCTATGTTATCTTCAATTATATTTATTGCATAAAATTCACTTTCCTCTCAGTTCGCTACTATTGGGTTTGTATGAGGTAAGGGTTGAGATAGATAACCATCTTCCCA
Organism: Picea sitchensis; assembly: GCA_010110895.2. NCBI lineage: Eukaryota > Viridiplantae > Streptophyta > Pinopsida > Pinales > Pinaceae > Picea > Picea sitchensis. The sequence continues at coordinate 107,314 of SNQJ01S0006794.1, read as the reverse complement.
AGGAAAAATTGATATATAGACTTTGCTCTTTGCTTTGCTTGAAGTAGAGATTGAGGATCACTTTATCTTTATATTTCTTGTCTACTATGATATTAGAGGGAGGTTCCATTGCCTCTATAGGGACTCAAATAGATATTTATTAATATTCTTCAAATACTCTAACCAATGGTGCCTTGCCTTGTACATTAGAGAGGCATTTTATCTCAAGCTGTGGCCCTACTTGTGAGAGCCTTCACCCAATTGCACTAGATTATCCTATTCATCCTGTGTGAACTGCTTGGGGGTAAACACCTATAGCCACTCAATTGGAGAAAACATTAGGATAGCATCCAACATTTGTCCTTGGCCCACACCCATCAAGCTCTAGATTGTGGCCCAGCCGAGGGCTCCTAGGAGGATTGAAACTACTCGACCAAGCTCTAGATTGTGGCCCATCGAGGGCTCCTAGGAGGATTGAAACTACTCGAGAATGCTACCACTATAGGACATGTGCTCAAAGATGCATTGCTAGTTTCTTTTCTTCTACTAGTTCTTTGGCACTAGATGCTAGGAGTACTTCTACTTCTTCTTCATCCTCCGCCTTGACCACTATTAGAAGAGTGTTGTTGTTGCCTAGGATTACTCCCTAAGGCACTCTCCATAGGACATTATTCAATAGACACTTGATGTGGACATCTACACTATTGATTCAAATGACGAACAAGGTGAATTCCTTGCTCTCCTTGTAGTTGCATATTAACTTAGGCTATGTCATTGGTTCTCCTTCACTTTCTAGGATTTACCTTCTTGGGATAACCTCCTTGTAGACCTATGTTTATGTCATTTCATTTCAAGATGCTCTTGTAATCATTTTTCATTTCATTTAATTTCATTTTAGGGGTGCTTTTTTCACCTCTCTCTTTTGCTTGGCTAATACTGTTGGTTGTAGTCACCAATCCCTTTGACCTATAATGGTCTTTGGTGGACATCACTACAAATTTCAATTTCAATTTCTTTTTGTAGAGGTGTTCGCCTTTGGGATGTGGTTTTTGAATGAGGTCTTAGAATGACGGGAAGTGCAAGATTGTACATGAAACTTTGGATAGCAGGTTTCAACCATCTTAAAGACTCTCTTCCTCAATACTAGTATGGGTAAGACTTCTGACCTTGCCTTTGGAATTTTGACATGCTTTATTGTTTGAACAAGTCGGAAGTACCTTGGGTTCCTTTCTTATGGTCGCAAGGGTATCAACCATTGCACAAAAGGATATCTTCTTGCAAATCTTTATCCCTTCTTGTTGTGGGTGACATGTAGTAGTACTAGGGGCAACAAGCATGATTGCTAGAGAAGAGGGAGGTTTTCTTTGAATCTCTCCATTTAGAATATCCATTGAAAAAAAGGGTGGGAAAAACTCCCCCCCTATCCCCAATGATCCGGATTGGATCATTATATAGTTTGTCATCTATCTTGGTACTTTCTGGGTGGAAAAAAAATTGGAGGAATTGACTTGCAGAGCCATTTTAGTGACAAGTCCCAATTTGGAAAATTGGGGGTTGGAAAACGTTTGAAATATTCCGGAGCCATTTTGAGGCATCAAATAACATTTTTTTGTCCAAAACCTACTTTGGAGGAAGATGCCATATTCTACACATCAAGACCTTTCCAATGGTGCAAGAATTGCCTCAATCAAAGTTCGTATGTGAAAGTTATGCCTCTTGCAAGTTGAACTACTGTGTTGACCACCATGGTGCAAGTGGATGCCACGTCAAGCCCCATTACTCAAACATGTAGAGCTAGCCACATGTAGATTTTCAAGAATATTCTAGAAGGTCCATACCTTATCACTAATTGAGGGTTGAGGAAGTCAAAACCTTAACCCTGGATGGCTATCGGGCTATGTTAAATACCAGGTTGCTAGGAGGAGAAAGGGTTCCATTCTTTAGCATTGTACTTGTTCCATAGTTGAGCAGAGCAGCTAGGAGTGGTATTTTGAGCGCATAACAGAGGAGGGAAAGTCTCTGTAGCAGCCATACAGGCCACTGTGTCAAAGGAAAATCCACAGTGAGTTCCCCTTTCTTTGTATTTGCATTTCCAGAACTGAAGAAAAGAGAGCAGAGCATAGGCCTCACCTTATAGCTGGGTTTTCTCCCGTATTGGGTTTCCTAGGATATATCTTGTGTTCATTTGTGTGTGGATGGTGTGTGGATGGTGTGTTCTTTTGCTCATTTCTTTCATTTTTCGTAATTCAGTTCTTTCGTAATTTCAAGCAAAGCTAGTAATTAACTAATATGGGATCTAAGGAAATAAATTGCAAAAATCCAAGATATCAGAGTAGTTTAAGATCTGTTGTGACAAATTGTTATAGTAGAATATCTACGACAATTTACAAATCACACAAAGTCAAGTAGGATGTTTCAGCTTTTAAAAACACCCATGCTCATTCTCAATCCCAACCTACAATCATTTTATGTCTAACCTCTTCAGAAATAAATCTCGATATGCCCCTCACGGATATTTAGCTTTTAGCGGGAACGATAACCAAATGGCTAAAAGAGGATTGGAAAGTTCAGGACAATGTGGTTATAAAATTGCTGCCAAGAGGTTACTTCTTGATGTTTTTCTTAGATTGTAAAGATAGGGACGTGGATTTTGAAGGAGGTCCCAAAATGTTGGGAAGTGCATGATCATTCATGAAACATTGAATAGTGGGGTTCAACCATTTTAAGGACTCTCTTTTTTCAATCCTTGTATTGGTGAGACTTCCAACCTTGCCTTTGGAATTCTAGCGCACTTTATTGTTTGAACAAGTTAGAAGTACTTTGGGTTCCTTTCTTATAGCCTCAAAATTCACTATGGAATTCATAATTTTAAACTGGAAAAACTAAGTTAAGACAAGAGAATTGTATTCATGTCCAATAAATGACCACAAAAGTAGGTCAATGGGAATTACTGAGTGCATGTGTTGATACAAAGTGGGAGCACAGAGGATGGCTCCTAATTTAAGAAAGAAGCAAAAAGTAAATAAAATAAAGTGAGGTATTGCTCTAATAAGCTAAGACCTAAACTGAGTTCTGATCACTGAAAATAGATTTGGGAGAAATGGACCTAGAATTTGAAATACAAAGAGTGAGAGAAAATTAGGATCCTCTATCACTCGCTCTCCTAACATTTGTGGCTAAATGGAGGAAGCTTCGGATAGAACATTGTCTAGAAGAGAGGCTGGAAGATAAATTGGATGTGCATTATGTTGCTATTTGGACAACGTTGCTTGCCATTGAGGCTTGGGTGGACTCTTTTGGGTGCTGATGTGGGATTTGGAATGGCCATGTTGCTGGGGTCATTGAGAATTAGGGGTAGTCCCTCGAGTTTGCATTGATCTAGAGTTTGGGGCCATACTACGAATGATCTGTCTCTTGGTACCCCTAGTAGATGGGTTCACCAAGAAGAAGTGATCATTTGGCGGGAGGTTGGTTTAGGAGGTGGCAAGAGAATTTGGGATCGAAGTTTGAGAACCTCCTACATGTAAAGAACCAAGTATTGTTGGTTAGGATACCAAAAGAAATAGGAAAGTGTTTGTGACTCCCTAAACATAGAGTCAAATAGCATGCAAATCTCGTAGTAAGGGGGATAGCAAAAAATGAAATGCTTCTCCGTCTCAACCTCCCGAAGATGGCATAGCTAGCAGATCTTGTTTGTTAATTTCTTTAAAACCAGTGCCTAGATAAATGAGATCAAATCTGATTTACACTACTGGAATTATTTAACTTTGCAGCGGAAAACTAGAAAAGCAAAATCACACATGGACAATTATTTTCTGCTCTTCAAGATCAGTTCTGCATTCAAAATAACTTCGGAACTTACAAGAGCTCTCATACACCGGAGAATGGATTTGAGAAAGAAATCCACAAACACCCTGCAAACCTGATAAATCACAATGCCTCGATTTGCATGAAACTGATCTGTTGAGGCTGTCTGTACGGATCTGTACGACCGATTTGATGCTATAATAAATCTCTGCAGCTCACACATGCTGCCTGTCTACTGCTGCTTGATTGCTGTACAGATCTGTTGTACGACCATGTGCGTGCTGCCTCGATTTGTGTGCAGTTGTTGTTGCCCTGATCTCTCCTCGCCTAATTACTCACTCACTGTGAATAATTAATTGTGTCTTGACTCTTCCCTTTGCTGTCTTTTTATAACATTGAGTTGGTCCAAATCCCTAATCTCAATGGACGAGATTAAATCTCATTGCCCTGTTAGATCAATGGCTCACATTTAATTTAAGTCACTAGTGCCAAAACTTAGGCACCTTATTAAATTAAACTCACTTTATAAAAAGACGTTCACTTTATTAATTAATTAATAAAGTGAATGTCTTTTAGGAGTCATTAAATGACGATTTCCACAAGTTAGACGCACCTTGTGGAATGTCTGAGCTACAATCATCAACACTGTCTCACTGATCAATTCGATGCTCTACCTCCACTTGAAGTCTATGTGAACCCACTTAGAATTGGACAAAGGGGATGCAAAGAGTATGCATCTAGTGACGATGTGTGTACGAAGGGCGGATAGTAAGTCCACCCCTCAGCTCCATGAAATTTTGTACATAAAGGGCCATCTTCGATCGAAACTTGCCTAGTGGTTCTATTAAAGTGATCTTTGTATAGTTCTTGTAGATGTTGTCTCGGGTGATCCTATTCAACTCTTTCCTAGTAGGTAGGTTGTGGCCAGGGGCATCAAGTGAATATTTATACTAGGGGAGGTGGTCCATTGAGATACCCACAGATGCCAAAAGATTCAAAACCCTCACAAACCAACCACGATCTTGTTTGGGGGGACTAGGCAAAGCAATGAACTCTAATAAATAGTAGGCTAGGTATGAGTACCAGTTACACCTTGCCACTATGTCTGTGTAGCCTCGAACATGGTGGATGAGTGAGACCAAGTTGAAAACAGTCTCAAGGCAAAGGAGGCAGGCACCAAACTTAGCAAGGAAGATGGGTGTGAGACTGTCTAATTGCATCTTGATGAAGCGTTGAAGGTGAAGGGTTTGCACCCTCTCAGTGGTGGCCTAGTTAGACTCTAACAAACAAGCCCCCCAAACCTCTAAACTATATAACATTGTGGGCCGAATAATGGAATTCATGAGAGACATCTTGGACAAGATGTCTTTAAGTGATGTTGGAAGCACTATTTCTTGAGCGGGGCTAAGGATCCGTAGCCTTTATTAACTTGGGGTTGGAGAGCATGTCTCAAACTGAAATGGATCCCTAAGAGCTAAACCCTCAAGCATGTGTAGGAATTGGTGATCTTGATCTCCTCCCCTCTAAAGAAAAATTGGTAATCAATGAAGACCTTTTCCATCTTGTTGAAGATCATAACCTTAGTTCTACTCAGGTTGATCATGAACTATTGAAGGTCACAGAAAAGAGTTAATGCATCCAAATGTGTATGCAAACGCTCTAGGGAAGAGGCTAAGAGGATCAAACCATCAACAAAATGAAGTATAGAAATCAATACATGGTGGAGGCACCCATCACTATCATAGGTATGCCCATAAAGGAATGATTCCAACTCATCAACGTAAATCCCAAACAAGGAGGGAGATAGCGGGCACCCTTGCTTGACCCCAATATTACTCCTAATGAAATTTTCCACTCTGTGTGTTGTGTGGAGATGACCCAGGATAGACTCATATAGGCACTTGATGGTTTCCAGTGGAGTCTCAGAAATGCCAATATCTATAAGCCTATGGAATATAGCCTCTTGTGGAGTCGAGTAAAAGGCTTTCTGGAAGTCTATGAAGCAGTAATAGAATTTTGAAGAGCAATGCCACACCTACTCAATGATGTCTCATCTTGTAAGGATATGATCAATGGTTTGATAGACAGGTCGAAAACCAACTTGTTCTCTAGTTGTAAGGTGTCTCCACTCAAGCTCTTCAGAAAGCATCAAATCGAGGACAATAGTGTAGAGCTTCGAGAATGTAAGACCAACCATAATTGTCCTATAATTGTTACGATCTCCACTGGAATCTGATCTGTGAATTGGGTGGATAACATGGTGGGAAACCTATGCTAACAACATGATTAAACAAGTTGATAATGTGAGGATCGAGGGAGTCAAGCCCATGTTTGAAGAACTTGGCCTGAAATCCCTCCTTATCCACTGCTTTGTCGATGTTCATAACTTTGACAACCTCTCAAATATCTTGGTATGAGAATAAGTAGCAAAGATTGGGGGTGGAAGTGACCTGGATCAAGCGCTGCCTAGGTATTTCATAGAGTGCAGAAGTATGGGAGGACATGGAGGGAGGGGGGAGTGGCAAAAGGTTTTGTGGGAATAGAAAAGGGAAACACATAATTCATGTCTCTTCTCTAATATATAGAGGCATTTCTTGTGGTGGAGGAGGCAACATTGAGAATTTCTCAGTTCTAGATAGGAAGAGTGATTGTRAATAAAGGAAAATTGAAGTTGGCTATGGAGAGCTTTACAATCCTCKTCATACCATTGGTTCATAAGGAAAGACTTGGGTTTGGGAGAGGAGGGGGATCAGATGAGGTGGGGATAAGTGTTTCTTAGCTTTTGGGTTGATCCAAAAGTGTTTATACCATGCTAGGGGTGCCTTCATGTGATGTGAGGTGCATGGTGAAACCCTAATCCCTTAGTTGTATCTTAGACCTTTTGGTTGATGACATTTGGAGAGCTTTCTATTATTGGTTGCTCGACTTTGGACTTGGCACTATATGTGGCACATTCCTTGATGAGGCGGTTATCATATGTGGCATTGATATCTTCTACATGGCATGCCTATTGAGGAGGATGGGTGCTTGCATGGGTGTTGGATCTACCTTGGAGGAGGAGCAATGGGCACTAGGAGGGAGGGCACTTATCCCTAGAAGCATTGGGACCAATTGGCATGCCTTGGGAGGATGAGCGCTTCACTTGAGGATGCTTGGGTTGAGGGCACATTGCTTGGGGTTGTATGTGGACTTAGGACACATGTTGATGAGGAACATTGGAGTATTGGATGCTTGTCTTAGAGAGTGAGGAGCCTTTTGATGAGGAGTGCTTGACACTCTTAGTAGATGCTTGGAGAGTGCACCACTTGAGGAACCTTGTCTTGACATGTGCACACCTTGGAGAGAGAGCGGTTCACTTGGAGACCTTATCTTGAGAATTAGATTAGATTGCTTGTGGATCGAGTCCTCTTCTGCCCAACACTCCTCAACATGTGTGCCAAGGTAGTTACTTGCTCCAATTTTTCACCTCGACATGTGTTCTGGTCCACAACCAACCTCCATGAAGTATGCTCCTCAACCCAAACGTTCTCAAGTGAAGTATCCAACTTCCAAGGTGTATGTCACATGGTCCCATGCCCTTAGGGCTATGTGCCCTCCTTCCAGTGCCTAATGTTCATCATCCTAGGTAGGTATCTCTCAATGTGTGCACCCAATGGGTTGGTCATCATGCCACATAGGATAACAACCTCCTAGGTAAGTGCACTATGCTAGCACTCTATCCAAGGTAAAGCATCCACTCAAATTGAGCTATTCATATGTCCAACAAGCACCACCGAGGGACTAGGAGACCTAACACTCTGCTAGCTAGGTGAAAACACTTTTGGAGTAACCCTTGAAAGCTAATAGAAATTTATGAGGCTATTGATTGATAGGGGATGTTAGAGTTGTTCTTGTTACTCATTAGAGGGATGCTACATTGGCCCTTTTCGAACAAATCCAAGCCATCATATAGAATAGGTGGGCTAAGTTGAATACTCCTCTTCACATGGATACATTTGCACTCAATGCGAAATGGTTTGTGGAAAAGCCTAGGAGAGTGCGAACTATCAATGTTGCAAACATCGACAAAAAATTGCCAAGGGTCTTGACCTAGGGACATTGGAAATTTTTTGAAACAATAAAAATACAAAATATATTCATTTTTTTCATTAATATATATATATATATATATTTGTAATAGGACATGGTCCCCAGGGCCTTCGTGTCACATATCCCACGTGTCTGACATAGATATGTTAGGACACATGTCGGACACATGCCCTAAATGTGTCTTTATTTCAAGGCATGTGTCACATGATTTTTTCACTTTCTTTTGTCATTTTCAATGGGCACTAGGAGATTTGGAGGCTATCATGTGCTTAGAGACAGGGGGTTAAGAATCCCTATGCTTGGTGGGCAACTCATGGGGCAACACGCCTTCTTCTACAACAATTAGCCATGAGGCTCCTCTCTTGGGTTACTTCATCCTCTTGTTGCAAGAGGAATTGGAGCACATATGGGAATTTGAACAGTTTGAAGAAGAGTAGGCTTGAGCAATCCAGGGTAGAGAGTGTTGTATGTGCACACCAAACTCCGTGTTATTTACAAGCAGAGGGAGGAGTGGTTGAAGGGAAAGACAAAGATGTGGCATGTGTTTCCTGATGATATGGGTTTGGACAACAGTGTTTAGTTGGCATTAGCCAACTTGGATCTTAATGAACTAATGCTAGAGCTAGTCACTTTTGATGATGATGATCCTCTTGAGGGGTCATCCTCCACACCATTAGATGCACATATTGGATTGGATATAGAGGAGGAGGAGGAGGATGGAGGAGAGAATAGTGGTAGTGATGTTGATTTTGATGATTATGACATGGAGGACTACTGACAGTCACGACTCATGAGCTATGAGATTCTTCCATCTATGGTTCTAGTATCTACCCTGTTTTGTATTTGCCATTGGCATTCCCACCTATAGTATCAGTGACTCCGACTCGGTATTAGATGCACAGATTGGATTGGATATATAGGAGGAGGAGGATGGAGGAGAGAGTAGTGGTAGTGATGTTGATTTTGATGATTATGACATGGAGGACTACTGACAGTCACGACTCATGAGCTATGAGATTCTTCCATCTACGGTTCTAGTATCTACCCTGTTTTGTATTTTCCATTGGCTTTCCCACCTATAGTATCAGTAACTCCGACTTAGTATCTATGTACATAATACATTTCAATTTTGATGACTTAATGAGAATTCTGCATCTTATGATTCTAATTTCTTGTGTGTTTGTCATTTGATCATCATTGATGTAGTATTAGTAATTAGTACTAGTAACTAGTTGTATGATTGAATTTGTATCATGTAAATGTTATAGTTTCTAACAAAATTTGAATCTTTATGTCTATATTTCATTTGTGTATGTGTAATTTTCATTTTTTTTATATATATATATATATAAAACGTGTCCTTTGTGTCCTGTTTTTGGGGTTGTCGTGTCACATGTCGGACACTCGTATTTTTGTGTCCTCTGTATCCTGTGTCATTGTGTTAGGTGACTTATATATACGAAAAAAACACTGATATATAAGATGTATACAATGTATAAGTTTCCAAATAATACACCAAACATTAATTGTTGATACTAATCCTGATAGATGTCGAGTCAAGACTCAAAATTGAATACACAATACAAACTACATCAAATATATAATAAATGTATCTCATCATCGTGAGTCATCTACAATGATCAATCACCTCCCATAGAAGTGCCAAGGCTTAGGAAAGAGTAATCAACTATGTTACATGAAATACCTAGACCATGGAATTTGTTGTATGTTCATTGATAAGTTGAATCGACGCAGAATGCTTCCCTACACTCTTCCCTGCCCACACATCCCACACAAGATTAGATATTAATGCACTTAAGAATGGCATTTTTCAAACAAATGATCTAGACAGTGGAAACAGATACAGGAAATTAATCTGTAAATTGCAATTTTTTGTAAACATCATGATGCGACGATTCTTACTAAAAATTGAAATTTTTTGTCTAGGATTGGACATCATGAAAAATCAGGACATTGGCAATTTGGTTAAGAAAAAGAGCACAAGAAAGACACAAGAACTTGGCGGAAAAGGCTTTAAGCCATTCTCAACAGATGTATTCATCTCATGATATCAATTTATAGTACGTGGATTTGACCACTTCTAGATCTAGATCTCACTGATAACTCATCAATGGATAATGACAACAACTCATCAGTAGACAAGGATGACAACTCATAAGAATGTGGTCTCGGACTTTGTGATTGTCTAAGGACTCACAGTTTAACACCCCCCCCCCCCCCCCCAATCACAAGTCTGAATAATTATACCAATAAGGCAACGATAACTAGTGCGTAAACCGGTATCATCTTTAATCTTCAATATGAAACTTTTGAACTGAGCTTCAATGAAGATATGCCTAAAAACCACCAATATGGATGTTAAATGGTTCATCTTAAATGAACTTTCAGAGAGAGTATAATTTCTGGAAGTGAACAACTACCATGTCTGGACATTCCCCTGGTAGTTGGTGAACAAATAGGATAACCAAAGCTATCTTTGAAGTTAGACACAATTAGGTGTCGAACAACATCTCAATGAATAGTTGATTTGATTGTAGATAACTTGTTGAGGGGACTAGTTGCAATGTTGGAATTCCCAAATGCTGATTGAATTTGATTGATAGGTCTTCGAAACTTTAAGCCTGACTATCATCATTGATATTTGATATTCCCCCCTACCAGGTGCAGGGTGAGAAGATTGTTGAAGGGATCCAATCTTGAGCTTTTGGATTCTTTTGTTTTTGAAAGGTTCAACATTGCATTTGATGGTTTTGTTGGTTGTTCACTATCCAATTTCATCAATCTCTGTGGTGGTTTGGTTGATCACTAACCATTTTCAGAATATACTCCCCTCCTAAAGGTGCCAGAGAGTATCTTGTTGTTTATCAATGTACTCCCCCTCTTGAGGTGTAGAGAGTACCATCTTTGACTCGTTGTTGTTTATCAATGTACCGGGTCATAGACTAGACTGGTTCAAACCGACCATTCAAACCGCTAGTGACTGGTTCCGTATGGAACCGGTTTTTTTTCTCAAACCGTCTGGTTCCGTACGACCGGTTTCGTACAGTCGCCTTACGGCCGGAAAAGTAAGGGGATTTTCAAATCTTTAAAAAAAATTAAAAAAAGGGGCATGCATTGGAAGGTTCTAGAAATGTCTAGAGCCCCTAATAAACCTATAAAAGAAACCCCACCCCCTCTATTTCACTCACACTATTTATTTGGTTTCTCTTGAGTTTGTGAGCTAAGAGTTTTTGTTGATTTTAGAGATCTGATTGCAGGGCTGATTTGGAGAGGTTGCTAGGCTGATTTGAAGAGTTGATTGTTGGGCTCATTTGGAGAGTTCTTTTGTTGAGTTTCTTGGACCAGATTTGGAGCATATTTGGCGTTGATTTGGAGCAGACTTGGACAAGTTTTCTTGGGCAGATTTGGAGCTTGTTTTTTGGGGCAGATTTCAAGGTATGTAAACTGTGCACTTACTCCCAAAAATCATATTGATTACTCTCCTTAAAATTATTGTTGTTTTCTCCTAGCAATTAAAAAAACATAGGGTTTTTATTTGCAGATTTTTATTTGTTTCCATGGCTCCTAAAGATAAGAGGGAACCATCATGTCTTCATTGTCAATTGATTAATGGGAAAATGGTTTGTAATTATTGCCAAAAGGAGGTTGGTGGGGGAGGTATTAATAGGATCAAGCAACATTTAGCCCATGCAAGGGGGAATATAAAACCATGCTTGGAAGTTTTTGATGAACTAAAAGCTGAGATGCAGGGC
>SNQJ01S0006794.1:79250-94323 GCA_010110895.2 Picea sitchensis | reverse complement strand
GATTATACAAATGCATTGAGCACATGGTCCCTGATTCCAACAAACAAGATGAGATACACAACAAACTCTTGCATTTCAATGAGAGTATTGGTACCTTTGGCATGGCTATGGCTGTTCGAAGTAGAGCAAAAGATCCACCAAGTAAGTAATTGTAAAGTCTTTCAATTATATTATTCATGGAAAAAATTAAGTCAAACTTTCAAACTCCTTTGCTAAATCTTCTTTGTCTTTACATGTAGCTTATTGGTGGCAGCAATGCTTCTGGGTGTGAACGCAACTAGAGTGTTTTTGAGCGTATACACACCAAGAAGAGAAATATTTTAGAGCAAAAACGGTTGAATGATATGGTATTTGTTCAATATAACCTTAGGTTGAGGTGCAACCAATTGTTGAACAAGACCCCTGAATCCAACAACATATTCTTGGATGATGTTGATCCCTCATCAGATTGGGTTGTGGAGACTCAACCAACAACTTTTGACAATGAAGACCTTTCCTGGATGGATTTGGATCCCCAACCACATCAAGAGAATGTGTGCACTGATGTTGCAATTGTGTCTTTGCCTTCTGGACCAGGGGAATCAAGCCATGCTCGGAATCCCCCTGTTGAGTCTACTCATGTTGAGGATGTAGATGATGACTCTGAGTCTGAGTTTCAGTATGCAAATTCAAATTATTAGATTGTGTAGTCTCTACTCTCTAGCCTCAAGCCTAGACTCTAGAGTTATTTTTGGACTTTATAGGCCATTTAGAGCCTTTTTGATGATGTATTTTGATTCAGAAATTCATATGACTATGGAATGCACTTACTCTTAGTGCTATTTTGGTTTTATACACTGTTAATTGTTATATATATGAGAAACTTTGCAAATTTGTGTATAATGGTTTGGATTCACATGGATGCACATGAATATGTTTTTTTTTTTCAAAATTTGAATATTTTATGTATTTTTAGTCAACGATTTTTTGATTCGGGTTTTTTCCAGTTCCGGTTCCGGTTTTTTGGGTCGACCAGTTCAATGACCGGTCCAGTTCTGGTAACTTTGCTCCTGCCACCTCCAGAGAAACTCCCAACTCTAGTTGGAATCTAACACATCCAACCCCCTTCACTGCATGCATGGTGCTAGCCCCACATTTCACATAGCAATCTGAGTCTTTATCTGAAACATTAAGGAACATCAACCTCATTCTCGTCATACGACGAGATGAGCCACTGTCCATAGCCCATCCCAAACTCAAAAAAAAAATTTACTACCCAGATCACTACTCGAGGCTGCTCGGGGTTGCTCGCTGCCAGATCCCCACTCGAGGCTGCCCGGGGTTGCCCGCAGCCTCCTGCTGCTGCCAGGGTCCTTTTCTAGGCTATCTAAGCCCTTTCTAGGTGTTGCCCGGCTATGTTGCCCCGTTGCCTAGGGCACCTGCTCGCTTCCCGGACAATTCTAGGTCTGCCCAAAGATTTCTGAGCAATTTTCTCGCTGCTTGACGTACCTTCCCCCCTGGCCCGGACCTTCCTAGGCTGACCTGGGCTGCCTGACACAATCTCAGCAAGATGGGATGACTGTTGGCCCTCCTGGCCCACGACTACTTGCTGGCCTGCAACTTGTTGACTGCTATTCCACGCTGGTCAGCGCTCCCCTGCCCGCGAGTCATCCCTCACTCAGTCGATCTCTCTAGTTTCTCCCACGGCCTAAGCCTCCACCCAACTGATCTGCGACTGTTCCCAATGACCTCCTGCTATCGGCTGACACCTCCACTAACCAACGACTGTATCTTTTACGGCTGCTACCCGCGACCACTTACCTCTGGCTGGCTGTTGCAATCCGAGTCGACTCTTCTCGCAACCAACGACTCTCTCTTTATAAACCGTGCGACCCTCACTCCTTGTTTTTCCCCACCCGTCATCAATTTTTGCTGACTGTAGTCCGCTACTAGATCTGACCTTCGCCTTTGCAACCTCATTTATGAGATCGATTTGCTGCGCACGGATGCTCCTCCTCTAACCGCCAAATCTCTCATGCGAACTTCACTTCTGTTGGTCGATCCTTTGCCAATCGTCTTTCCTTGTTGGCAGCTACCCTGATGCCTAGCTCCCGCAGTTAATCCAATGCCCACTAGCCGCCGCTTTTACCAGCCGACGACTGCTCCTACTTGACACCCACGACCAACGGTTGATTTTTATAGCACGAGCTGCTACAACCCAATTTCTCTAGCTATCTGTTCACTATACTAAGTCGGATCACGATCTCAGGCCTGATCTGTAACTTCAGCAGCCGACGGTTGATCCATACGACGTATGGATCCGTACGACGAATCCCTTTTTTTTTTTGTAATTACCCTTCTGCAGACTGAAACTTTAAAAAAAATTCCCGCAAAAAAGTAAATTTTTTTCCTGTTGCAGAATCGATCTCGTACAAATCTGGTTTCACCTTCAAAGACTCAGCTCTGATACCATGTTGAATTTCCTGAACCTAGCACACGACAGCTAATTCCGAGCAAAATAAATTTACTGAACTAAAGCACAACTAGGTTACTCAACGAAAATATAAGCAGAAGCATAAAATAGAAACCAAACACATTTGCACACGAGATTCGGGTAAACACCCCTGGAAAAACCCTTGCGGGAAAACCAGTTCTGAGTTTGATTTTATTAGATAAAATCTTGGGCTCCCATCCTCGAATAATGGCCCATTAGAGGATTACAATGCTGCAGTTGATAGCCTAGCTCACCTGGCTGCTATCTCCCTCATTGCCCCCTGCACACTTCCTTAGCCCTGCTCACTCATACACAAGTACATGAGCAAGACTCCCTCTTGCTCCTATGCACTCATTATGTGCCTCTCACTCTCCTTGGATCTACTTTTATAATCCCCTAATGACTAAAACCCTAACTTTAGATTTCAATGACCAAGATTAGATCTTGGATCTCACGATCTAATGGTCACGACTTAGATAAAATCTTGGGCTCCCATCCTCGGATAATGGCCCATCAAAGGATTACAATGCTGCAGCTGGTAACCTAGCCCACCTAGCTGCTATCTCCCTCGTTGCCCCATGCACACTTCCTCAACCCTGCTCACTCAGACACAAGTACATGAGCAAGACTCCCTCTTGCTCCTATGCACTCATTGTCTGCCTCTCACTCTCCTTAAATCTGCTTTTATAATCCCCTAATGACTAAAACCCTAACCCTAGATCTCAATGGCCAAGATTAGATCTTGGATTTCACGATCTAATGGTCACGGCTTAATCTTTCATTGAGATGACTTAAATCACTTAAGTCACTTAGCCTTACAAAAGTCACTTTAGTCATTACATAAAAGCCACTTTAAAGAGTGTCCCTCGGACACCTCCACATGCCAGGCACCGCCAATGCGGAAGTACCTATATGATCTACCCCAAAAGATAACAGTTTTTGTGATTTTTTCAAGCAAATGTGTCTTTATCTATGTTTGAACTAGACAGTAAGACTTATGCAACTTCTCAACTTGTTGATTCCATTGCCAATAACTTATCTAGTCATAATTAATTGTTTTCTTTTTATCCTTCTTCTTCTTTCGACATTTTTCTGAGAGGTGATTTGTCTTCCCACAATGAAGACAAGGATGGAGATCAAAACATTGATTCTCCATGTGACCAACTCTATGACAATGTTGGCACTTATTATCAAGATTCTTAACTTCTTCAAGAAATCCCGTACTCACAAACTAAATCAGTTTGGAGTAATTTGGGATATGAAAGTTGTTTCCTTTATCAAATCCTAAGACATGTCGATTTTTGTTAAATAACAATTCTTCCCAAGGTCTGACGATCATCGTGGAAAGATTATTCTGTAATTCTTGATGTTCTTCTTTTGTATTTTCAAATTCACATTTGCTACTACTACTATCACTTTGTGTTTTTGCTTGTAACTCACTTTCAATGAGATTTCCCTTCATCAATTCCATTTCATAACTCGGAAAGGAATAACAAATCATATCTTTTGTTGCCTTTGCATCAACCATCAGGTCATGTGTATCACTAGCATTAACCTTTTGCTTTAGGTCATTTGTATCACAACTTGCGTTAGCCTTTTGTGTTAGATCCTTTGTGTCACAAATTGCATCAAACTTTTGTATGAGGTCATTTGTTGCACAAGTAACATCCATCATTTGCATTAAGTCATTTTTGGCACATGTGGTATCAACCATGCTCTCAATTTGTTTCTCCTTTTGAATTAATTTTAGCTCAAGTGCTTCAATCATTTGATCCCTCATATCAATTTGATTGTGAAGATCAATAACCCAATTATGCAATTCATGTTTGGAGTCTTGTAATTCCTTGATTTCTTGAATGGTGTTTTGTAAACGCTTTCCTCCTTCACCCATTTTATATTTTGCACTTGTCATGCTTGCTTGTACTTGCTCGCTTGAACTTGTTTCTTTTATATCACGCTCGCTTGAACTTGTTTCTTTTATATCACGCTCGCTTGATTGTTGTCAACCTCAGGGTGTCGGGTTCAATTGAGAATGCACCCCAAGTTGTGATTTTTACAATGATTTAATTTTGATGACTCTCTTGACTTCCTTATTCAAAATTTAGGTAGTTCCCTTTACAACGGGTCTTCTTGTAATTCCTTTATTTGAACAAATCAATGACTTGGTTCAACTTTAACCTTATGTTTCAATTTCAATGAAACAACAAACTATTAACTTAAAAAACACTTGAATTTAAGACTATAGATCAACTAAAGCATATTTTACATGAACCATATATGGTTACGACCGAGTTTTTGACAATGCTTAATGAAGATTTGAGGAATAAAGAACTCTTTGTCCTCTAGTTATATGAGATTACATATTTTGAATGATCGATATTTTTTAACACATTGTTACTCCATGTGTGTTGTGTTGAATGATAAATTGCAAGTCAAAACATGGTTACGACCTTTGAGTTTTTGACAATGCTTAATGAAGATTTGAGGAATAAAGAACTCTTTGTCCTCTAGTTATATGAGATTACATATTTTGAATGATCGATATTTTTTAACACATTGTTACTCCATATTTTGAATGATCGATATTTTTTAACACATTGTTACTCCATGTGTGTTGTGTTGAATGATAAATTGCAAGTCAAAACTCGACATAAAACATCATACATCCAAAATCAGACAATCACACCGTACACAATCACACAAGTACAGCATGTACCTTAGACCCCCATATTCGATTTCGAGACAAGTGTAGGACACATGAGCCAAACAAAAATTTGATTTATTATGAATATTTTTCAAGCAATGACAACAATGTTTGCTGAAACACAATTGTCATATGGCTTCATTAGAAGTCTTCAATTCTCAACACATGCCATGTTACAAGTTCTCACCAATTACAACTCTTCAAGCTTTCTTCTTTACAATACTTTGGCAAGACTTTTGATTGGCTCGAAAATTCAAATCCCAGGGCCCAATATCTTTAATTCACCAGATATGCTCAAAATTTGCTAGGAAAATGAAATCTGGGGCCGATCAAACCTCATATCTTTAATTCACCACAGACTACTAGAAAAAAAAAAAAAAAATTTCTTAGAAATTTAAATCGTAGGGCCAATCAAACCATACATCTCTAATTCACGACCATGAAAATCTTAAATTTGCTCGAAAATTTAAATCCTAGTAGTTGATTTGACCTTGTATCTTTATTTCACCAAAAGACAAATATTTTTCTGAATTTCTTTTTAGTGGAATTAACTCATAGGAGTTGCTTGCCTGCAACTTTTGTTTCATCATTGATATTGCCCCCTTGTCAAGTGCAAGGTGAGAAATATGTGGAAGGGATCCAATCTTGAGCTTTTGGATTCTTCTGTTCTTCAATTGTTCATCATTGTATTTGGTGGTTTTGTTGTTGGTTGACCACAAACCATTTTCACAATATATTTCCCCCTTCAAGGTGCTGGAGAGTATCTTGTTGTTTGATCAATTTACTTCCCCCCTTGAGGTGTAAAGAGTACCATCTTTGACTTGTGGTTGAATTCAAAAGATATTATGTAGAATTGGGTCCCAATCATGCCCAAAATTGTCATTTGGAATAGTTGTTTGAAAGTCTTTTGCTTTTGTAATTTTTCCATGCAACCGTCTTTACCTATGTTTGAACTAGATGGTAAGACTTATGCATTTTCTTGACTTGTTGATTCCATTGCCAAAAACTTATCCAACCATAATTAATTGTTTTCTTTTTATCATTCATCTTTTTTCAACATTTTTTTGGGAGATGATTTGTCTTCCCACAATGAACACAAGGATGGAGATCAAAACACCGACTCTCCATGTGACCAACTCTATGACAATGTTGGCACTTATCATCAAGATTCTTAACTTCTTCAAGAGATCTTGCACTTAGAAGGAGTAATCTGGGATATGAGGCATTCCCACAAGGGGCCATGGTGTCAGGCATGTGGGAATCTTTGTTGGCACCAGATTACACCTTCGTTTAAGTGAAAACACCCTTGGGATGAGGCTAGGACCTCTTGGGCTTGTTGATGGGCTTTGCGGGCTTGTGTTTGGCTTTCACACCCACAAAGAGGAATAAAATATTCTAATTAATTGTTGAGTTTAGAAGGGGTTCCTAAACTCACTCATAAGACTCCTATATAAGGAGAGGAGAGATTGTGACAAATATCATTGTGTCATTATGGAGTTAGCATAAGTGAGAGTGCACTTGTGCTAGGAGCTTGGAAATTTCAGCAAAGTGAAATTCTGCAATTGTGGCAAATCTGGCCTAGGGTTCTTGGAGATTTTTTGTTTCAGTTTTCAGCCAAGGAAGGCTTCTGCTTCAGCCAAGAGAGGCCACACGTGTGAGGAAGAAGGAGCTGAGTTGCATGTATGAAGAGGAGAGTTGAACCGCACATGTGAAACGGGTCACACGTGTGAGAGAGTACAACTCGCATGTGTGAGCAGAACTGTACGAACAATCCGTACAGTCACACGTGTGGGAGAGGCAGAACAATCCACATGTTTGAGTTTTCTGGGCAAGTGACAGTTCATACAATCCATACGGCTAACGTCGACAGGCCGTACAAGTGACGTCAGCAGGTTTGAAGAATGGGAATTGTCTCGGGATTTTGCTAAGGTTGGTTTGCTGATTTTTGGTTTTCAGAGGACAAGTTTGTCCTCAAATTTTTGGTGAATTTGTGTCAAATGGGAGGGATGGTTTTGCCCTCGAAAATTTTTGGTTTTCAGAGGACAACTTTGTCCTCAGATTTTTGGTGAATTTGTGTCAAATGGGAGGGATTGTTTTGCCCTCAGAATTTCTGAATTTGACAAATTTATAGAACATAAAATTTTGTGTCTCAAGTGTGTGGATGATTTATCCCAGATCTTATTGTTTCCGCTGCTGTAATTTTCTGTCATAATTTCAGTGTAAAATTGTTCAATGATAACAACTAGCATTTATTGTTTGATCACTAGGAAGTAATTTTTAGATCTGAAATTAGTCACATAGAGTTGCATGTGAAAATTGACATGGTATCAGAGCTGAGACTTTAAAGGAGAGAGGGAGTCATCTCTTGAGGCACACTTGTTGATGCAAGTACAACAGGTTGTTGCAGATCCTTTGTTTTGTTCTAGGCAGGTCAAAATGGTGAATGCATTGAAGATTGAGAATAGGTTGGAAGGGGCAACTAACTTACGGGCTTGGAAGGCTAGGGTTCTTCTTCTGTTGGAGGAGAATGATCTCAAAGAGTATGTTGAGGGTGTGCTTCCAAGTCCTACTAATTCGCATGAATTGGCAGCTCACAAGAAGAAGGAAGTGAAGGCCAAGCGAATGTTGCTAGAATCCGTGAAGGATCACATGATTCTTCACATTGCTGAGAAGAAGTTTGCCAAGGAAATGTATGATGCTTTGGTGGGTTTATACCAAAACGAGAATACAAGCAAGAAGTTACATTTAAAGCACCAACTTCAAATTGTTAAGATGTCCAGTGAGGGCACAGTCGTGAGCTACCTTATGAAGATTACTCAGATCCGAGATCAGCTTGCGGCCATCAGTGAGATAGCTGAGGATGTTGAGCTGGTGAATGTAGTGTTGAGAGGTCTTCCCAGGTCTTGGGAACCATTTGTGCAGGGGATATGTGCACGAGAGACGTTGTCAGGGTTTGATAGACTATGGATTGATTGTATCTAGGAGGAGACTCGATTAGAGTCCAGGAATGGCTTGGTGAAGAGCAACAGTGATGAGAACTAGGCCCTAGCAGCCCGCACTAGAAAGGGCAGAAGAGGTTCTCTAGGTAGAAGGAGTTCTTCCGAGAGAGAAGCATCTCTACAACCAAGACGGAAGAAGGATCTTAGTAAGATCAAATGTTTTGAATGTGATGATTATGGTCACTATGCTTCATAGTGTCCACTTCGGAAGGGAAAGGGAAGAAGGCAACATGAATCAACAACAAAGGTTGATGAGGTTGCAAACAGGTTTCAGAGGGAGATCTTGTTGGTCTCCGCTCTTTCAGGTACAATTTCCAACAATGGGACTTGGTTGGTGGATAGCGGAGCCTCTTGCCATATCACAGGTGCACGGGAGTTGCTTGACAACTTCATAGAGACTGACTCAAACTTGTGTGTGGATCTTGGTATGGGAACCAAGCATGCAGTATGAGGATTTGGTACATTATCGTTCTGATTGGAGTCAGGAGAAGTGTCGAGGGTCTCAAATGTGTTGTGGGTGCTAGAACTCAGGAGGAGTGTACTCTCAGTCTCGGAGATTGAGAAGAAGGGCTACCATTTATTGTTTAGAGATGGGAAAGTGTTATTTGTGCCCAGAGGATCTAGCTTCAGATCAACAATGGTTCTTGGAGTTAGAGAGGGAAACCTATATAGGCTGAGGGGCCAGCCTATGCGAGTTGTGGCCAACAGTAATAGAGAGACAAATGAGGAGCAGGTAGCTCCACCAGTGGTACAGGCTCATAGGGAGCCAAAGTTCAGAGGGAGTCAACCCTCAGGATCCAGTGGGGAGGAGCAACCACCCAGGTCTGTTTAGAGGAAGTTGGACTTCAGAGGGGGTCAATAGGCTCAGAGGGAAGGAGCATCAGTCATCCAGAGGAAGTATACCTTCAGGTAGAGATTGAAGAGAGGAATCTTCCAAGAAGGTATCATGGGTTGAGGAGGCTAGACAGGAGGCTCTGAAGCAGGAGGCTTCTAAGAGCAGTGTATCCTCCATGGAGGACCGATTTGTTACAGCGGGATTTGCTTCAGTGGCCGAGGGAGAAACCAGTCAGGAGGATTGGAAAGCAAGATTTGCTTCAGTGACAGAGGGAGCAGCTAGTCAGGAGGATTGGAGTGCAGTTGTGGTAGCAAACCCCATATGGGAGACAAAAATAGAGATACTTCCTGGTGATGGAGGATGGAATGCCTCCCTCGCTAAAAGGGAGTGTTAATGCTTTTGTAGCATTGAGAGGCATTCCCACAAGGGGCCATGGTGTCGAGCATGTGGGAATCTTCATCGGCACCATATTACACCTTCGTTTCAGTGAAAACGCCCTTGGGATGAGGCTACGGCCTCATGGGCTTGTTGATGGGCTTTGTGGGCTTGTGTTGGGGTTTCACACCCACAAAGAGGAATAAAATATTCTAGTTAATTGTTGAGTTTAGAAGGGGTTCCTAAACTCATTCATAAGATATAAGTGGGATGTCTCATGACTGGGCATGAAAATCACAGATATAGCTCCCAAACATGCGGGAACATAAAAATACATAAAGTTTCATCCATCTTGTTATGTTGTGCTTTTCTACTAGGTCAATATTTGAACAGGAGTGCATAAGTTTTTTTCAAATATTGGTTATTCCAATATGTTGTGTCTTTTCCGTGTACAGATTCAAACATCGGCTGTAAGTCGATAGTTTACAGTACTTTTGATCAAATCAAAGCAGTCAGATAATGTTTCCATAAACACAAAGAAAAACACATAAGAGGTGGACCAATTCTAGCAGTTAAAATTGACCAGATGGATTCAACATTTGCCACTGCTAATTATAGCTTCATGTCTTGATAACCGTGATCTGATAGTGATTGTTGAGCTGGCATGTATTGTAAAATTCATAATATGATTTTACCTGACTGTCATCAATTACCTATGATATTTACTTGACTTTGAGGAAACACTTTTGACACAAGGAAATCACAAATCAGATTAAACAGGCCAATCTTAGCAGCTTTTGTTTCTCTGGGAATAAGTTACTGAACTTGCTAGGTTGAAGAGATGTTGTTTTGGAATTATGGTACATAAAACTCCAAATGCTCTGAGGGAAAAACTATTTGGAGGAAGAATATGCCTGTCATTAAAATTCATTTAAAGACCAAAAAGAAAATATGAATACCTTGTAGTATGCAAGAATGTCTTTGAAATGACCACAGCATGTCTTGAAATGGCAAGAAACATGAAAAATAGAAGAAAAAAATGCCACATAACAATCTCAAACATAGGGTCCAGGTCCTGGAGTCAATGGTTTGCCTGAGGGTACAGGAATGCCAGACCACAGAGTTTTGGGACAATAGGAACTATCATACTATGTATATTCTTAGGTTTCTCCAACCAGAATCTATTTCAAACTAAAAATGACATTTATTCTAATCTGGGTCAGATTTGCAAAGCAGAATTCACGAAGTTGAAGAAGGTGGACATAAGTAAAAGATCCACTGAGAAAAGTTGCAGTTTCGAGAAAGTTGCAGCACAGAAGAAGTTGCAGAGTGCAGTGGGTTGTGGCTCCATAGAGGTGCAAGAAAATATGGTGGTATGGTTGTGGGTCAGCAGGGGTTGGGTTGTGGACCTGCAAAAGCCCACAAAAAATATTGCTCTGTAGATTATGGCTCTGCAGGGTTCAGGTTGCCGACGAGGACAAGCCCCATGAGGAAAATTGTTGATTGTTAAAGTTGCGGACAGGTAGACCAAGGTTGCAGGCCATGCATAAGCTTGCAACCCCAATGTTGTGGCGTGGTCCAAAGATCACAAGCCCCAAAGGGTGTGGAATATGTGTGGGACTTTCAAAAGCTCGCAATGCCCAGATATTGCGAAAACGCAGGGACCATGCTACAACCCTGGGGTTGCAAGCTTATGTAGAAGCCAAACAATCATTTAGCCTTCCAAGTTCTGTCTGTTAAGATTCCAGTCCGGCGACAGGACCTTTGTGTGTGTATACAGTCACATGTATGTGTAAAAGTGGGAGGCTTAAAGCTACAAAAGGGAGTTTAGCTAGAGTGTTTATCTGAGAGGCATACATGTAAGCTGTGGTATTTTTGTAATACAAGCTTTGAAATAGAAGCTGCATTTACAAAACTCTCATTTTTGTTCCAACTCCGAAGCGTTTTAGTTCCATGAGCTAGAAATCATGATATCACTGTGTATAAACAAGCTCAGCTCCAAGGCACATTACAAAGCCCCTTTAAACCAAAAGGACAAAAGCTAAAAACACTTGTAGCAGTAAGACCACAAGTCTAAAAACCACATGCACATCAAGATTCAAATCCCCTTAGAACAAATATGAGATCTGCAGAGTTAAGCTTCAGGACAGAGTACAGAGTGAAATCTGCAGGACAGGCCACAGGACAACAACAGGAATTTTTGAGCCACGGCAAACCTACAGTACAGGATGCTTAAAAATTTTCAGATCACATTCATTTTAAACTTCCAATGCATCAGTATGCAGAGATTGTTCCCAGTGCAATATCAGTAAAGATTCTGAATTTATTGATATTTTTGTGCATAATGCCTGTAAAAAATTCTCTTGATGTAGGATACCATCTAGTTTAAACTTCAGATATAATGCATATGTTTTTAAAATGATCTCTTGGCTATTTTTAATATGTAACTCTGAAGGAAAATTTATAGTGTTTATCAGGTGTCCACTAACTTTCATTTGATCTTGGATTGCAGCTTCTATGGTGAATGAAGTATCTTATAGTTTCAGCGATGAATCATCAACTGCTCGACAATTAATTTCAGAGACAACAATAGAGGTACTTCTGCATTCAATTCATTCTGGTTGCAGAAGTAGAAAATTCATTCATGATGTTTCCTGTTTTATGATTCAACCATGGATTAATAATACAAAGCTGAGATTTGTCAGGTTGGCCTTGACATGAACAACCTATGTGCAAATCTGGATTAACAGTACTAACCTGAAATTTATCAGGTTGTTATTGATATACCTTTTGCATTTCGAGCAATACCTGTTCAGATGATAGAGTCTACAGGAAATCAAGTTTTGCAACAGCTGCTTAAAATTATGCTCCCAAGATTCTTGAGCCAGGTTGGTTAAATCTTCGAAACTTCACAGAAAAGTAATGTTTGAGACTGATTTTTTCTCTGATCATAATGCTTTTTACCAGGTTGTTCATTCTCAGTTTTAGATGGTTTATGTGTTTCACCTCTAACTCTGCAAAACAATTGTATTTAGTTGGCAATCTATGCAGGCGAAATAAATTATCCTATTTAAGGCAATGTAAGTCTTGTCATGGTTTAGAAGAGTAGGCTGGGGAAGTGTTGTTTCGCTTTGTATCCAAATTATGTAAGCCAGTAGGAATTTCATGAAAAGTATTTTGTGGGCCAAGTTTAAATCTGACACAGATTATAATGTCCATCCATTTAGCTAAAAAAGCAGTTTTTGTAGAAATCCCATGTACACATTCAATCTAATTTCTTCCTCTAGGCTTTGGTTGTCCATGGATTGTTTTCCTTGATTCATTAGCTTTTTGGGTACAATTTCTTATTCTCTGCCTTTTTGGCAGCTTGCCAAGGACTACAAGGCATGGGCTACTGGTGACACATCTCGTCGCCCCCTTGGGACAGGGCAAATCTGACATTAATTCTGGGAAGAGCAATCAACATCTTGATGTTTTCATGAAAGAATAATCACTGTAAATTGATTCTACATATTCTGTGAGATTTGCTGTCGTAAAGAGAATTTTTTGGAGTCAGAATGTTCAGGTTGTTTTTTTTCCAAATATCTTTAGCATTTTAATTTGTACATATTCTGCTAGATATTGCCTTCCTGGCACTTGCAGATCATCTATCAGGTCGCGCACACCCAGAATTATATTGTAATTTTATGCCTTGTTAGTGAAGCATGGTTTTGTACCCTAACTGCATGGTGAAGGGTTAGTTCAAACTTCACCATTATGGGCATGTCATCAAAATAGATTTCCATGTCATGTTTATGAGATCTCTGCTTTATTTTATCATTAAAACATATAGATCCTATGTAGTTTCAGAGTTACAACTATAGCTAGCAATCTACAGAGCAGCTTTGTGGAGGCATGCTAGCTAATCGAACAAGGTACTGGTACTCCCATGCTATTATATCACTTTTCAGGCGAACTGAGGTGCATTATCGGAGCATAGGTCCTACCTTTGTTGTTGACTTATTTGGAAACTAGTAAGAGCATATTCATCATCTTGGGAGCAATGAACAGTTTCTTTCTAATTCTTTTCATCAAACCTATCCATTTGCTTGTTTGGAATACTGTTTACAATCTCAACCATGTTTGTATACAATTTTGTATGATGTTGTATTTAGAAAATCTGCAAAGCTGGTTGATGAGAACCGATGGAGAGGATTTTGTAGTTATTTTGTTATTTAATGCTGAGAGAGGAAATAGAGTCAGTCAAACTAGCAACATGGGTGATAGCAATAACATTGAGGAAGTGACCAATTAATAAACGAGAATGGGAAGATAGTTTATAATCACATTGTAGATCTTTCAAGTTATGGTGAGAATATGGGTGCTTAATAAGCATGGTGTTATGTTTGAAACCTGAGTTTTGCCAGAGAAAAATCAATGGACAAGAGGTTTCTTATTATCATTGTGCGAAAAGCATGCCTTTTTCCAGTCTGGGAATATTATAATGCAATGTAGCAGACTTTAGGAAAATCCCTTTGGCTGGGAGGTATATATTCCACCAAAGTTGCAGAAGTGGTTTTTTTTTTTGGTATTCCTAGCTGTCAAATTTTGTTAAAGTACGATTTGTTGTAATCTTGTTTAGCCTTTATATGTTATATCTTAGATAAGGGGATGTAACAAACATAAATATATATAATATGTGAATATAAATAACTAATAAGTAATAATTAATTATGAAGAGACATGACGTATGAAAGGTCATGTCTCTTATGAAAGGGCACCCCTGTGCGGGATATATATACAAGCCCTCATTCCTCATTTGCAATCTTATTCATTCTTATCAATTATTATTAAATATATTTACTATCCTTAAATGGATTATTGCGTACTGTCCTATTTATATTGGATGTTTACATAGTGAACCAGTAGGTTCACCACAGTGGTATCAGAGGTTCGTTTTTCTAATCCCAAAGGTCATGTCTCTTATGAAAGGGCACACCTGTGCGGGATATATATACAAGCCCTCATTCCTCATTTGTAATCATCTTATTCATTCTTATCAATTATTATTAAATATATTTACTATTCTTAAATGGATTATTGTGTACTGTCCTATTTATATTGGATGTTTACATAGTGAACCAGTAGGTTCACCACAGTGGTATCAGAGGTTCGTTTTTCTGATCCTGGCCTTTGGCCAGTCTCTTTATCAGACCTTGTTTGATCTGGCTTTTGGCCAACCCCATCGTTTCAGAGTTTCTCTAAGAAATTTGGTCATTGACCACCGATCAGGCCTTTGGCCATTCAAATTTTCAAGTTCGTAAGAACTTCAGTCTTTGACTAATTCAAGGCTTTGGCCATATAAAACTCAGGATTCTGTTGAAGAACATTTCGCTGCCAAGAAATCAAGAACAACATATATCATAAATTCTGTTAAAAAAAAAAAAAACCAGAAATTATACAGAGAAAAAAACCCCATCGTAACCTGTTTCCCGTGACCCGCACCCCTTTTCCCTCCCCCACAGTCCACGGATCCCCACATTCCCTGCCCCGCATCATTTCCCATGACCATTCCCGGCACCTACCCCGTAACCCCGTAGCTCCTATCTCTCACCCCGATACAGGACCCACTGCAACCCCCGTAGACCCCGGTATCTCATCTCTCCACTCCCCCGCAAACCTCCCCACTCCTCGCGGTTCCCACCTCC
>SNQJ01S0006794.1:68216-78709 GCA_010110895.2 Picea sitchensis | reverse complement strand
AATATGAGTATATATCTCAATTCTATGTTACAACTATGTATCAAGAAGAAGTTGACATCGTCATCGGATTACCCTGGTTTAAAAGTCTAGGTACCTTCATATTAAACATAGAGAAAAAAGTTTGTGACATTCCCCTACAAGGAGAAAATGATAACATTACAAGACACCACATCGGAGCCAAATTCCGTAACACCAAAAGACTTTAACAATATCTCAGAAATGATGCTTCAAGAAAATAAAAAATCAATGCAAAGAATGCAAAACGAATTTGGCAAAGTTATCCAGGATAAAAGCAAAGAAATTTCTCGTTTAAAAGAACACAATAAAAAACTACTTACACAGATCAAGAAGTCAACGGTTCAAAAACTATGTGTTCAGAAGTTGGAACAAGAGAATCAAGAACACGAGAAGAACCTATCAAAAAAAATGAAGAAAATTCTCGTTCGAAAAGCCTCAATCACGAGCTACTAGAACAAATCAGAAAATTAAAAGAAGAGAAACTTGAAAATCCAAACATTAAAGCTCAAAAAAATGCCAATCCAGTTGAAGAAAAAACATATAAAGATGTTGGAGTACAAACGATGGAAGATCCAGGTAAAATTACCAATCAAAATTCAGCCATTATCAAGGCAACATTGCGGCATTGAAGAAAATCATATATCAAAGTCAAAAGAAGAAAATGCTACAAGTATGATAAAGGAAAATCATGTTAAGAGAACTCCCTCTCGACATTCAAATCATAAGAGTAGATATATTAACCAGTTAGAATATCAATATTATCCAAAACAAAAACCCTATAAACACCCAGTTTTGCAGAAGATCGAACTAGTGTGGGCAGACTCTTTCATAACTCGACAGTTCTGTTCAACTCTTCGTCACGCATATCGTCTGGTATCATCAATCTTAACAACACCAAAAACATAGAGTCATGCGAAGACATTACAAGCCAGAACGAAGAAGTAAGCCTCTCCATAAACATGCTTTGAGGACAAAGCATTTCTAAGGGGAAGGCAATGTAACAAACATAAATATATATAATATGTAAATATAAATAACTAATAAGTAATAATTAGTTATGAAGAGACATGACATATGAAAGGTCATGTCTCTTATGAAAGGGCATCCATGTGCGGGATATATATACAAGCCCTCATTCCTCATTTGTAATCATCTTATTCATTCTTATACAATTATTATTAAATATATTTACTATCCTTAAATGGATTATTGCGTATTGTCCTATTTATATTGGATGTTTACATAGTGAACCAGTAGGCTCACCATAGGGGAATAGAAAACCCGTGGTGACTATACATTTTATTAGTCCTTGCCATGGGACTATAACAATGAGTTTGCTTTTGATGTGACATTAATTTGTTTTAACCATAAATTTGTATATGCAATGTAATGTTTAACATAGGAAAACAAATATATATTTTTGAATATAATAAAAATATTTGTGTTTCTCATTTCTAATTGGTTGATAGAATTGAAGTGTTATTGCTCCCTTCACGTTTTTCAATATGTAGAATTAATTACATAATCAATGAATTTCACCAATCACCACATCTAAATATAAAAAGTTGTACTATGTATTTATTATTATGTATTATTATATTTATTATCTAATATATTATTTAGATTATATTTATTATGTAATATAATAAATATTATATAAAATATATATATTATTAAATTTGAAAGGTTTATTTTCAAAAAAAATAATTGAATATTTTTAAAATGCAATTTGCATTTGACTAGCTTAACTTAATTGGAAGGAAATTTAGGTTAATTCCAAAACTATACAATATCCACATTAAAGTGAAAATGTGGCCAGAGATCCTGGCCAATACGACATATGACAAATCTATAAACTAAGTGTCATGGAGCAGCACGTCTTCCTCCTTTCCTTGTGAGTCTAGGTTGGATTCTTTGAATTCCAATCTTTCTGACGGTATTAATTTTTCATTTAAAATCTTTACAAATTGATTTCTTTTAAGACTATGAAACTAGCCCCTAGTTAACATATTGTTCATGTTTCTCAGTAATCATCATAATCAATAATTATAGGGTGTCAGCGATCATCTCCATTTCCAAGTCTACTTGGCAGGGACTAAGTTGCCATGCAACTCTTGTTTACTTTTGTATTTTACTTTTTGAAATACCTAATTGTCAAATATTTTCTATGTATAAATTCTTGTAATCATGTTTATCCTTTACATGTTATATCTTTAAATAGGAAGAATAGAACTGATCTTTCCATTTCTTCTAATATTTCTAGGATATTTTACTATGGTGGCAACAACAACAAATATTAGATATTTGGCTAAATAGAAGAGGTTGTTGATGGCCATGCTAAAAGTGGTGGTTGGTTAATGACCTGAATCATTGGGTTTAGCATTTGCACTTAAAGAATAGATTCTGGTGTTATAAAATTGTACATTTTTTTCATTTATAAACAAATTTTTATTATAATACTTTTATGATTTTGCCAAAAATGTCACACATGTCGGGGCACATATACATTCATATATTTATCATAAAACCATTTTTATGACTTAAAAAATATGATAGTGGAGGGCACCTACATGCTCTGAAGATATAATATGATGCATAAGCAACTCAATAACACATGAAAGAGTGAATTTTCGCAAATAAAAATATACAAAATTGCAGGAAGAATATATACGAGTTAGATGAAGAATGTTGCCTTTTAGATGGTGAAAATGGGTTTGATATAGCTTATAAGAAGCTTGCCATATATTGAGAAGCATCTCATAAAGGTAATTTTCTTAAATTTAATTGAGTGTACTAACTAGCCCTAAGGGTTGGAACCATTCATCCAAGGCATGTTGTGGATGGGGAGGTCATTGGTCACAAGTCAAATCCAGTCAAGTTCCTCAAGGTTACCAACAACTATGGTGGTTGACGGTTGAGCCAACCTTCATCTGGATATTTTGAGGAAGATGGAGGATCCCATGAAGTGTTCTTTGGGAAAAAAGAATGTATTAAGGTTGAATACTCAATTAAGGGGTGTTAAATCCTAATTAAGACATAAGCCCATATATGCAAAATTGATGATTTTTAAACCTTATTAAGGTTGATAAAATAAAGTTTCAAAGGGGTTAATAAATGAAGGCTTTTAAAGGGTCAATTGAGGATATTTACGTAGGATTTCACCCGTACACATTGTATATATCCCCTAATAAATGTAAGTAGAGTTCATGATTATGTTCAAGATTGATTATGTTGTACTTTGAGGGCACAATAGATACTCATCATGAAGGATAACCTTTGGTTATCATTTAGAGATTATTAGGCTCTTTCTTTTGGTTTATCTAATGGTGATTAATTTATTGGACTTTAAACCCTCATTAGTTCTTCAACACGAGGTCATGTTCTTGTAAGTATTTCTTATTATGCATGCCACTATGCCACTTAATGAGAAGATTTTTCTTAAATCCATGTTGATTTCATATAGCCATTAATTCCAACTCTCATGCTAAGTGCAAACCTTCAACTATTGATTACATTTGCAAGTAGCTTGAACGAATTCTATATTGATGCATATTATTTATTTTCATGGATTATTGTTTCTAGTGTTATGTTGTTGGACAATAGTACATAATTACTTATGCAAAATTATAAGCACATTCCCAATGGCTATAATGTTCTTTGAATTATAGTTCATTCCCTTTGTTGTAATCTAAAGTTATGTTGGATGAATGTTAAATATTCCCAATGTCTCTTAGACCCTATAGTCCCTCCCTTCGTGGGAGGTCATATTAAATTGGTTTCAATTTGAACCTACTTTTTTGAATATTATTTTTCGGACCATGCGGTTAAAATGAAAATTAGCAAAGTAATTTTGTTTTTAATTGAAACGGATATTGGTGATTCTACCAAGGCAAAAGTTGACTCGACTTAACCCATTGTCCAAATTACATCATTACATAGGTTGATATCAACCTTGGAACACTGTGTTAGAGGCTTATTAATTTCTTATAGTTTTGGTTACTAACTAATCTAGAGAACCTTATTCCGCTATCCTTTAGAGGATTATAAGAATAAACTTTGTTGTATTGTTCACCCAAGAAGCTATATGTGTATTCCATGAAAATTTGTAGGTTGTGATTCCACCTCCAACATATCCCCGTGTTTCTACAAGTGTGAATGATGTTCAAGTTGTGTGACTCCACACCTAGATTGTTTAGACTAGAAAGAAAGAGGAAGTTAATGAAATAGGACATGTTACCTCTCCAAGAGGTACCATAGAGTTTTCATTTTGGCTACACCATTGTAAGCCCAAGGATGCAAGTTAAAGCCATGTAAATCATAATGGATGATTTTTGTAGTGGACTTCCAGACTTAGTCCAATCATGATCAATCCCCTTATGTCCCCGTCTCACCATCTCTCGTCTTGGATAGGATTGGAGGTTGTGGCTTGGATCTATTGGGACACATGGTTGTGTGGAGCCACATGTTTTATGTAGGGGTGATTACAGTTTGTGGGGCCTAGTCCAGTCCATGTCACGCACACCTATGTCTTTCCACATAGTTAATCTTATATTGAGTTTGTAGGCATACCTTGGCCATGGTGCACTATCATTTTTGTTCTCAACATGGAAGCCTCACAAAGTTTTCATCATTGCATGTATTTTCATGTAGAGGTCCTTGAAGTAAAAATACAACATGGGTTCAAAATGAGCAGAAAAAATCCACAAGAAAAGCCCATATTGCAAAAATGTGATTGATGAAATATTAAGGGAGTTTTCATCAGTGCATGTCTTTTCATGCAATGCACATCTTTTGAGGCAGTGGTCCACTAAGGGAAAAATACAACATGGGTTCATAATGATAAAAAAAAAAATCACGAGTAAAACCCATATCTTAGAATTTTGGTTGATGGAATATTGAAGGAGATAAGTCCCCCCAAAGGAAAATTGTCCCAGTTCTTCTACAAAATTGTTGGACACATTTTACAAGGTCAAATGGTCAAGGAGTGGAATGTTTGGGGTATTCTAGAATTGCAATAACTTTGGTAGGTCAAAGATGCTCTCCCCACATGCAAAATAATTAATTTTATTCAAAGATGCTCTGTTTCCAAACAAAGTGGTTAATTTAACCACTAAATCCTTTTTGGGAGAATTCACAACTATTCATTAATTGATTTGACAAGTCAAACTAGCCGTTGGAAGGAAGAATAGTCAATGTGGACAAAATATGACGGTTAGTGCTCATTTTTCGAAGGAAAATGACATTTATTTCCTCCACCACCTATATGAATAAATAAATTGTTCAAGTAATTTTTTAATGGATTTATCCCATTTTGACCATTGGTGGATGTAATAAAAAAATATATCATAAGGTTTAGCCTCCAAGCAATTGTGGATGTGCAAACCAAGAATATTATTTTTAACGAGGGAGTTAAAAGACCATTATTGGATGTACAAAAAATATATATCATATGGTTTAGCCTCCAACTAATTGTGGATGTGCGAACCAAGAATATTATTTTTAATGTGGGAGTTAGAAACTAGTTGTTACAAATTTAACTATATAAGGCTAGCTACTCCTCTCATTTGTTGGTTGTTGAAACTTTATGAGATCATAATGCCATTTTACAGAACTCAATTCTCTTGTGTCGGTGTGGATTATAATGCTTGTTTTTCTTGGTCTTGGATGTTTGTAGTGTTCTTGGCAAGGGTTCTTTAGGATATTTGCGGAAGATATTCAATCAATCCATTGAGGGGCTACATAGTCACGTGGAAGAGAGGAGGATATGTCTTTGTCTCCTTACTCTCTTTGTGGGATCCAAGGATAATACACCCAAGTTGTGGGACCAACTCTTTTGGGAGTAGCTTCAACCAAGTGATCTATTATCTCTTCGACCCAAGTCTATTGGTATCTTGGAAACCATTCTGTAGAGGAGCTTTCCTAACAAGATCCAAGGAAGAACCCAACTATCAATAAAATCTCTCACATTGGGGGCAATAATGCTTCCACTCCAAACCCAATTGTCTAGAGATTTATCCTACCAATCTTAAGTGCACGAGGCCATAATCATACAAACCAGAGACATGATAAGGTAAGAATTAAAGGTAAAAAAATCTATCAATTTCCTCAACCATTTTAAATATAAATATTCTCAATCATATTTTGTTACAAAAAATACAAAAAAATCATACCCTAGCTTTGTGTTTCAATTTTATCTTGATTAAGCTAGTAGATCTTGGGGTTTTTGTCTTGTGGGATTTCTCCCTACCCCAAGATAAATATTTCATTGTGTTATTTGTTTTATTTAACATCTTTTACAATGGTTTATTTGAGAATAAGTGTGTAGATCTGTAATAAAACAACAAGTAAACTATTCGGATCTACACTTGGTGGACACTTTAAAAGGGTGTATTTTGTGAGTTTTATCATTACAAACCCTTTTATTTCAATTCCAGATTTGATTTACATTGTATATCTTTATTTTTTCTCACTATAGAACTTAAACACAACCAAACAATTCAAATTTTTAGCTGTAGCAAATTTTGGGTTTTGACCCTAGGTGGATTTGAACCCCAATTCTGCAAAAGTAATTTCAGCTTGCTGAAAATTAAATTACAGCAGATCTGAAAGTTATTCGGCTTAGTAAACACTTATACTTCGTTGTCCTAACCTTCCTACCCACAGATCTAGTGATCTAATGCATTTTTGCACTTGTGGGAGGCCCAAAGGGCCATTTTCCTTGTTATTTTCTGGGTTTTACTGTGTTTTGTAGTTCTGATTTAACAGGACAACAAGGAAATTACTCATTTTTAAATACTTTGATCAAGGTACTTACATAGCTATTCATCCAGAAAAGTGGTAAGATCATTTCCCCTTTCTCTTGTACTTTTTTTTTATCATTCTTGGAGGGTAAAGGGTAAGATTAGCGTGTTGTTTGGTCATTTTTTTTTCTGCAATAACTTTATTTCAACAAGCAATAAAAATAATTAACTCCTACCCATTTCACCATAGCCCATCATTTAAGGCACTGATCTATTAATCGTTTGGGTAAGGTGATTGTATTGTGTTATAGGGAAGCCTTTCGAGAGTGGGAGTTGGGCTTGAACAGGGAGATGATAGGTGTTGTGGTGACATTGGGAACCTATTCCTTGTGTTGCTCCTATAGTAGTCTTAGGCCTTGTAGGACTGTTAGTTTGGGCGGTAACATGACCATAGTTGATTTGGGATTTCCCTGTTCCAATTGCGCCATCCACAAAGTAAGATGGGATTTTTCCTCCCTTTTGTTTCTTACTAGAAAGGCTTTAATTTCTTGGTTGATATCTTGATGTTGGTCCATGATTCTATGAAGGGTGCGAAGACACCCAAAAGTAGTGCACATTATGTGATAAACTCTACAAGGAACATTCTACATTGAGCTCAAGGTTTCCCTTTTTGGTGGGTTTGTTTCCCTTTTTGGTGGGTTTGTTTCCATTTCCATCTCATGTTCATGGAATCAAGAGGTTGATCATGGCTATCCTTGTCTTGTTGGTGGTTGTATATTATGCTATGTTGAGTGAATCCGAAATGTTTGCTTGGGAATTTTCCATTGAGTTATGGGATCTTGGGACGTAGTACACCTATAACTATTCAAAAATATTTTGTATCTATTTGATTCTTACCATGATTCTGGCCAAGTTGGGTGGTGGGGAGCTAATTGGCCCCAAAATATTTTGATAATCAGTTGAGACCCTTAAACCAATGGTAGTCTTAACATTCCAAGACTTTAGAATGTAGAATGATTGTAGGAGTGAGATCCTCAACATCATTATTTAGATGTCATTCCTAGACCCCAAGCAATGTTGAGAAGCATTGTTCCCTTGGGGTGAAATGGTAACCCCCTGCTCCAGTGACCGCTAGGTTCTTCTTCGAGGCCCATTTGAAGTTGAAGGTGTGAAGAACTTGAGTAATTCTCCATTGATTGATGTTGAGATTTTGCAACTGTAATTTCCATTTGTCTTCCCAGGGGGATGTGAACGTTGGATGATGTGAGCGTTGCTTCTACGACAAGAATTTATTTGTTAGATTTTATTCAACATTTGAATAAGGATGCTTATCTTCCTTGATAGTGAGGATTGAATTGAAGATCTCTATTGTTAGAGTTATTGTTTCTTTCAATATTATTGTAGTATGTGGTTTTTTTCTTTGGAGAGTAAACCATTTCATGCTAGTCATAGGTCTAAAGATTGATTTTGGAGAGGATTTTCCATAGTGTCACTATTATGGGTTTGCCTTTTGAGGGGTTGGAAAAGTGGGAATTCCAAGAGGTGAGAAGGGCCTATATGTTTGAGGATCTAAGGGTTTTGTCCATTATTCCATGTAGTGTCAAATTCCATATTGTTACAACAAATTTGTCCTCACCCCTTGCAACTTGCTTCGATGGCCTTTCCATTTCCCTATGTAGACTTGAAGTCCCCTTTTGTTTCTTCTAGAGCAAGACAAACACATTTTTCCACATATACACGCCCTATCAGTTAGACAACAAGCGTATACACAGGTTGCTCCACTACAACCCGCGTACATCGGGTTTGGTGCTCAAAATTAAAAATTATCTCAGGTTTCCATGCCATGTCACAGGATCCATGATCCTTGACCTTCCATATACTGGAAACGCTTCGACTCGTCCCTTCAGTTCCATTTGAAGGCTATAAATTGAGCCATACCCAAGCCTTGAAGGAGAGAATTCAACTTTGAGAGAAAAAACACTCTGGAGAAATTTCATTTCATATTGAATCTGCATCCCTTTATCCTTGAAAGTATGAACTCCTTGTTCAACCCCCAAGCTCTTTCTTCTTTTTGATGGAGAGCCTCATTGTCTCCTTTATATGAGTTTTCCTTTGGTTGAGGATTGAAGTGGTGGAGGCCCAACTGGAGGCACTTAGTTTCTCGGTTCTGATATGTGTCGGTACAAAAGTTTGTCACATATATACTTCTGTTGATTATTTTAATAGAAATACTCTTTTCTCGTCCAATTGATATCTTGCAAATATTGAATTATTATTCCATAGGCATATGTGTCATGAATGTTAATGGATTATGCTAATCTATATGCTAACACTATATATCGTCACCATATGCTTGTGTATCTTGGTTGTTGAGGACAAGTTGCACGTATAAAGCTTTGAGTTGCGTGCTCAACGATGGTCTTCATCAAAAGTCCGAACGAGGTAGGCTCTTGGCCTTGTCTTGTTAGCGTTTCATTTATATAGCATATTTGAGATTATAGTTGATTTATGTGTGTCATTCCGTCTATTGTGGTTTACCCCATGCCATAGAGAGATTTTCCTCATAACAGAATTGACGACCATATTGGGGATTGATCTTCTTTTTTGGGGTTTGGAGTGTGTTTTCCTTGATTTTCTCTCTGTTAGCCTGAGTTTCCTTGTTGCCTGATTGCTTGACAACCTACTTTTACTTTGCATTTGAGTTTCTTGGCTTAACCCTTGCCTTGTCAGTGTTTTACTATATATACGTGGTTTTTCCCTTGAAAGACGCATACATACGCGAGTTGTCCTTCTGTAGGGTGCATACATACACGACTTTTACTCAAACAGTCGCGTACATCAGCTATGTAGTCTTGTTGGGTGAGTTTGGTGTTTGTTGGGTGAGTTTGGTTGGTTGTTGAGTCTTCTTTCGGTCTCTGTCCTGACTGTTAAGTGCTTACAGAGTGATGGGAAACCCTCTTATTGTTGAATTTTCAGGCGGTGTTCTTTCTTATCATTTTTTTTATTGGTTGTCCTTGCACATTGGTCTGAGTGTTTGCTTCTTGGTATCATGCTTGGCTTGTCTCTTTTAGCTTGCAGTAGGGTCTGTATGTGAAGCTGCTATTCAATCCTTGCATTTTTTTTCCTTATATCGAAAATACAAAAACATTTTCTCATTTTGCATTATGACATTTTCTCTTTTGATTACTTTACATTGATGTTGACACAAGTGGAGAGATTGCATTACATTGAAATTGTAGAGATAGCATTGAAAGTTGCATTTAGAAGCATACCATCTCTTTAAAATTCAAAATTAGTACTTAGCAATGTTTTTATATTTGTTTCTTTTATATGCTCAGTCATATTACCATTAGTTTCACAACCACACCTCTTGAGTAAGCATAAACCATTAAAAGTAATGTTGATTAACTAAAATTGATTAGAAACGATTTTATTTTTCAGGGTACACAAACAAGTATAGGACATAGATCCTTGGAATAGGATTTTGTGAGTAAACTTCTCCAAGGCTATTAAACTAAACATATGTGTTTGACAAGGGAGTGGTGACACCCATTGTGTAGTTAGTGACATCAAGAGGCTCTGCTCACAGATATTTCTTAGCATCAGAGATATTTCTGGGATTTTATTCGTATTTGGGGGTCTTTCTAGTACCTTTACCTCCGTGAGAGGCGATGCTTTCAAGATTTTGGGCTTTGTTACCCTACCCATACGGTGGACCAAACTTACGACTGTTCG
>SNQJ01S0006794.1:13870-31570 GCA_010110895.2 Picea sitchensis | reverse complement strand
TGAAAATGTCTCCTTGGTATATATAGGAGACTAGGAGGTATAATTACAACTAATGGCCTAAAGACGACATAAATAAAATAACATTACTAATATAATATGCCCCAATTAAGGGGTAATGAGCCAATATTAGGGCTTAACATACTTGATAATAGAACCCCCTCTTTTTTCGCTATTATGCAAAACAACATTGGAATCTCCGACCATAATGTTGTTTCT
The DNA here is from genome assembly GCA_010110895.2 of Picea sitchensis. NCBI lineage: Eukaryota > Viridiplantae > Streptophyta > Pinopsida > Pinales > Pinaceae > Picea > Picea sitchensis. Next base: position 31,354 of record SNQJ01S0006794.1, on the reverse strand, counting down.
AGCAAAATCTTAGTCTGTTAAATCTAGGAGAGATCTCCATCATGTTTATTTTTCTTTATAAACCATAGGCATGTATACATTAAAGACATTAAATTTCTTACCAGATCGTTGATGGACGAGACATGTTAATAACCAATTTGTGGACTGAAGAGAATGATCTAGTAGTCATTCAGGTCTATTCCATAAAGTGCACAAACCTCCAGATGTTCCTCTTGAGCTAATTGTTGCTCCATCACTTGCTTGGAAATGTTGCTTTCCAACTCTTATTGCTTCTGAATCCTCCATTTTTTTCTCCTAGAGAAGGATTACAGGCTTCTCTAATATGATACTTTCTCTCATTGATGCTTCTTTGCTTCTACCGCCTAGTCCTCTGTAGTTCTAGGGGACGATTGCCATTATTTAGGTAAGGGTTTAGGGCTGCTCCTCTTTGAGCCCTGTTGTTCACCTGGCTTCTAGGTTTTTTTATCTATTGATCCAAGGGATTTGTCAATCATTGTTTGGATGGCCAACATTATGTCTCTGTTGACTACTTCCTCCCTTTTGATTCTCACTGGCTTCCTCCCTGATTTTCTCGGAACCTTATTTTCAGTTTATCCCACTTCTTCAATTTCTTCTACCTCGCCCTTCATATGATCTATACCCTTGAGCTTGAGATTGGAAGGGACTATTTTTGAAGATATTGCATGATCAATTTCTTCTTCATTTCCTAAAGCGATTTCCTGTCCTTCAAGGGGAGGGAACACTTCTGTTTGGACTAAAGGCAACGCCTCTAATGGCGTGACAATTTCCATTGAAATCAAATGTGGATTCACAAGGAGTTATTCTGAGGAGACGACACTTCTTGGGAAAACAACTTCAAATCTATTTGAAAGGGATGGTTGATTTCTCTCTAAACCCTTACTTTGCTTCTTCAAATCAACCATTCAAGGAGATGAGGGGTTTCCTTTAGGAGAGGATATTTCTCAAGAGGGTTGGGACTCACAAGGAATAGAAACCCAAGATGTCAAAGTTTGACTTTTCACTTGAGGATTTGAATTTGAATTCAATTTTCTCTTAATCGATTGCCATTGTTTCTCTTTCTTTGATGTTGCTTGAGGTTTTGGTGCTTCCTTCTTGCATTTTTTTGCATAATTCCCATATTCATGAAAAATTTTGCACTTGAAAGGAAGTTATTCATAGTCTAGGGGTTGCTCACGCTGCCAGTTATCCAGTGATAAGAGGATGGCCTTCGGAATCCCCTTCTCTAAATCAACCTCCACATAGATTGTTCCCAATGCCCAAGAGAGTTCCCAATACTTTGAAAGGTATCATCACTCCAATAGTGAAGGGGAAGATGAGGGAGATGCACCCATACTCGAACAATGGAAGGAATGTCTTGTTTTGGACCAAAGAAGTAAAGACCACTTTGGAAGATAAGATCTCTGTCCTCCTTAGCCTTGAATAAGAAGGTGTAGAAGCCTTTTCCATAGAAGAAGTGTTGGCGTTGTCCTTTTATTAGAACCTTGCATTTTTCTAAAGTCAGATTGCCATAGCTTGGGGAGAAGGCCATATGCTAGTAAATTGTCCAATGAGACTCCTTTTAGTGAGGGTGATAACCATATGTCTAGAAGGAGGAGGAAGTTTAACCTCGATCATTCTTTTCAGCTCATTTGGAAAATTTAGGCAGAACAACTTTATGATGCTTTTGATATGAAGAGATCATGGCCTAAAAATTCAGTGCCTTTGCATTTAGAGGGGTTTGGGACCCACCTCTAGACGTTGGATCCATGGAAAAATGTAGTACAAGCCATGAATAATGTGTTAGGGTTAGGGTTTTCAGTGCTCTCGTAAGTCCACTAACATTATCCGGTATCCTACAATAATAACAAAATCTAAACATGGATATTTTTTTTCCATGTTACAAAGCCCGGGGAAAACCCCTTAGTACTTCCCCTCATTTCGATGATACAGGGTAAACCTTAGAATCATCAGGCCAAATCCATACTCAAGAGCAGTTCCTGATCTAGATTAAGCAATTGATCTCGACGATGAAGAAGTTGCCAAAGTGTTTGCATTTGTCTGGAGTGCTAGGTTATCAAAACCACTGACAGAACAAATGAGAACCTTCCCCTCGCTTCACCGAAAAAGCTAAAAGCACAACCAATCTCTAAGGGAATGCCCGGTAAGGCTTCACCAATAGACGCTTTCTTGATAGCTGGATCAATGGATGCTACGACACAAGGCGAGAGAACAAAAGGGCTCGAAGCCAAAAGCACAACCAATCTCTAAGGGAATGCCCGGTAAGGCTTCACCGATAGACGCTTTCTTTATAGCTGGATCAATGGATGTTACGACACAAGGCGAGAGAACAAGAGGGCTCGAAGCCAGTGCAACGATACTCATTATGAGTACATGTCACTTGCGAAAATTGAACCCAAGTGAAGAGGATAACAATCAATCCTCCCAACCACCCGAGCCAAATCCAATTAACATTCAAACATAGATATATTATCACTTCAATATTTTTAATATATCATAAAATAAAATCAAATAAAATCAGCAAATATCAAATATTCCATTTTTATTTTTTTATTTTCAAAATATAAATTTAATGGATAAATATCATAAAACATTTTAAAAACTGATAATTTTATATATAAAGTGAAATTAATTTGACCAGGAAACGATGGCTAGATTCCGTGATCGCTATATTCCGTGCGRGGCAGGGACTAATAAAACAGGTTGATGTGCTCCCAAGATGCGACTCATCATTTCCTAAAATCATTTTAGACTTCACTAAATAAAACTAAGACTCCGAGGAACGGCAGCTTCCTGGACGAGGGCAAGGGCAGCCGGATCAGTTTGTACCGACAATCCTCTCCTTTCCCTTTACTGAACTGTGATTAGCTTCGATCGACAGAATTTTATTTCTATAACGTATGTATTCATGTCCTTCCCTGTAGAAACTTGTATGCCAAAAACTAGAAATGGGTGTCCTTCCTCAACAAATACAATGGCATCTTCAGATAAAGATCGATTTAGGGCTTTTCTTTGATTTTTCTAATTTTATTCGAAGGACAATTTTCTAAAGCATATATATGACCGAATATTCGAAAATTTCTTCATACTTCATTGATTTGGAGTTAAATCTAGCAATTGTTTTTCGTTTGACCGGAAATTTTAACTTGTTCAATAACCTTCGATGGGCTCCGCGGGTTGCAGATTTGATAACTTGTGCGGAATCAACCTCGGCCCGTCTAGATAAATAGTGATAGGGAAGACAGGAGGGTCTGGGCAGCAGAGGAATAGAGGCGAGAGGTAAGGAGGATGGCTCACAGACTGCTTAGAGACACAGAGGCCGATGGCTGGGAGCGCTCCGATTTCCCCATTATATGCGAGTCCTGCCTCGGTGATAACCCTTACGTGCGAATGGTAAGTCTGGAACTCATTATGTTTCGTTTCGTTTTGTTTAATTTTTAAAATCCTGATACCAACCTTGTCTACAATACCATTCTCAACAGAATCGAGAGTTGAATATAATTATATTTTAATCGAAATTTGATTAAAAATTCCTCGTCTTAATGCTCTCCACACCCTTTTAAAATTAGGTTTCTCTCTTTGGGTGTGCCTGCTTGTGTGTTTTTCCGCGTGTATTCATACCAGTCTATCCATAAGTCGGGCCCTTCCCATGGTCACGGTGAATAAATTCAATAAATGCTAAAAGAACATTAGAGTAATATCAGAACAACGCACCGGAGTTATTTTCCATGGGTGTTCTCATTTTTTTTCAATCTTAGGCAGGGTTTATGAGTGCCCTTTAGCAGACAGGTTGCCTGATTCTTAGCTGGAAGGTTAAATCTTAAGCAATCGGATCGAACAAAATTTGCTGATTCTGGGCTCGTTTGAGGAGCAAATTGGGAACCCACTTCATCAGTGATTAATTATTTGTTGTTTGGACTTATTAGAGTAGGAAAAACTATCTTGGCATCATAATGGAGAAATTATGTGTTATGTTTCTGCGTGTTGGACATACGTGGGACAAGTGTCCCACCCGTGCGATGCATGTACCTATGTGGTGAACACAATGCTCAAAAAGGAGCGAYGTGGATTCAGGCCTCTTTCTCCCGTTTATTATTCTCACAAACCTAAAGAATGTCTGCAGATAAGGAGAAATCAGAGATTTCRAGTGTTTGGTTAATCTAAATTTTGCCATTATATTTCTGATTTTGTCATTTCTCAAGCAGCAGCGTTTGTCTCCAGTGTTTAAATTATTTATGATTTATATGATCTGTATGTATGGTTCTATATGTATGATCTATGGTGTATTACTGTATGTTTGATGTAGGTCTTTTTTCTAAATGTTCAAAAAATTTACATCTTTATGTCTGTATTTTTTTATTTTTTATTTTTAGTTCTTTTTTGCTTATATATTCACTTGTCCACGTGTCCTATTGCAGGGGTTTATGTTGTCACAGTGTCAGGTGACTGACATGTTATGGGAGGTTTGAAACTTTGAAGGTTATAGTTACTTAGAGTTCTAATATCTATGCCTGAACCCTAATTTGGGATTCTAACGGGCTGGTTCTTCCTTTGTGGTTTTTTGAAAAATGGGTGGCATTGGCCTGGAAAGGGACCGTGACTGATGAACTTAAAGGTAAAGGGCTCTTTAATAATAAGTTTGCGGACAAGGAGGATTTCAAGAAAGTTGTGGTGGGAAATTTATGGTTCTTTAAGAACAATGACCTTCTATTCCGGAGATGGTATCCATATTTCCCTCGGAGAATCCAGGCCTACTTAGAGTACCTATTTGGACCAATTTTGAAAACTCAGCTTGGCAAGTCTGGAGTGTAATAGTTTGACTCAGACTCAGCATTAACTGGGCATCAGAAATTGCCCAAAAAGACGGTTTTTATCTCCTTTTTCACATTTATATTTGATACCCATGAGTTTTCCATGCGCTTGCAAGTTAGACTCGGTGGGCAGCTAATAACCCATGAGTTACTTGTGGGTCAGGGTCTGATCTGCGAGTACTTGTGGATCTGACTTGATGTTGAAGACTTTGACTTGCCTGCAGAGAGTCAGAGTTGAGACCAATTTAATTCGACTCAGCAGCAGGGTTGAGCAGAGTTTGACACAGGAATAGTAGGAAGACTTGATGATTTTTTCAACTATCATTTGGATAGGGCTGCCATACTTATGCTTGACAAGATGATCTAACTTAACTTGTTTTCAAATATCATACCAGTTTTTGCCAAGAGCTTATTCTGAGGAGATTGTTTTAACTATTTGCCTAAAGTCAGCATAGTCATCAGCAAGGAGTCATCAGCAAGGAGACATCTTGAATTCAGAGGTCCAAATTCCCTTGCCAGGCACCTAGTGTACCACAGAACACACCGTGATTCATCTTTACCTCTAACCCATTCTCCATATGACAATGATTTTGTCTTCACTGTTGTAGCTTGTACCACCTTTACCTGCACTTTCTGGATTGACTTTCAGGGTATGATTGTATTCCAGCATGTGGTACACAATTGCTTAGTTGTATTGAGCTCATTGACCATGTTAGTTACTCTTCTAGGCTGCTAGCCCTCTTTATTGTTGAAATCAAAACATAAGACAGTTGTCAAGAAGGATTCTCTAAATTTTTAAAATTTTTGCAAGGCACTGTTTTTTACAACCCTATGATGTACTACTGTCTGTAGGCACAACCATATGATATACTGTCTGTAGGTAAATTTGAAACTATATACAACACTGTTCCTAGGAATCAAACCTGGGCTATCAGCTAAGATGGCAACATGGTTTAACAAGTTAGCTCCCAGGAAATAAGGTGCTGTGTCTATTCTTCTTTTTTGTTTAATGGACCAGATCTGGACATTTGATTTCACTTCAAAATTTGATAAACAATATGCTGTAGCATGGAGTTTTGATTTTTCATTTGATTTAAAAATGAAGAATGCACTGGTCTGGGATGCATGCCCGTAGGCAAATTTGAAATCATATACACCACTGCACCTAGGAATCAAACCTAGGTATCAGCTAAGATGGAAACATGGCTTAACCACTTAGCCCACAGGGACATAAGTAGCTGGGCCTATTCTTACTTTTATTGTTTAACAGATCAGATCTGCTCATCTGATTTTACTTCAAAATTTGATAAACAATATGCTGTAACATGTAGTTTTTGATTTTTCATTTGATTAAAAAATGAAGAATGCATTGCACTTTCACTGTGTCAAATTTGTTTGAGGTTGGATAATAGTATAGGCTTTGCCAAACTATTGACCTAACGACTTAATTAAGTGGGATGAATAAAATAGTGGGATAGACTTTTAGAGAGTAGTATCTTCTCTTATTTCTCTAGTTACTTAAAAGTTAAAACGTAAAAGAGATATATTCAGAGACTTGGTCGAGTTCTTATATATCTGTCTTGTGCATTGACACGCTAACTCAACTTTTAAATACTTGTATCATTTCGGTAATTAGAGAGATATAGAATAAAGCCAAGCAAGGAAAAAGAAAAGACACCACTCTCTAAAAGCTGTGATGCATGAAATTGCTAATTTCGAATTTTGGCATTTGTGTACTATATGAAATATATATATTTCTATATGGTTTATAAAGACACTGACACATGTGGTGGAATTAATTTTAAATGATTTTTTTTTGGTTGCAGACAAAGGCAAATTTTGACAAAGAGTGTAAAATTTGCACCAGACCGTTTACAGTTTTCAGGTGGAGACCTGGCCGTGATGCAAGGTACAAGAAAACAGAGGTTTGCCAAACATGCTGTAAACTCAAAAATGTTTGTCAGGTGTGCCTGCTTGATCTCGAATATGGATTGCCAGTCCAAGTTCGAGATACAGCCTTGGCCATTAACTCCAATGAGACTATTCCAAGGAGTGATGTTAATAGAGAGTATTTTGCCGAGGAACAGGATCGCAAGGTGCATTTTTCTACTCTTGTCAATCTTTGAACTCTATTTTATGTATGAAAAGCAATGGTAGATTCCATGTGTAATGCCTGTTTCTAACTGCATTTTGATTCAATTATTTTATGATAATATTAATATATGTATAACTCTGCTTTATTGTGTTTTATACAAGGATTCTCTGTTTTGCACCTTCTGCCTGTAGTTCTTTTGGCTCTCAATTATGGTTTTGTAACAAGTCTTAAATATACACCCATTTTTTAATCTCTTGCTGAATACACTATCTTTTGAATCTATCCAACCTGAAAATCCCACAGAAATAGAAGAATTTAGGAGTCATTTTAGGCATTTGTACTTCTTTTTTTCCAAGGTAAATCTCACGGGGAAACCCAAGGGAAGCTTCTTCTCGTTCATGGATGGCATCCCTAGTTGCACTGAGAGGCATGCTCTACAGCCCAGTATGGGGGAGATGTTGTCACGTTACGTTACATTAAAAACTTAAAAAAAATACAAGTTGGCTCGATATTCGGATACTTTGTCTCGCATCCTTTGTTGTCATCAGTTAAATTCTTCAAATCAACACCAATGTCAACATTCTTGGTCGATGAAAACAATCCGAGAATCCCTACAACGACCTGCACAGTTGGAAAAACCAAATTGATCTCATCTTCGATCTTGGCCATTGTGTCGGCCTTGAATTCCAAGAGCCTCTCATTACAAGCAGGCCGATGAGGCCAAGCCATGATGATGGGCTTCTGTTTAGGTGAAAATCTGACGTTTTCAGAACTGAGACTGACATCTGAGAGCCAATCAATTTCTCACAATTTAAACTACCTTCACAAAGAGTGTGCCAAGAAGTGTGTGAGAGAAGCAGAAGCAGCGCTTGATGAATGTGAAGATGTGGCAAAGCCATGGATCTGTAAGACATTGCACTAATATAAACTAAAAAAAGGTATTGATCAAAAAGTCAGAGTNTACCTTCACAAAGAGTGTGCCAAGAAGTGTGTGAGAGAAGCAGAAGCAGCGCTTGATGAATGTGAAGATGTGGCAAAGCCATGGATCTGTAAGACATTGCACTAATATAAACTAAAAAAAGGTATTGATCAAAAAGTCAGAGTTACGTCATAATGGAAGAGTATATACAATTAAATTTTAAAATAATACATCTCATAACACAGTAATTAATATTATACCAGCCTAGATCCATCTTAACCCCAGATCTATCAAGTGCCTAGAGGGATCAAATCTCTTGAGCAAACCTCTTTTAGAGTGCAAAATTTTTGGAAAGGTTTGCACCTCGAGAGATTTGATCCCTCTCGGCGCTTGATAGATCCAGGGTTAAAATGGATCTAGGCTGGTAAACCTGTCAGTGTAGACTAGTGTGCTTCACCCAAGGGGGATTCAAACTGGCCACCTGCTGGCACTGAACTAGCTAAATGCCCAGCAACATTGATGACAACCAGTTTTGCTAACCCCTTGGGCTTTAGGAAGCATTTGTACATTTGTCTGGTATATAAGTACGATTACAGGTGGCATCACCTCATTTGTCTTGAATTGTTTTAGATTTCTGGTGTACAGATTTAAATGTATTACTTTTTTTTCCTGTGTAATGCATTTCGGAGGAAACCCACCGGGCACTTCCCCTCATTTTGAGGATGATATCTAGGGTAAGTTGGATTCTTTAGGTCTCAGGGCCAGGTCAATATTTCAACAACAATAGGCTCATGAAGAGAAAACATGTCACAAAGTAGGATTTGAACCCCGGTGGAGGAGGAAACAACTTTTCCTCTCAGCCACTTGAGCTACATGCAATTGACAATCTAAGTGTATTACTACAGAGGTGGTCATTTATTTCTGTTAGAAATAGAAATAATTCAAAACAATAATGCCTTTTTCAATTTCAGTTTACTAGATCAGCATAAACATACAACAGATCTGAACTAAATAAATATTTCAGAGTATAACCAAATAAGAAACAACACAGATCTGAAACAATAAATATTTCTGAGCTAATAAATATTTCTGAGCATAAGAAATAGCTTTTAGCTTACCTCTTGAATGATAGATGTACCTCTGAGATTTACCTCTTGAACAATGAGAGAAGAGCTTGGCACACAAGTGAATGTAAACCTCTGTAATATGCTCAGGTCTAGTTTAGGCTCATGGATCAACCACTTAGGGTTTGATCTCTGTCAAAGAGAACATAAGACTGTTTTGCCAAAAGAGAAAACCCCAGGGAATAATAACAACAACCCCAAGCAGTTTACTTAAACAGTAAACCCTTAGATCCAACAACACACAGGGATGAGTGAAGTTCACACAGTCCACAAGTCCCTTTCTTAGAGAAGGGACAGCAAGCTATAAAAACCCCTTTCCTGGCAGCTAGAAGAGGTACAGCAGCTCTGGAGGAAGCTCAGACTGATGGCAGCGGCTCCTTCTAACACAGATCTGAGTATATAAGAGGGATGGCAGCCCTACAACATTGATGGGGGCTGGGAGAGGCAGATCACACTCAGAAAAGGGGACCGTCTGCTTGAAACAGAGCAGATCTACACAGTGAAGGGTGGCCGGCTGCTAGATGACAGCAGAACTGTACAGTAAGAGGAGGTCGGCTGCTTGAAGACAGCAGATTTGTACAGCAGGAGTGACCTGGCAGCAGTGAAAGAACTCAGCAAGGAACCGACCAGCAAGATAACACCAAGGTACAACCTTCCACCACTAGAAATCAAAACCAAATCTGGAACAGTCAAGGAGGCTGCAAAACTGAGGAAGAATGTCACAGAGGTATCCGCCACTTTGATGAGAAGAGAGTGTGTGAGTGTAGGAATAGTGAGGGTAAGGTTCTAATTTATAGTTTTAGGATTAGGGTTTAGGTTAATAAAATATTAATTAATATATTGACATATTATTTAATATAAATATTAAATTAATATGTCAAATTAAATATTAATCAATATTTCTAATTTAACATTACAAAACCCCAAAACACAAAATTAAAAACCCCAAGCATACCCAAATTCAAAAACTAAGGGTGAAGATCAATCACGGGGTTAGGAAAGACAAGGGGGGTTTCTTAGTGGCAAAACATGTCCATATGAATCTCAAGGTGAGCAATAAACTTTATCATCACTGCATAAGGGGGTACATCACACAATATGGTCATGTCCATCTTCATAGTCTCTCCTAGGTCCCATGGACCATCTCGGGAGAGAGGAAGATGACCACACATCAACACATCTTGGTATTACACCAAGATCTACCTGGTCAAAGACTAGGTTGCCCCAGAACACATCTGGGGTCTTATCCACCAAGGTACAAGACCAAAGATCAACCCATGCTTTAAGCAAAGGTTCCCTCGAGCACATCCAGGGGCCCTAGACACTTCTAGGGACTTATATCAACCACCAAGGAACATATTCAAGGATCAATCTTGGCATTGAACAAGGATTCCCTGGAACACAGCTAGGGGTGCTAGACACATCTAGGGACTTATTGCTTGGTCCAAGATCAAGAACCCCAATCATCTACTGGGGGCCCTCACAAGGGTCTTTCTGCTTGGTTCTAGACCAAGAACCCCAGTCATCTGCAGGGGGCCCTCACAAGGGTCTTTTGCCATGGATCTCACTGCTTGGTCTCATAACAAGAAACCCTAGGAGTGTGCTGGGGGCCCTAGTCTACAGCTAGGGTCTTTTCCATTCTCCGGGAGAATGGCTCTTGCAGCTGCACTAATTTCAACAATTTCTCTCAAAGGTGATTCATCAACCTACTGTCAATCAACTATTACTTTTATATGGTTCCAAGAATGCTCTACCAACATGTTTTTGTCCTGTGGTGACCGGAGAGCATCCAGTATTTTGTCCAGTTGTGATGCCAAAAAAGAAAAGACAAAAGGGATAATATCCTCTGAGATCTCATTGCGGCTGTAAAGTTTCCATTAAAGGACTTGTTGCAATTTTCCTCATACTGTCACCTGAAGAAAAAAGGGAAGGATATAGAAATTGTTGAGCTCACTATAAAAGATCTCCATATTCTCATGCTACAAGAGATGTATGGGTCCAAATTGGCCAATAACTGCAAGATATTGACCAATAAAGTTACTGTAACATACATAAATACAACTATAATAGTACAGTTTGAGTGGGCCACATGTGTTTCCTCCTAGGAGGTCACAAGTTGAAATCCAGAGGGGGGTAGGGTATGTACACCTCCCTAGACTTTTGCAGTCAAATCGCTGTGTGGAGGGGGTACCTTGTTCCACAAACAAGGGGGTCTCATGCACCAATTTGTTGTTTGGCTTGGCCGTGACCTTAAAATTAGATTATTATTTTTATTATTATTATTATTAGTAATAGTAGTCGTAGTAATAATAATAACAATAATCAGAAGCATAATAAACAATATTAAATAACCAAAGGTCACATGTCTATTCAAGTATGTGACCATCCAATGTATGCTTATACACAACTTCATATGGTGTTGCAATCATTGCTCATATTCTATATTCAATACATTATTTTTATCCATATGGATTCCTTCATGTTATCCTATTTATTTTGGATATCCAGTTTTTGAACCAGTTTGGTTCATTTCATTGGTGTCAGAGCCCAACTTGGGCTGAATTTTCCATCGTTCGGGCTGCAATTTGAAGAGACAATCCACCGTCTGGAATAAACAAATATATTCCAAGCTTACCAAAATACTCAACTGCTGGAAATGATAGGTGGTGGTCAGTTGCTCTTAAAAAACTGCCTGTAAGGTTCCATTTGCAAACACTGGCATCTAATACATTGCTGATTAGGGTTGCCACATCCATTGCTATTACAGTTCATCAAAATGCTGTAAGAAACAGCCACCATGAGATTCAGAAATAGCCATTGATGTAGAGCTGCCATTTTTTGTTTGAGCACTCAGCATCTCGTAGAGGTTGAGAAACAAGTCAGAAAAGTTCACACAGAAAAGGCAGCAAACTATTCAACCAAGCCTGTATATCTATAGTTGCCGTGGGTGGCCCAAAACAATTTTTTTATAAATAGCCACTCTTTCAATCATAGAAAGGATATATATAGATTTTAAGTGACTGTCAAATTGGATTTATTGAAGTGGAAGGATATCACTTTAATGTGTATAATCCCAGACAAGTTGAAATGGCCATGAAGATTCAATTCACTTCTGAGTATGTTGTGGAGTGAAACAATTAGTTGCTTCTTTAAGGGAGGATCCAGAATGAGCCTGTGCACATTGCCATTGATGACAATACCTCCCCCATTGTAGCATCTTCTGCCAGAACCAATATCACCTTTGCTTTACTAACTCGCACATACTTCTTTCTTCTTCCTGCCCTCAGCGCAATCTGCTCTATCCTCTCCTGCTCTTCCCTTCGCTCTTGGCAACCTCCAACTAATTCTTCCAGACTAAGATTTCCAAACTCTAAACCTCTGTCAAACTGCTACTTCCTCCTATAACCTCTTCTTCTTAGCACAGAAGAAGGGGTCTATAGCTTCTGCACACCTTCGAGATCTGAAACCTTCAATCTGGCAGACTGGAACATTCTCCCAAGCAAATGAATGAGGTTGTTCATTCTGACTCCTTTTGCATGAAGTGTGGCTTGCACCAGGCTGTGCTGTAGCTCCCTTGACTTTACTCTTCTGATCTTCATTGAATAAAAAACCCCTGGATATAATATCAGAAGTTCCAGAACCAATGGAAAGACGATCCTGTACTCCGGCACCTGCAGTGACCTTAATGCTTGTTCTGACATCCTTTCTCGAGTCTCGACAGTTCTTCCAGGAGAATTTTGCTTTCTTTTATAGTTTGAGTGGGATAAAAAACTTCGCTAGAAGCCCCCTTGCCATCTGAAACTAGAATGTGGCTAGGGTCTGTGGAGGGGAGGTAGGAAAGAATATCTTGTTCCTTGTTAGCCTCTGTATCTCGTGACCGTAAGTCTCATTCCAATGAGCAAGTAGCTTGTCCCTTGACCTGAATACTGGCTTCATAAGTTCTTCCCCCTCCAAGAAATCCACAAGTTCTTCCTCCTCCATCATATTCTTGATCTATTGCCCACTATCAAATAAAGACCATATTCTACACTATTACACTATTTTTGTGCATGGTATAAAATTCATTTACACTGCAGATGTGCAAGTAGCATAAGTCAAATTCTGGGAAATTTTCTGGAATATCAGCTTGCTGATATTTAAATCATAACATTCTGTAAAATATCTTTTGATGTAGGTTAAGAATCAGTTGTATGAGCAATTGACAAGTATATCTGATTCATTCATCCATTGAAAGTAAACCATGAAGGGGAATTACCAGAAATTTTATTACATAAAAATCATGTTGGATTTCAATCTATGATTTTGCACAGGTAAATATGAATGGTAGAAGCAAGTCGATAAAATTGTAAGGTCTGAGGATCTGGATCCACCAGATTTTTGAAAAGCGAGGATCTGGATACAGTGGGGAAATGCCATGTACAAAAAATATAATAATATTTTTGAAATTTTTAAAAACATATTCAAAGTTAAGGATCGAAACCATTCATGAATCACAACAATAAAACTGAAATCATTAGATAATTTATAAATCTGAAGACTGAAATCATGATGCATCATGCCTCATACAAAAAGGATAATTGTAAATACAAAATTGGGTGTCTCATCAATGATCACTCTATTGATATGATAATGTAGAGTGGGTCTAACTACATATCTTGAAATGGGTCTACATCCTCATCATCTGAATATTTCGACTCTACATCATTATCAACCAGTCATCTTCCTTGAAATCTGCCTTAAAGTCTAAAGATTTCCAGCTAGGTATGATGGTAAATGAATGCTGTACACTGTTTGACAACATGCTATAGTCTATGTATCATACTGTTCTAAGAGGAGCCTTGACCTAGAGTTGGATGGGATTGATCTAATTAATTTATTAATGATACAGGCATCTTGTGTACACAAATAAAACTGAAAACTGTGTCTATACTATATACTATTATCTATATAATGTCTCAGAGCTTTCCTAGAGCTTTCCCTCTAGCATCATCAGAAACTGAAAATTGAAATTTTAATGTCTCAGAACCTATGTTACCGGATCCGTGGGGCTGGATCCGCTGATCCCTGGATCGGATATGGGTTCGGATCCGCCGGGATCCGCCTAGGGTCAGCTCTGTGGCACTGTTACTCGGTTATAATGCTCCAACCCGTCGGCTCATGGCACGCGCATGAGTATTTTCTCCAACCTGCCGGCTCATGGCGCATGCGCGGGTGTTTTCTCCAACCCGTTGGCTCATGGTGCGTGCGAGGGTATTTTCTCCAACCTGCTGGTTCATGACACGCGCAGGGGTATTTTCGTTCTTGTTATCAAATGGCCCAGACTGACCGTCAGTTCCAGACCAACCTCGTCAGTTCCATGTGGCAGAGAACAAATAGAATTTGCTACAAACGCTGCTTTAGATGGTATTCCTGCATATGGGAACCCAGAACATAGTAATTGAAAAGGTAATAGCCGAAATAGGATTTGTTCTAGTTGGAGTGCCCAAATCCGCGATATATTTGACACAGGTTTTCTGCAATGCTGGAACCATGGCGGATGCATCTATCGTCATTAAATTAGTAGTGATTGAATCCCTTCCATGGTTCTGCTGCACTTCCGCATGAAGAACTGATATGAATATAACCTACATGCCCAATTTAACTATGAGCAAAAGGTCTTTTGACTTTCATTTGGGCCATTTCAATTTTTGGCCAGTGTTCCTGAGATCATAGGAGCGATGCTGCAGAGGAATAAGATTTGTTGCCATGTGGTTCCATAGAAACTCTGAAGAAAAACACGTGACAATTTGCTTTTATAAGATAGAGATTTTAGGTGCAATAGAAAATAATGTTGGGATTAATATTAATTATTAATCTATAAATTTAAGTTTATTTTTTTTGTTTGTTAGTTTGTCCGTGACTTGTGGGACTAACCTGTGGCTGAGAAACCGCGACTCAGGGGCATCTAAACCATCAAAATCACCTGGGGATTGCACCCGGCCTGAGCCACACCAACCCTTAACATGGCTGGATTTTTTGTCCCCATAGGTTTCGAACCGGTGACTTTAACATCACGGAGTGCCTTAACAGCACACTCCATCACCGACTATCCTACACCTCGGAGAAATATAAATTTAAGTTTATTAATCTAATGATTATTTCATATTACAAATACATTAATTTATAGATTAGATATTAAATATATCACATATTAATTATTAATCTCAACATGATTAAAATTAATCTATTAATTAATACATTAATATTAATCTATTAACTAATAGATTTATATTAATCTATTAATTAATAAATTAATGTTAATCTATTAATTAATAGATGAATATTAATCTATTTTTTTTTAAAGGAACTGAATAATATTATATTAAAATAGCTGTGCCGAGGCAAAACAGCAAGCAGAGTCTTTCAAATATTACAAAAAATGGCTCGTTTCTGAATGAGACCAGGTCTGCTGCCCTGAGGTAAGAGAGTCTTGAGAGTTACCTATTCCTGGAAGGTACCCTGCTGCAAAAAACTTTTATATACTGCGCTAATAACAAAATGCATTTGAAATACATTTACAAAACAGATTTATGTAGGCTCCTCTTTAATTTCTGCTAGAATTGGCATGTTGTCTTCTGTCTTCATCAATTCCACATCGCCACCTGCATGTACTTTTCCAGAATTTCCTTCTTGCTTATTTCCTGTCGTTTGATTGATGGATTCAGAGGTTGAATGCATTGGAATGACTGCTGCTCGAAACTGAATGCCTTCCTGTTCCATTAGTTCCATGCGACCCAGTAAACTAGCAAATGTTATCTCCAGCTCCTTAATTCTCTGCTGCTCCTTCTCCCTTGCTCTGTAATGAATGAGTTTCTTTTCCAGTAAGTCAACTCTCTGAGAAAGGATGGCAACTGTATGTTGGGGATCTGCAATCCTCAAACTATCTTGCTCTACTATCTCAATATGGTGGAACAGATTCTGTATTGAATGGTTCAAGTGGGTGAAGTGAACAGCATGCTCCCTGAATTGATCTCTAACCCCTTCTAAAATGTCTTCATGACGGCGTAATATCCTCTTGATATCCCTCCCTGAAGGATCTATAATAGACTTACTAATGTTAACCCTGGTTCTAAAATTGCCAAGGATCAGAAGGCCAAATCTGATTGTGTGTTGCTGAAGAAACTTGCCTTTACTGTAATTTTGCCCTTTTGCTTCAACAAATTTGATAATTGCAGCAAGATTTTGGAAAGAGATCTTATACTTAGTGAAGTCAATTGGCAAGTTGCCGTCTATCCATGAATAGTTGACTGAGACCTTAAACTTGATAATGCTTTTCAAAACTTGTCTTGAGATTCTATGAGGGCTGCAGTCTGAACATAAGGGAGAATCAGAAAAGAAGTTTCCCCAAACTTGAAGACAAGAATACAGATACCCAGCTAGGTGCCAAAGCTCGAGACAAAACTGGGAGAGGATCTCAAATTCGAGAGTAATAACTGTGTGATTGGCATTAGACACCCAGTCCCAAGGGAGGAGACAGGAGGTTATCAAGTTCAAAGGACAGATACAAGCAACAACCAGCCCTGAAAATTTACAATAACAGAGAATGGAATTGACAGGGGGGCGAACCCATTCATTGGCGGCTAGTGCCTCATTTTTCCCTCCAATATCACAAAGAGAAATGTCATGAAAGCCGATAAACTGAGGCCCTATTCCATCCCGATTGAAATCTGGAAATATGTTTTTAGAACTGAAATTAAAATTTGCAGAGAGGTTGTGGTACCCGTGGTCCAATAAATCTTGCGTGCATTGACGAAAGAAGCCAACAACCTGAAAATCCCCAAACTTGGGCTCGAATCCTTGACAATTTGCAGAATGAATTCCCATAGCAAACCCCATCCTTTTGAACATCACTTCACACATGCAGAAGGCTGGTGTAAAATTAATCCATTGAATGATCAAGTGTGTGGGGGGCGGATCGATGAGGAAGAGACTCCGCCTTCTGTCCAGGCTTTTTAAGAAATCCATAAATAACTTAGGGAATGGGGGCAAACCCACTTATGCCATTGATAACTAAAGTTCCTATCGCCAACCTAGAGCCATTTTTTGCTAAGGAATCAGCTTCGTCATTCAGTTCCTGTTTGATCCTTTGACCAAATCCCTTATAATCAATAAGGAGTCTCCACAAACAATTAGATTTTGAATACCCTCTGAGTGAGCTAAACGAACTCCTGCGTAGAGAGCTAGGGCCTCTGCTTCATTATTGGATATGGATCCCAGACCCTCCCTAGACCCCCACCCCTCCCCCCCCAGCACGCCTCCCTCCCCTAATANAAGAAATCCATAAATAACTTAGGGAATGGGGGCAAACCCACTTATGCCATTGATAACTAAAGTTCCTATCGCCAACCTAGAGCCATTTTTTGCTAAGGAATCAGCTTCGTCATTCAGTTCCTGTTTGATCCTTTGACCAAATCTCTTATAATCAATAAGGAGTCTCCACAAACAATTAGATTTTGAATACCCTCTGAGTGAGCTAAA
>SNQJ01S0006794.1:0-12263 GCA_010110895.2 Picea sitchensis | reverse complement strand
AAGAACTTAAGATATATTAATAATATATAATAATAATAATCTATTTTTAAGGTCACAGCCAAGTCAGACACCAAATTGGTGTATGCGAGCGCCTTGTTTGTGGGACAAGGGACCCCCTCCGTGCAGCGATTTGACTTCTAAAGTCTATGGAGGTCTACATATCCTACCCCCCTTTAGTTTTGAACCTGTAACCTCCAAGGAGGAATTACATGTTCTTAACCATTAGGCCCACTCAGGTTGTATTACTTGCTGGGCATCTTCTTTTTCTGATCATAACTCTTAAACATATATGTGAAATGGCTTTTAGAAAGTTGGATGTCTCCAAATTGGTAGGCATTTTGATTGTAAGCTAATACTGGTAAGGTGACTGGCTTTGATAATGTTATTAATTACTATTAGTATGCTGGTTGAAGCTTTATGTGTGGATTACTTATCGTCTACTCAAAAAATTTGAAACTCTGTGAAACTCATGCAACTATGCTGCTGAAGTTGATGCAGGTGTAATTATTGCACCACCTTCTGTATTTATTTTAATATGGATTTCTGGTCCTAGTGGCCATTAAAGTCAACGATGATACACTCTTAGTGCATAGTTACAGACGACATTGATAGTTAGTGGGCAGCCTTAGTGGTCCCATATTTAGGGGTGGGGGGTTGCTAAAGCAAACCCTATGCATATATATTTGAGGCGTTGCCTCATTTGTAAACATCATTTGAATTACTCTGTATCCCATTCATTAATTATTTGGGTATCAAGGATACCCACTATATTGTTGTTATTCTGGGTTGTTTATGTGTTCATTATGCGGAGACTACTTTCTTAATGGCTTAGCTGTTTTAACTTTATCAGTTGAAAATGTTTGGTTAAATGTGTTTACTGGCAATCTAGTTTTGAAGTAAATGCTTATTGTCTGTTGATTTTGCAGGACAGAGCAAGAATAGCTAAATGGGTTGATTAGTAATTAGTATACTGGTTAATGAATTATGGATGAATTAATTATCTTATAGTTGAAAAAACCCCTTAGAATTCTGTGAAATTCATGCCACGATTCTGTTTTGTTGAGAATGTTTGGTTAAATGTTAGCTCCTTCTGTACATTAGCTCACTCTTTTTGAAGCAAATACTCATTGAATGTTGCTTTTGCAGGCTAGAGCAGGGATAGATTATGAATCATCATATGGAAAGGTCCGTCCAAATGACACAATATTGAAGCTTCAAAGGACAACACCATATTACAGAAGAAACCGTGCTCATGTATGTAGTTTCTATGTTCGTGGTGAGTGTACGCGTGGTGCTGAATGTCCATACCGACATGAGATGCCCATAACAGGGGAGCTTTCTCAGCAGAATATAAAAGATCGATTTTATGGGTAAGTATTATTATCTATGTATTCTTGATTCAGTTGATCCTTTTGTGAGTTGAAGTTATCTTCTGATATCTTTTGAGGTGCAATTCATAATCATTTTTGCACCGAGAGTAGTGAGGTGCTCTACAGCCCAGTATGGGGGAGATGTTGTCATGTTATTGCACCGAGAGTAGCGAGGTGCACTACAGCTCAGTATGGGGGAGATGTTGTCACGTTAGCATTACATTAGGTTAGATAACATTACATTTAAAAAAATTAAAGTCGGCTCAATTAAAAAAAACAACAATAATAAAAATAAAGTGGACTCAATTAAAAAAATTTAATTAACTACATATGTACATGACAACAGTTAAATTAATAAACCAGCATAGACCCATCTTAAACTCGGATCTATTAAGCACTGAGAGAATCAAATTTCTTAAGGTGTAATTTTTTTTATTATCATTTAATATGAAGGAATTAATACATGACGTGGAATGAAATGTTTAAAAAATTTACACCTTAAGAAACTTGATCCCTCTCAGTGCTTGATAGATCTAGGTTTAAGATGGATCTACACTGGTTCTATGTCTCACTTAACTGTCCACATATAAGGTTCTGCATGTTTGGATGCCGAACCAGGTTACCAGACTCCTCTGAGTCCAAGTCAACTGTCAAGTCTGACTCTGCTCTGTGAGAAAACTGAATTGAGTCAGCTCTTCCATTTCTGGTTCAGCCCCGAGTCATACTCGCTAGTATGATTTGTGATTATGACTCAGTCTTGCAAGTTAAACACAACTCAGATTGACTTAGCAAGTCAGACTTGGTTGAAACTAGTATGTCTATAAGATACACAGAAAAATGAACACTCATTTTGCCTTCTTTTAACCCAATTTTACAGCAGACAATGAACAAGCTTGCCACAACTATCTTGAATCCATGGCGTTTTCGAGTATGTAGTATCATCTGTGTACTTTGAAAGGACATATTATTGATAATTTACATTATATGGACATTATAAACTTTCATATCAATAAAAAAGGTCTCTCTTCTGAAATTTTGTATAATTCTTCTTGTTGAACCTTTTACATGGTTCCAGATTCTTAGTAGATTTTAATGTAAATGGCAATCAGGTTTAAATTTTAAAGTAGCTACAAGAAGGATTTATTTGCTAAATAAAATTCTATTTCTTGACTCGTGAAAAAAAGACCGTAATTATGAGAATGTGGTATGCTTGACAAGAAGCGAGACCATGGTCTGAATTCCCTAGCATGATTGATGCCCAACTGAATCCACATTTGGCTGTTACTTCAGTGCGATTCGAGGCCTATCTCTAAATGGCTTTGTCATGCAGCACCGCCAGGAGTGTTCCTTGGCATACTCTCTCTGCCATAAGTTTAGTAATTTTCGGCCAAGTTGATATGTCACATGAAAAATTACCAATTATTTATAAGATAATATAAGGTAATTTTATCTAATGTCCCTAATGGTCACATAAGTAGGTCAATGGGACTCAAGTAAAATCCAGTAGAGACACTGTGTGAAGGCCGAAGCAACTGAGAGATTTGGGCTTGGTAAGGCCCTTTCTAAAGCCTCTCAAGCCTGTTATACTGGACGGGTGCACTTCTTGTTCTTTAGAACCTTTATAGTTTATATCTCAAAGGCATGCACGGCATTCTATTTTTGTTCTGCTACCATGACTAAAGAGCATCCAGGGAGTATCTGGCATTTCCGCCATGAACTTGAAACACAAAATTAAAAGGAAAAACTTTAAAAAATACAAAGAGAAATCAACAAGCTCCCCTTTGTTCATCCAGATAAGCAGATTTTCTTCAGGCCCTTTCCAAAGCTTCTCAAACCTGTTATGCTGGATGGGTGCACTTCTTGTGCCTTAGAACCTTTGTAGTTTTTATCTCAAAGGCATGCAAGGCATTCTATTTTTGTTCTCCTACCATGACTAAAGAACATCCAGGAGTATCTGGCATTTCCGCCATAAACTTGAAACACAATGCTTTGTTTAAAATTAAAAGGAAAAACCAAAAAAAATACAAAGGGAAATCAACAAGCTCCCCTTTGTTTATCCAAATAAGCAGGTTCTCTTCTTCTAAAGATTTTTTTTTCATTTCAATTTTCAATCTCTATTTTTCCACAATGCTTTTGAAAGTTCTTTTTTTTGAGTGAGTTCATTGGCTGAGTTTGTGTAGTGAATTTCTATGAGCTTGCTGGTTGAGTTGTGGGCAGGGTTTTTGGAGAATAGGCAAGATCTTTTTGTGGCAAAATATCATTGTTTTTTAATTTATGCTTCAATGGAGAACTCATTTCTTGTAAGTTCACTGAGGTGTTGTAAATACTATAAAAATATTTGGAGGCATGTTACAAGATTTTGAGATTTTGGAAAGAATAACCTCTTGGTTCAATGCAACGAATGCAATAAACTTTAACAAGGGTAATATGCAAGAATGAAATGTGATATTGTTCACAAGATTGGTTATCTAGTTGCTGGCTTTGAATCTTCCACTAGTGTGACTAAACGATGAACATATCTGCAAAGTCAAAAGGTTGATGGAGCAGAGCAGGTGTAGTCCCATATATTGGATTCCCTGTAGTTTGCGATCTGCTTGCATGTTGTCTTATTGGAAATCTACATCCATGCTGAATGAATAAAAATTCTCATGATTGAGAGTAAAATTTAAATTTATCAACCATCACTATTCTTATGTTAATCTATAACTCCAAGTAATTTGTTAGATGTAGCTCAAGTGTAATATGTCTAAAGACTAAAGTGCATCATGAGGAGGTGTCTTGCACTGGTAAAGTTTGCATTGCCAGCGGTGGTTATTAGTAAAGTAGGGCCAATTTGGATGCTGTGTAATTCAATGGAGGATATATTGGTGCAATGCATTGCTGTTGAGTAGTTCTGCATAAATTCATTGAGTTAGTATCCGATTTGATTTTAAAATTGGTGTCAA
Organism: Picea sitchensis; assembly: GCA_010110895.2. Classification (NCBI taxonomy): domain Eukaryota; kingdom Viridiplantae; phylum Streptophyta; class Pinopsida; order Pinales; family Pinaceae; genus Picea; species Picea sitchensis. The sequence continues at coordinate 7,948 of SNQJ01S0006794.1, read as the reverse complement.
TGGCCTTCTTTAAGGCAATTGTATGACATAAGGGATCTTGTAATTGAGAACATTGGCAGCATCACAAAATAAGATATTGTCCATGTTGTTTGTAGATTGACTGTTAACTTTTTTGTTAACAAAGGGAATTTTTAACAACACCAAGCTGTAATTTTTGGCACATGCTTCAAGTCCAATATATTATGAGGACTTTTATTAGTGCAAGGAGGGTGTTCCTCTCAAGAGAAAGGCAACCTTAGAAGTTCAGGCAACCATCACCAATCGGAGATGCTTGTATCAATCAGACTAATGATTTCCTTCCAACCATATTCCTGGATCCAAGTAATTTGGCATGTCATAAGTTAGTTGCCTTTGGACTAAAAGACATTTTAGATAAAATAAAATTTCAATAGGAAGATTTTGACAATGCTAGTGCTAAAGGGTGATAACATTCCTGTGTGTTACTTCACAAATGAGAAGCTCTTTGGCAGTAGAGGGGAATTAGGGAACTATGAGATGGGTTGTGCTGAATAAAATAGTTTAGTAATCTGGTGAACTACAGTAGGTTGCATTTGAAGAAAGTAGAAAATCTAGTCTTTAAATTTCGACTTTTGCCTCATCATTTTCAAGGAGGTTTAAGAATTGCGGATTTCATGAAACTGAGATGCAACTCTAGCACATCTTAATCTTGACATTTTTTTTTACTAACCTTGCCTTTTGGACATGGATGGATGTTCATTATAATTAATCCAAGTATGAGATTTATGGGTATTGTGACTTGGTTATCTAGTTTTCATCTAAGAACATAAATCAGATGTGTTGGCATACTTTCTAATCTATAATATTTTGTTTGCCTATAGATGAAAAGAAAATACTTGTTGGTCATTATGAAGAATTGGAAAGTAGACCTATTTAGTCACTACAAAGCATCCCCTGTATGTTCTAGGAAACCAGAATGGGGGAATGTAAAGGAAATATACCCGAATATCCTTGATTTCCAAGTGACAACTGGGGCTTCCCCAAACCATCCTCCTCTAACTGGGCATACCTATACATTTCCTGGTTTTGCAGAGGATGACAAGATGTCCCCTATAGCTTGCAGCCAACTAAGCATTAAGAAAATAAGTCTTAGGTTCTTTTTCTTTTCAATAGTTTTCTTATTGTAACCTAGAGACTATTGACATTTAGTTGCACACTAATCCTCTGATTGGGCCTTAGGATAACAAGGTCTGCAAGTTTCATGGCAAACCAATCTGCTACATGTGCTCAAGGAATTCTCAGAAAGCATTAAGTAAATTCTAAGCCTAGCAGTTGGATCAACACATTTTCTTCTTTCGAGAAATCTGCTACCCAATTGACTAGAACACATAGACTTCAAGAACATGTCCAAGTGTAGGAATGATACGGTTTCTCTTATGCCTTGTACCTTATGCTAAAAAACAATCAACTCTGGGGGAGGAAGTTCCACAAAATATCCAACAAACATAGAAATAACAGATTTGTTAAAAAGTGTTCATAGACGAGAAGACTAATGGTGTCTTCACCGCCAATACATGTAAACTAGGTGAAACTTAAAATCTAATGTGGGAGCTTGTTTTGGCACCATTGGTTCCATATCACTTGTTTTGGTCTTTTGGCTTCTATTTACAGCATGGGAATTAGAAAGTGAGTGAGCCAAAGCTTTATTGGCAAATGGTGGTTGCTCTCAACATCAAAATTTGTTATTGGGATGTGAGTAGACAAGTTGATAAACTGCCGCTAGGTATCTAATATACAATCATGGAAGGTTTTAGTCAAGCCTTCCCCATGGTCAATTCTTGACCACCCTATGTGTTTGTTAATTCATCAAATCCTATTGTTTTCCTTGTTGCTTGAGTCTTCAATCAGGAGTATTTGTGTAGACCATATTGTCAAGAATAGACTCAAAATGGAGTTTTCCAGTGACATCATATCGATGCCTTTTATGCCCTTTTATTATTGACCCATTTTCTTCAAATAAACCTCATATGCTTTGGTTGTTGTGATTCTCCGGTCTCCTTGATTGCAAAGCTCCTGAAAGGCAGATTTAAGTGATGTTTTTCTGGTTCCAGACAAACATTGTCAGTCAATGGAGGGCTTACCCAATACAAGTTTTTGATAAGTACAAGCTCTGAAAGGGTAGCGTCATGAAAGGGACATCATGTTCTGTTGGAAAGTTTTTTAAAGGGATTTAACAAACTTTAAAAGAAGCTTGAACAAATATATGCATTCTCATGCATTGCTCATTACATCATTTCGTTCTGGGTGTCAATTGCTAAATTATACTTTTTTCTGCAAGGTTGGAGTACGAGTATTTTGTCAAGAAGAAATTTCATTTACATCCTTAAATTGTTGTCAATATAGATAACTTCCTGCTTGAATCTAATTTTTTTTTACGATTTCTCTTTCCGAGCAGAGTAAATGATCCAGTTGCAGCAAGGCTGTTGAATAAAGCTGGTGAGATGCCATCTCTTGTTCCTCCTGAAGATGAGAGTATAAAGACTCTGTATGTGGGCGGGCTTGATTCAAGGGTTACTGAAGCTGATCTTAAGGACAATTTCTATGCATATGGTGAAATTGAATCTATCAGACTTGTCTTTCAAAGAGCATGTGCATTTGTTACATATACAACCAGAGAAGGGGCCGAGAAAGCAGCAGAGAATTTGTCCAACAAGCTAGTTATAAAAGGCTTGAGATTAAAGCTGTTGTGGGGAAAGCCACAGGCTCCTAAACCGGAAGTTGAGCATCAAGGAGATGAAGCTGCAAAAATTATTAGTGGCATGCTTCCAAGAGCTGTTGTTTCACAGCATCAGAGCCAACAGCAGCCGCAGAATAGTCAGGATCAGCCTTCTCTAAATTACTTCAATATTCCTCCTCCGCCCCCACCGTCAGAAAGGACCTACTATCCATCCATGGATCCTCAGAGAATGGGAGCTGTTGCTCCAGCACAAGAGCCTGGCAGCAGTAAACAAGGCACAACAAATGAAGGCCAGGAGGGTCAACATTCCCAACAGGCTCCACATGGGCCCTCAGATGGTTCCTACTATGGATCACAACAGTCTCAAGATGGTCAATATCATCACTATTATGGGCCTCCTTATGGACCCCCACCACCATATCAACAATATCCACCATATCAATCAGCTCCACCACCCCCACTTCCTCCGCCATATTATCATCCACAGTATTAACATAAGCACTGATATTTGTTTCGTTATTTTAATGTATTTGCTTTATTAAATAGAGTTGCATGAAAGGAACAACAGCTTTCAACATGGGATGTACGTAATTACAGCGATTCAAAAGTGTTATACACTTGTATTTGTTTTCACTGGTAAAAACCAGAATCATTTGTCACTGGTCATAATCATCTCTATGCCACTATACGGGACAGTTATTATTCTCAAATGTGCTTCAAAATGGTCGATCTCTTCTGCCCTTAAATGTTTTGTTTCTTGTGTGCTTTGTTTAGGTAATTAGTGGATAAACTTGTTTTATGGGCTCCTAGAAACTACTAAAAGCTTATTGAATATAGCCATGTTGACACAAAGACTATGCCATAATATACTTGTAGTACATGAATATTTCAAGCAATACTTTTTGGGAAGGGTCAAGTGCTTTAATCCTAKGCTATATTTATATCTTGCTTTAGGCTTATGTTCTCTATAAGCCATGTTATCTGTATGCTCAACTGTTTGGATTACTTCCAAAATTTAATAGTAGAATCAGATTTCGAAACTCTGCTCTACTTTGAAAGATGAAAGTGATCTTTTTGGTTTGTGGTTAAAGGTATTTATCTTATAAAAATGGTGGCTCATCTTTAGAAAAATGAAAGGATTTACCCCTTATTATCTCTTAACATAATCCACATATCACGTTTTATTTGGGTTTATGTTGAATAGAACCGTTTCCTGAAATTGCTGCATATGGAATATAGAACTTAACTCCATGTTTTTTGGACTGCATATTTTGGAAATTCGAGTAAAATGGTCTGGCATATCTAGATGGCAGCGGTTTGTGAAATCTCAAGTTTTGTAAACGTTGAAATAAGAAAGTAGGCTTATCTTATTTTTCAAATCTTGAAATATTAAACAGAAAACCTCACATTTTAAGTGGGCTTTCTAATGATTAACTATGATTTAAAACCTGATCTATTGTGCCTTCCTGCAAGCCGTTTCTGTAGGGGGTTAAATAGTTTTCTCCTGAGCATTTTTAGTGCACAAGTAGCATCTCAGACCAATTCCAAACATTAAGTCCAAAACTTCTATTTGTATATGTAGCTCTGTCAAGCCCGTTCAAGTGCTCCCTACTTTTCTCACTAATTAGTTCTACTGTTATCTCTACATACTTTTATTAGTTAAACAGTTATTGTAGTTCAATAGTCTTGTGCTGCGGCTTTCCATCTTGAGGTATGTGAGTTTTACAAACCATTTTATTTACATAACATATTATAGTGAGTGGCTATGAACTGATAAGAGCGCAATGAATCATAGTATGAAAAAATAGTTGAATGATAAATTATTGAAGGGCCAGAAATGGTACCGTTGGTGTATGGATGTTAAAGACACAGGTTGAATATAGCCTAGCTAAGTTGGTAAAGATAATGTTTGGCTTATATCCCGTTAATGCATTAGTGGATACATAGTCACAGAATGGCTATGAACTGCATATACTCATAACTTGATACTCAATAGAAACAAGAGCAGAATGAATCATAGTAGGAAAAAATAGTTAAATGAAAAATTATGTAAGGGTCAGCTATGCTTCTGTTGGTGTATGAAGCAACTATTGAAGTTAAAAATTATGTAAGGGTCAGCTATGCTTCTGTTGGTGTATGAACCAACTATTGAAGTTAACACAAATTAACACTTGAAGATGTTGTCAAAGAAACAGATTGAATATAGCCTAGCTAAGTCCGTAAAGATAATGTTTTGCTTACACCTTGCTAATGCATTAGTTGTAACAGAGCAGATGGGAATTTTGTTTTTAGTTTGAAGCACTTTACGGATGCCTATTTTAAACAACCTCTATCCATTTGTGATCAAATCATTATTTCAAACAACCTTGAACCATTGTATGGTTAGGTGATCAAATAATTTTCAGCAATGATTTAAAAAATGTAAAATGATCATCTGCTTTGACTTGCGTGTGCAACTTAAAGACAATAGTGCTGCAACGTTGTAAATAATTTTCAGCAATGATTTCGAACATGTAAAATGACCATTTGCTTTTGCTTGCATGTGCATCTTGAAAACAATAGGACTATAGCGGTATTTTCTATTAATATGCATAACATCAGAGACATTTTTATCTGATTTTTAGTTTCGAAGCACCCACCTGTTGCTTATTTCAAACATCCTTTAACCATTGTATGGTTAGGCGATCAAATAATTTTCAGCTATGATTTCAAAAATGTAAAACGAGCATTTACTTTTGGTCATGTGCGCAATTTAAAGGCAATAGGATTGCAATGTTGTAAATAATTTTCAGCATGATTTCAAAAATGTAAAATGAGCCTTTGCTTTGCAATGTTGTAAATAATTTTCAGTATAATTTCAAAAATGTAAAATGAGCATTTGCTTTTGCTTGCGTGTGCAATTTGAAAACAATAGCACTGCAGTATTAATTTCGCAGTAGTCTAAACGTTTTACCTTTTGAGGGTTTTCTGGCCATTTTTTTCGTTTGATTTTGCCCAAAATCTGGTGATGAAAGGTTGGATCTGCAGATTTGAGTGGCTAAGTTTGTATGATCCGAGTGCCTCGGGGGTTTTTCAGCACGCTGAATCCATTATGCACTCAGAAAGGCAATTTAAACAACAAAAAATAGAGATTTTGTCCAAATTTACATCGCTGGATTTCGGCCAATTCCTGCCAGAAAAACCAGAAGGTAGAATGTTTAGCCAACGCCACTATTTTCTATTAATATGCATAATATCAGATACTTTTTATATGATTGTTATCTACTATTTTTTATATTAGTTATCACATAATGAAATGCCTTAACAATACACTCCATCACTAACTGTTCTACACCTTGGAAGCTATATCATTTACTATTTTATTTCATACTTATTTATATATTAAATCATGCTTTAATATCCTTTCACTATTAAATAACTAATATTCATAATGCAAAATTGCTTCAAAACAATATGTTTTAATTGCAAACTAACATATATTTATAATGTGGAATTACCATAATTAATAATTTCCTATTATAAATATAACTCCCTATTATTTGCAAACTAACATATATTTATAATGTGGAATTACCATAATTGATAATTTCCTATTATAAATATAATTCCCTATTATTAGGGATAAAGTTTTTTTGAGTTTTTATTTTTATTTTTAAATATCAAAACATTACCATTTCTATAATTCTTTCATTAAATATTCTCACACATTTTTAATGATTTTTTTTGTTTTTTTACATTAAATACAAATTAATGTGTAGTATCATTATTTTGATAACTAAAATTTATCACCTATGATTTAGAATATAATCCATTATATTACGTGTTTTTGGGCTTTTTAGCTCCTTGTGCAAGGGCATGTGCTTGTTAAACATGTGACTTTTTAATATCAAAACATTCATCATCTCTACATGTGATCATTAAATATTATAACATCTATTTTTAATGACAATTTTGTTTTTCTTTATATGATAAATTATAATTAATATTTGAATTATGATTTAAAATAAAATATGTTATTATTTTTTGGGATTTTTAGCTCTTTGTGAGGGTTTGTATTTGTTAAACATGTAACTTTTTGATATCAAAACATTCACGGCTTTACAATTTGGTCATTAAATATTTTAACAACTCTCAATGATAATTTTGTTTTTCTTTATCCTAAACACAAGTTAATTTGTTTTCACATGTGAATAATCGAGAGAGTTTACTAATACCTTGATTTTTAACAAAGAAATGATAGATCCACATTTGTACATTTTTGATGCAGGAGCATCGCCTTCACAGTGATCAACGCACACGTGGAGGAGAGAAGAATGACATTTCAGCAAAGCCAGAAATTCAAATCGAGCATTAACTCGGAATTTATTTGGGTTGTTTAGATATTTTGTTGAGCAAATTTTAAAATCGTAACTTGTTTCTAAAGTCTCTAAGGACTGTAAGAAATTGCAGACATGGAGTGTTGACTCTGTCTGATAGTAATTAGCAGTTATCATAATAGGACTGAGTAGGTAATAGTTTTGAGTCTAAATTGATAGATTTCAGGAACAAGACGAGAGAGCTCAGGGAGCCGGTCCTTAGAAAGTTTTCATTTTCATTGTAAGAGTAGATCAGGATGGATAGAGTAGAATAGAACAAAGTAGAATAGAATAGCAGGAACACCATGCAATTTTCATTTTTTAGTAATGAATAGAAAAGACAGGAGATTGTCATAGATTTGTGTTCATTTACTGTTTAAAGAAAAGTGTGTTGTATTCTGGGTGAGGTTTTTATTTTCATATTTCTTGTTGAGAGTGGAGAGAATGACTGTATGATTCTATAACGAAACTGGATAAGTGTCAGTTGTTTTTCTACTGAACTGTGTATGCAAGGTTTGCATTCCTTAATGCAAGGTATGCGTTAATTGGATCTTGGAATGATTCAGAGAAGAACAAGGAGACTTGATATTCCAGGTGCAAGGAGTGCACATAACTTAGAGCCGACTAAGTTCGAAGAAACAACAAAGAAGAACGTCGAGAGGGCGTGAGGTATTTTCTTTTCAAGAAAATCCCTTCGAATCTGAGTTATTCGAAATCCTCGAACGCAAGGTGTGCGTAGGAGTTTGAATCTTTAAGGAGAAGAAGCTCAGGAGGGAGTGTGTTTTCGTTCACAAAGATCCAGCTGAAGAAGGACTGAAGATTTAGTCCTTGACACTTAGAAGATTTCCTAAGTCTGGGAAGAAAAGTCGCAGAAGCTCAGGGGGGAGACCACAGTAAC
>SNQJ01S0006793.1:55650-76265 GCA_010110895.2 Picea sitchensis | reverse complement strand
TAGAGGGGCCGCCTGGTACAGGGCTGAGTCCCGACGCCAACACATATGGAAATTTGAGCGAGCACTTGCCTTAGCGTCCACCCGACGCAAAAGGCGACCATGGACGCCTCCCATGGCATATGTAGAGGAAATTAGTCCGGAGGAGGCTATGCAGAGCCACCCCTCAATTGCACGCATAGAGGAAAGCAAGCTCCCGCCCGGAGACACCCTGCGGAACCCCAGCGCCGACAGCACAGAGGACCTCTTCCCACCCTGCATTGTGGAGGAGGAAACCCCCCCCGACGACACCATAGGGATGGCGGAGCCACTAGGACTTTCGACCCGAGTAGTGGGGGACTCCAGGACACGAGCATCCGACGACAACGGAGGGTTGGAACAACCTTCCTTCTCTGAATTATGGCACCTCCCACTCATCTTCGAGCTCTGGAATCTGATGGACGACCAAGTTTTTCACCTCGCCAGGATGGACCAAAGGTTGGACATGCTCTTTGCGGCCCACTCTAAGAATCTTCCGCAGTGGCAGTGTCCGACGTGCGCGCAGGCGTACTCGCTTCCAGCAGGCTAGTGTCAGAAGAGGAACGAACGGCCGCGCACGGGCAAATAGATGCACCAAAGCTTTTGGTTAGAAGTTTCTCTGTTGTCTTAGTTTAGTTAGCGTGCTCAGTTACTTTATGTCTAGTTATGGCTTCCTTTTTGAAACTTATTAGTATAATAGCCCTGGTTTCCTTCGGGCAGGGCATTCACATGTATATTTTGGTAACAGAGTTGCACCTGGCACATGAGACCCAGCTGTCCTGGTTTCCTATTCAGGCGGGACAACTGGCGTCATCAACAATCACTGTATGCTCTTTTTACTAATATAATAGGATCCACCCCCTTTTTTATTTAATATATATATATATATATCTTCTAACTTACAAAAAATAAATAAAGGTTTTCTTAACCAAATCTATATTTCCCATCCTTATATTTTAATATATACTTATCTTAATTTTAATAAAGGTTTTCTCAACCTAATTGAATTGGAGAATAAAAATATATGAAACAACTTTGAGTATACAAATATATAATATATGGATGTAAACTATCTTTTGATTATGGATAAGTGACAACATCGAAAAAATGTCAACGTGAAAAACAAAAATCTTTTTTAGCAAAAAGATATATCATTATAAGGTAGAATTGAGAAAAACCTTAAAGTAGAACCTACACTTACAATTATGACAAATGTTATTGTTCCATTCCTAGTGGAATGTGACAAAAGCATTGATATGATCATAATTTCAAAGACAACTTTCCTTCAACTAATTTCACTACATGAAGGCTCTTCATTAAACAAGATAAATAAATTACAAAGAAATTATAAATGATAAAAAAACTCTAATAAACCTTAATCAAAAAGTCAGTTACACCAATATTATATGGAAAAAAGAAAACATCATCTTAAAGCAGTATAGTAGGCTACCTATGGACATAGGATGGGAATAAATACACAATAATGCACGCACCACCTATAGAGGTAGCAGCTCGAGATTGAGTTCGTTTCCCCGGTAAAAACCCAGTTGGGATACCACTTCTTGGAAAATGTAAAGATCCAATGAATTTAATTTTTTAAACCAAAATATTTTAAAAAAAAATTATAAATTCACTTAATCAAAATATAACCTTTAATAAAAAAATTAGAATTAATCATTTAAATACAAAAATAAAATGAAATGAAATTGATCATTTAAATATTAAAAAAAATTGAATTGGATTATGCATCAAATATAAACCATCCGTAAAATAATCCTTATTTACAATTGATTTTAAATTGAACTTCGCTAGGTGTAGGAAGTTAATATACAGAGGATGTCCAATAATAATTATCATAACATTCTACATCATACGGTCAAAAAGAGAACTAATTTGTGTATGTCAAAACATTTTGCATCGTTATCCTTTTTGCAGAATAAAAAAATTGTCAAAAACTAATTTTTGTATGTCAAAACATTTTTTTATAGTTATCCCTTTTGCAAAATAAAATGTAAAAGAGTATAAACTTAAAAATTAAGTTTTAATCAAGTTATTTCACATAACGTTTTTGTATGTACACATAGAGTTAATATACATTAATTTGTCTTGTTCATTTGTCTTCTAAAAAGAGAAGAGCATGAGGTTTAGTTTATGGACTATTGACAAGGAATGTCTGCACTTGGAGGCTTAACAAAGTACACATAGAGTTGCAATATATGTTAATAGAGTTGCAATATATGTTAATGTGTCTTCTAAAATGAGCATAATGAGCATGAGGTTGCACACATGCACTATTGGGAAGTATCCTTGTGCACTGAATTGGAGCCTTGACAAAGTACATATACAGTGTGCACTGAATTGGAGCCTTGACAAAGTACATATAGAGTTGTAGTATATGTTAAGATGACTTTAAATTAGAGCATACATATAGTGTGCACTGAATTGGAGCCTTGACAAAGTACACATAGAGTTGTAGTATATGTTAAGATGACTTTAAATTAGAGCATTTGACAAAGTATACATACAGTTGTAATATATGTTAACATGTCTTCTAATTGGATCCTTGACAAAGTATACATAGAATTGTAGTGTATGTTAACATGTCTTCTAAAATTAATAAGAGGTTGCACATAGGTTTGCACACATGTAGTATATATAGAGTTGTTTGCACACATGTAGTATATGTAGAGTTGTAGTATATGTTAACATGTCTTTTAATTGGAGCCTTGAAAAAGTATACATAGGGTTGTAGTGTAGGTTATCATGTATTCTAAAACTAATAAAAGGTTGCACATATGTACTATTGGGAAGAGTTTTGTGCATGATGAGTTGAGATTCTTATGATGTTTTTGGTTTTTTTATCCAATCCTAATAATTATTGATGAATGTTGAAGAGATTCACCATACAATAAAGCAAGTCAAAAGGAATAATTATAAAAGTTGACACACCTATCATTGCAACCTTCTTTTTTTATTTTCAATAAGGTTATATAACATCGATAATCTTAAAAGTTAAAATGACAAAGTTTAACTATAACATTTTAAAAGTTAAAAAGTTCTTAGAAAATGAAAATAAAAATGATGAGTAAGAAGTTAGTGCATTAAAACCTAATGACCAATACATAGTTTAAAAAAATTACTAAATAATAATGAGATGATCCTCCTACTATTTAAGTGTTTCTCACGAGTTTATAAATAATGATGAGGATGATACTACTACTATTCAAGTGTTCTCATGAGTTTATATGACATAAGGCATGATAAAAATACTATAAAGAGTGTCATGAAAGAGATATATGATAACAATATTATAGAGTTCCCCATATATATATATATAGAGAGAGAGAGAGAGAGAAACTCACTCATACAATGATAAAAGGCAAATAGAAGTGGTATTGCTAATCGAATAAAGGGGGTTTAATATTCAATCACGATGGAGAGTATTGATTCAATAAACAAAGGGGTAGTGGATATATGTCTATTGGGTATATGTGTAGTTTGCATATGTAGTTAATTAAGGTTATTGTTGTTTTTTTTTCTGTGTGTTTTATATAAATATAATGCATATTTAATCACATTTACAATTTTTTGCATATTGTGCATATAGATAGCGTGTATTTAACTATATCTTCAAATAGTTTGTGTAAGGTTTTTTATGGTTGAGAATGTAACATTTTTTTTTGAAATGTCTAACAATAGTTAACTAAATAATTTTTTTGAAAACATACACACGAACGTAATGATGGAAGTAAAGAAATTGCTTTAGGGGTTTGAAGATCTCTCCCAACAAGCAATTTGATGGTCAAGAGATCAAATCTTGGTAGGGGAAATTGGGGATTGAATCCCAGCAAGGGAAGTGAAGGATTGGGTGATCGAGGTGGGAGACAATCATTTAAGTAGCTAATGAGGCATAGATCTTACGTCTAATCTTGAACATACACGATGGTTACAATCTTGACCTTTATTTCGTAAGCAAGTACTATTTTTGACCATCACTTCTGATGGCATGCACATATAATGTGTTATAAATTAATAGAAAAATTTGTCTCATGTGAGTTTGGATTGCTACGCTCTCACCCCCCCAACAATTCAAGGAATTCAGTGGTTGATCATGCACTAAGAGATCTTTAAGTTCAATGCTCACACTCAAGGGCCTATTTAGCAGGATTGATTATGGCGATATGGTAAGCCTATTTGGGTTTCCAAATCCAAATAATCTTAAAAATTCCTAATTACACCACATTCCTTTCAAGTCACAATGAATAGAAGATGGAGTTTCTCATGTGTAGAAGTGAAGTGGGTGAACTACCCCCAAACAATGTGGTCCTTCATGCTCTTCCAGGTTAAGGGGTGTTAGCATGGTAATTGATCTACACGGAGTTTCCCTCCAAAGAGTAGTTGGCTTGGACTATAGTTACAAGTGATTCTTGTACACGTTGTAGAGAGGTCAAAACTATTCAACACATCTTTTATAGTAGAGTGTGCTCAAGAGTGTTGGGACTTTGTGTAGGACACTTTGAAGCATCTTTTTTATAGTAAGATTTTTTTGGAAAGTTATTAGTTTAGGTGACGTTGACTCCATTGGATTTTTCCATTTTTTAGGTGCTTGGCATTGTATACGAGTTGTTAATTTGATGGTTTTGTGAAATATTTATTGTGAAGTTGCTTTCAATTGTATTTTGTTCTCTCTATTCTTTTAAAGAGCGTATTTTTTTTGAATTAGATGTCCATTTCAAAGTTAAAAACACTCTCATGTCCTTGTTTCTCATCCATTTATAGAAATGTACTAGTACATATGAATGAGAGCAACAATAGAAAATCTATGATTAGAGAGGTGCCTCAAAACATAGGTGTTTTTGTCCATCTGTTGAAGCCACTAAAAATTGGTCTCATATGTTTTCACACAAGAAAGGAACTTGCACTAAATTTCAAGTCTGTAAGAGTCATTGGCCATTATGAAATACTCTTATGCCTATATTTTATGTCATACTTATAGAAGTAACCTAATCGTGTAGCAATCAAACCCTCTTTCCTGTCATAAATTTGATAAGAATCTGACATAATTTTTAAGCATGAGCAAATTTCTACCATGATCCAAGAACCATCCATGGTAAAACAATGCATGTAGGGATTTTTCCCAATTTTGAATCAACCCAAATCGTAAAAAAATCAATTAGAGATCTAGACCAATGGAAGCTCTAACTTTCTATATCACTGGATTTTGACAATTGGAATAAAATTTGTTACAAGATGAGATGGCTCCATACTTATATATATGCAATGTCATAAAAAACCTACAGAGTTATGGTATAAAATATAGTGATGGTAGGATTCTATACCCATTAACTCTTTCAAACTTCAAAGTTAATTTAGAGTTGGCATATGTGTACCATACTTGTAAAACCTTGAATGACATTAATCAGGGTTGAAATTTGGTTTCATTTTTAGTTGTTTCACTATTTTTTTTAACATTTTGGATTTATATCTTCCCATCACGAAATATTTTGTTTAAATATATACCAAATATAATCTTCAATAATGATGTTTGGTTAAAGAAGATAACCTTCAAGACTATAAAACAATGCATATTTAAATGGACAAAATAATGTCTACTTAGATGGCTGCATGCATGTAGGATAGAGTAAGGAAATTTACTAAAAGTGACACTAGTTAGAGAAAGACAATAAGACTATGTAGTTGGATAAAGAAAAGAACTCCAAATGGAAAAACAACTTATCATAGATGATACCCTCTCAACAAATAAAACTACTCAACCATATAGCAATAGCCATATATACCTTCTCAACAAATAAAGCTACTCAACTATATTGCAATAGCTGCATTAGCTTTTATGGAATGCATTTTGACTAAAATGGTAATGGTGAATGATAATGCAAATCAAGTTTAAATCTCTTTGTATACATACACACTAACAAGGCAAATCAAAATCTCTTCATCTTCAAAATTCAAATGGAATGAAAGAAAGAAAACTAAACTATATTGCAATAACCACATTAGCTTTTATGAAATGCATTTTGAGTAAAATGGTAATGGTGAATGATAATGTAAAGTAAGTCCAAATCTCTTTGTATACATACACACTAATAAAGCAAATCAAAATCTTTTCATCTTCCAAATCCAAATGAAATGGAAAAAGAAAGCTAAAATGTTTTGAAATAAAATGAGTAGATTTAATTTTTTTTAAATTGCAGATATTTTAAGTTAACATCACCTATCATGGAATTTCAAAAAAAAAAATCAAAAATAAAAAATAAAAAATTGAAAATGACTTAACCATCCTTTATCACAGGGACAATCTTTCCAATAAATTTATCTTTTTCCAACCAAATAAAATTCTTGATACACTAATATTTTAAAATAAATTAAAACCTAAAAAAACAAATTTCATTATCAAAATTCCTATCAATTAAATAAAACTTAAATAACACTGTAACTTTAAAAAAAATCAACCAATTAATTTTAAAAAAACAAACAAAAATAATTGAATATCTTACATTTTTTAACTTACTCCTATCATAATATCTCTAACTTTTTCAAAACTTCCAACCAATTTAAAAATAAAAATTAAAAAAATAATTAAATATCTTAAATTTTTAAACTTACTCCTTTCAAAATATCTATCTTGGATTGGATCCAGTGATTCTCCTCCCTCCATTGGAACAAATTTCTGTAAACAAAGTACTAAGCAAGCGTTCGTATAAAGAGAAGCAAGAGGCTCGCAAATATTGACATAAAGGCTTTTGTCCTTTGCATTGAGTCACGGGCGATATTTCTTGTTCCCTGTTTAGGTTACCTTCTTTAAGAAAAAACAATATTTAATAAATAATAAATCTAAGTAAAAGTCAAAAGTATATCTCGTACTCTGAATTGGGATGTTTATCAAAACCATGTACTTCAAAAAAATATTCAGTAATACATTGCGACATGCTGCGCACAGTCGTTTACGGTCAAGAAGTCAAAAGTTTTAAGAAAATTAAAATGATATAAGAAATTAGAGTTTTTATTGGTTGCCAATTTTACTAAATTTCCAACATTTTAAATTATTTGAAGATTTATTAATACATTGTCACATGCTGCTGACACGTTTACGGTCGAGAAGTCAAAAGTTTTTAGGAAACTAGTACAGCACATGATTGTGGCTGATGAACGTTGAAAGATTTATTAAAGCAACTGAACTTGACAATGAGATGTTTTATACATTTTTGTTAATTAAGTAAAAGTGACATTAAATAATGGTAGTAAAATATTAATTATAATAAGTAAATGTGAAAAAATAAACAAAGAAATTTAAGCATTAAAAAATGCAAAAAAGTTATGAGCATGAAATCTCAATCATTGATTTAGGAAGATCACTAAGAATATGCCCCCGTCTTCAATTGCTAACCATAAGATTAGTTTTTATAATTAAAATATCATTAATTGTGCCCATCTTCAATAAGTATACCCGTTTCAACATAATTAAAATAATACAAGAAATTAGAATTTTTTTTTATTAGTTGCCAATTTACTAAATTCTCAACATTTTAAATTATTTGAATATTTCTCCCTGATTGCTAAATTTAAAATAATATAAAACTTTAGACTTTTTAATAAGTCAAAAGTTTTCAGGAAATTAAAATGATATAAAAATAATTAAAAATGATATTAAAATTAGAGTTTTTAACAATTCAAAAATAGATTTTCTAATGATTGCGGACTTTAAAATATATATCAGAAATTAAAGTTTTTTAATCTAAATTAATTCACAACTAAATAAAGCATCCATATACTGTGCACCAGTTACTAGAAAGTAAAGTTCTCATTAATGGCAAACGTTACAATAACAAGTGGAAGTTCTAGAAATCACAGTTCAGTTTTTATTTATGGCGAATCTAAATCTATTTAAAATTAAAGAAAACATCCATACACCAAATTCGGAATTAGGTTTATAGTGAAACTGAAAATGCGTTGAACTCTGAGAATGGTGAAAAAGAGTCTCCTTGAACTCTGAGAATGGTGAAAAAAAAATCTCCTTACAACCTACTTGTTTGCACAGTGTATATCTCATGAACTTACAGTCATCATTTTCTTGAATTCTTCAAAGTCCACAAACCCATCTCCGTCGGAATCGGCTACTCTGATCATGCGGAGGCAATCTTCAAGGCTCCTTCGGTCGCCCATGCTCGCCATAACACTGCGCAGCTCCTCTGCAGAGATAAAACCGTCGTTATCGCTATCGAAAATCCGGAAGGCATCTCGCAGCTCGCTCAGGCTGCCGAAACCCCCTTCTCCTTTTGTATTGAAGTGGATGAATTCCTGAAGATCGATAAGCCCATCGCCGTCGGAGTCAATTTCCTTCATTATCAGTTCCAGCTCTTCTTCACTCGATGCATAATTAAAAAGAGAATCGATAACTGCTCCCAGCTCCGAAACAGATATCTTCCCGTCGCCATTGGCGTCGAAGTGCCTGAACACCACTTCCAGTTCCTGTAAGATCTCCATGCCTGCACATTTCTCATCGGTATTGATCTCACTTTTCTCATCGGTATTGATCTCTCGCTGATGGGTGTTCACAGTATTTTTCCTCGGCTTCCATAAGACCCTGATTTTCCTCCTCAAAAACTTGGGCACGCGCATTTTCGCAGTCCGCGTTCCCAGCCCGAGGGTTTGGTTCTTTTCTATAGCAAGATTCATGAAAGATTAACCAGAGACGAGCAGGGAGAAAACAGGAGAACCGATTGTCTGTGTGCGACAACAGTAGTAAATTAATGAATAATCCCTGCAATCCATGGGCCTCACTTTCCCTTTATGAACATCTGACTTAATCCTGTTTTCGTATAAACCTTTTTTAAATCACGAGTCGCGAGATGATTCTCAAATAAAATCCGTATAGAAATGGGTTTGGGAATCGAATCTAATCGAGATAAGTCGAGAATCAAATTTAATCTAATTCGGAAATATAAAAATTGTGGAACTTAATTTTCAATATCCGTATGATTTACTTGCTTAGATAAGTGCTGATTTTCAGTAAGTGTATGATGGAAAAATGGTGATTTTCAATATGTATATGATTTACTCGCTGGGATAAATATACGATTTACTGGCTGGGATAAATGGTGATTTTCTGTAAGTGTATGATGGAAAAATGGTGATTTTCAATATGTATATGATTTACTGGCTGGGATAAATGGTGATTTACTTGTTGGGATAAATGGTGATTTACTTGTTTAGATAAATGGGAATTTACAATATGTATATGATTTACTTATTGAGATAAATGGTGATTTTCAAATATGTGTATGATTTTTTTCTTCTTATAAATGGTGAATTTCTATATTTGTATGATGATTTTTAATATAGGTATGATTTATTTGTTAAATAAATAGGATTGTTATGAAGTATATTATGAAAGTAGATTCATCTTAATATCTAAGATAAATGGTAATTTACAATATGTATATGATTTACTTATTGGGATAAATGGTAATTTTCAAATATGTGTATGATTTATTTGTTTGGATAAATGATGATTTTGGATATTTGTATGATGATTTTTAATATAGATATGATTTATTTGTTTGAATAAATAGTATTGTTATGCAAGTATATTATGAAAGTAGATTCATTTTAATATGGAATCTATATCAAAAGGATCAACATTTATATGATGCTATTTTTAATTATTAAAATGGATATAGACATAAAAAAAAATGAGGAATAATAATATTTTTATATAAATAATATTTTAAGAATATTTATATTTATGTGTAAAAATGGATTTTTTTTTTATAGAAATAAGAGGAATACCAATATTTTTATATAAATGACATTTTTAGAATATTTATATTTATATGTAAAAATAGATTTTTATTTTCATTATTTTATAGTTTTTATATGAAGTTTGTGTACATCAAATTTCTTATTTTCTTATTTTTATTTATGTTATATTTATATTTGGTTAATATATATTATTTATTATAAGTATTTTTTTTAAATTAACATGTAAGTTTTACCCACTTAAGGTGACAACATTTTTACCATATTAAATTGTAGATGTACTTAGTTACTTTTGATACAATAATTAAAGTAAGTTTTTTTGTTTTTTTTTCTCAACAAAAACATAAAGTTGTATTTTTTCAAAAGATGGTTGCCCAGAAGCTAGCATCAGATATTGTATCAAAACTATAAAAATTTCTATAGGAATAACTACAATCAATGGTGCCTTCTCCAAACAAGAGTTCCATGTATTTCTACTAGTGACCTATTTAACATATTGAGACAAGATACAAACAACTCAAAAGAACATTCTACTCATTCAGAATTGGTCACTGCATTTTTCTTCATGTCCCTTTCCTAAATGAAGGGAACTTGGGCCTTCGAATCTCCATAGGATCATGATTTTGGTGAATTGTATCATCTTCCATTAACCCAACTTGGAATGAGTTCTCGGTGTCATTGTTGTTGGAGGAAAAAGAGAGAGAGTTCACACGTTGAGATATGACTAATGAGAGGAGTGTGTTGCACTCAACCTCCAAATAATCAATTCCATGTTTCTGAAAGAGAAGAAAACTCATTATGTTAGCACTATGTGTGGCACTAGCTTGCTCAAGATTTGTATTTTTTGAGGAAATAAGCATAAGAGCATTGTTGTTTGCCTAGTTTGTTTCTTCATACCTGCATAGAACCTTCCTATTTTCTCTAACATCCTTTATATTGTCCATGACAGACCTAATTATGCCTTCAACACTTGCAAATCCAAGGAACATATTGAATGGACTAGGAGAAACAACTGGCCAAATGGTCAAAGTAAAAAAACCCAAACTGTAAAACCAATTTCCAAACCAATAAAGGAAAAGCAACTCCAAATTTGTTCTACTCTCAATGTTCTAGACTGAAATTTCAAAGGCACTAGAGACCGTAGAATTCAAAGAGAAAGGTTGAAAGACCAGGACTTGCCTGGCCAGAGCATAGGAGATTACCAACATTAGAGGCTCGGCGCAACCTAAAACCACCACCCTCATACAACTTTGAACCAAAATGATCCCACCAAAAGGTTCGTTGTATCCACTCCAATACTCCCAATGCACCTCTGCTGCAACACTAAACTCATTTCTAGTTTCTCGATCTGTCAATACCCAAGGCGAATCGCTCATAACAATTCCCACCATTGCTCGTTGAATTGACATATTCCCACATATCTTGTTGGATATTAAACATGTGCATTGAATTAACATGGTTGAAGCCTGCCAAACCATATTGTGTTGAAGGGAAGCTGGCCTCCACACGTTTTCCTTGCCAAGTCACCTCTAGTTATTTCTTAAAGAGACTTGCATATTGGGTTGGGTACCAACAAATATCCACTGTCGAATAAATCATGGGAGTAAGTTATAACTTGCTAACCCATTTTTATTCAGGTCGCCTGGATCTGAAGTGGTGGCAACCTTTTCCTAGTGATATGTTGCTTCATTCATTTCCCTCTTTATCTGATAGAACAAGACCTGTTCAAAATGTGGAAGAATTTGCTTGATTAAGGAGATAATTGAATTCAGTGTGTTCCCCCTAGGCTAGCTAGGCCGACCATTGCTTTGATAACCAGCATCGAGTTACCAAACACTATCATAGTCTTTGTACCTTCATCCTTTGCAATGGAGATATGTTACCACAATGAGTAAGCTTCAACTAGATTGTCTAATATGTTCCCTAGCCCCCAAGCGTAATAGACAACCTTGTTTCCTCCAAGATAATGGAGACTCCCTCCCGCACATGCCACCTCTATTAAAGTAAGTTAATAAATGAGCAAACTCACATTTTCTCCATTTAAAACCTTCTTCTAAATTTAATATATTTTGTGTTAAAAGTTATCGTTCCATCTAATTAATAATAAATTTAAATTATGACATTTTATAACTTATTTTCAACAATTTACATCACTAAAATTTAAAAAAATAAAAATAAACTTCCAAAAATTTTATTTTTATTTTTAATTAAATTTATGCATGAGTAACTCACTCTATTATAATTTAATGTAATTCATAAATTTACAACTCGCTCATAGATATTGTGAGGTATAATAATTTTGATATAATTCATAAATTTCAATGGTACAACTTGTTGATGATTATTGTGAGGTACAACATCAATGTGTTGTAAAACATTTTTTTACTTATTCAATCATCTTTATGAACTTTTCACAGCCAATTTTTGTCACATATTGTTAGTCAAAAAATAAGGTGGTATTGCTCTTATTATTTTAATGTCCTTCTCATGTGATGTGCATGTTCCTCTCCTTAGACTGCTTTTGTTTGTTTCTACTTGCTTGTCATTTTGTGATGATAGCGGTACACCACTAAGTGCATGCATTACAAATAGGACCCACGCACCTAGAAACAAGGTCACATGGTGCCAAATTAGTGCATAAAGGAAGATTTGATACTTGGGTTGTGCCTCAGTGGTGCACTGCATCCATATCGGGCTGATTGTTAATGTATTTTCTTTTGTTTTTATGTGGAAATTTTTCAATTAATAATGTGAATATTTTGTTGAACATTGGTATTTTGATTACGGTTTTATATATATATATATATATATCAATAAAAGGTATGATTTTCAATTGTTATATATATATATATATACACGAATATTAAAGTTTAGTGTTTAGATTAAAGATTCATATCTATAATTAAAAGGTTTTAAATTTCAATCATCAAGAAATGTTTTTTATCAAATTAATTTTGTAAATATGATAAATAGTTAATAATATAAGTATTTTGTGGGTTTTTTTAATTAGTGGATATTATATAATTTGAGTTTATATTAGGGATTTAAAATTCTAAAAAATGAAAATAATATATTCTATAGTATATAGAGTTTTGAAGGGTATTTTTAATATATTAAAAACATACAGATATTTGGGGAATTTAGAATTAGGTATCGGGGAGTAAGGTGGGGTGGGGTGGGGTGGGGTGGGGTCGAATAGATGGCTTTGGATTGGGCTAGTCTTCACCCTTCAATATCCACAACAATGTATTCATTCTCCTTAAATGATCTTCTTCTTATTAGTTTTTTTATCACTAGAATCCTCTCTATGACCCTTAGAAACTGTCACATCTGAAACAATTTATACAATTTCTTAGGAATTACAAGGCTATGCATATCCTCCCCCTATGTGTATTCTACCATCAATTTAAGACCCTTCAAAATCGAGAATTTTACTAAACAAGCATTAGAAATCCAGGATTTGACCAAAAATTCACTGGAAATCAAGGATTTGACCAAGACTTGAAAAAGATACATGGCATACGGACTTTGTAATGAATTTCCATTGGATAGAAACTAATAAAGAAAATAAAGGATTGTAGCAATATATGCATGTAACTTTTAGAAATGATTTTACCCCACTGAGGAGTGTGAAATAAACATTGATATATTGATGACTCAAAAGCCAATCTTTCTTGGTTGTTACTTTGAGAAAGAGAAGAGGATGTTGGATTTGGATAACTTGAATCATTTTGGCCTCACTGGATGATGTAAAGTAATTAGTGTTGTTAAAATATTAAGTATTATCCAATCAATTCATTGACTAAATTAAAACAAGGAAGAAGAAAAAAGGAAAAAAAAAAATAGTTCAGCAGTTTTCATAATCCCCATCCAAGAATTAAAAGATTTGTGTCATGTAACCATATTAGGGATATAAATAAAAAGGGTTATTAAAAGTTCTATGAAAAAAATGGGTACCTTGGATATATGGTGAAAATAGGGGGTATTTTAATTGGAAATGTGCACTGGGAGGGGGTTCAACAAAAGGATTTTGGGATGTATTATTTAATATCTAGTGAAATTAGGTGTATTCTTTAATATCGTAGGGGTATGTGTGCTACATCATATGTTCACTAAGTGAATCCCCATGACCTTATCAAACACCCTAATATGGTGTTTTGGCTAAAGATCCATATCCACTTGTAAAAACAAATTAAGATACAATCCCCAAATCTTCCTTGATCATGACAATTTCGTACACAAAAATAAATAGCTAATAATGTGGGCACCTTATCAAGTACTCCAATCTAGTGTTTTGGTTAAGGATCCATATCCACGAGTAAAAAAATTTGAGCTCCAATCCCCAAGTTATTCTCCTTGATTACAACATCTTCATAAACATAGATAAATAAATGATAATGTGGGTACCTAATCAAACAACTTGTTTGTGGTGATTGTCATGGTGTTTTGATGATTTTAATTAATGGAAAAACATTTTTCCAAATAAATAAGAACTAAAAGGCATCATTTCCACATAAATCTATTAAAAAACCATAAATCAATATTAACATGATTCGAAACCAACTCTCATTAAAAAATATTTCAAACCAAGGTATCTTAAGTGTTTATTGGACCATAAATAGAATGTCTTAAAGTGTTCACAAGATTTTAATTTGATCTCAAACATAGAACTAAGTCTCCTAAAAAAAAATTCACACAGTTTGAAATTAGATCTTGTGAAGAATCCACAAGATTGGAAAAAATTCAAAACTAGGTCTCTTAAGCCTCCACAAGACTCCAATGAAGTCTCCTAAAGAAATTAGTAGATTTGAGATTGGATCACATCCAATGTCCATAAATTGTGAAATCAAGTTTTTAAAGGAATTTACAAGATCCAAAATTCCTTATAATTTTTTTTTTTAATTTTTGTTAGAAAATTATCCATTTTAAATCATTTTTACCTTAATTTCTATATTAATATTTTAATGACATATATTAGAAAATATAATTTTTATTCTACGTACATATTATAAATATAATATAAATTACAATATATAAATTAATGATGATGGTTATTAACTTCTATTCAAACAAATTAATATATTCATTTTCAAAATATAACACATCTTTTCACATTTAATATACACTATCAAATATAATATATAAATAAAAAATAAAAATAAAACACAATTTAAATATATTCATTTTTCAAAATATAACACATCTTTCCACATTTAATATATACTACAAACTATAATATATAAATGAAAAATAAAAAACACAATTTCTTTTATATATTGTACAATCACTATTCTCTTTCCAAACTTACCAATAAGAAATTAAGTTTTTTACAATGAAGACTTCAATACATCATAGACATGATAATGTACAAGTTCAAGTAGGCTTGTCAATAAGTTTAAATAGTCTTTGAGGAAGAAGACAAAAAGAGCATTCACGGGTTAGGGTCATGGGTTTCAACAATATGGATTGACCTTTGTTAAACATTGGAATTTGTTGAGATTAATTGAATTGAATTGAATTTGGATACAATTGATCTCTTGTGCATATGTAGGGTTATGTAGATTATTCAATTTAAAGATGAAAATTGGAGGATAATTCAATTTCATTGTGTGTATATGTAGTGTTTTTGTTTGTTTGTTTGTTTGTTTGTTTATTAGTTTGTTCGTGACATGTGGGACTAATTTGTGGCTAAGAAATCACGACTCAGGGATATCTAAGTCGTCAAACGGATGACTTTAACATCACAGAGCGCCTTAAGAGCACACTTCATCACCGACTATCCTACACCTCGGAAACGTGTGCATGTGTAGTGTCATGTAGATGAATCAATTTAAAGATAAAAATTGGAGGATAATTTAAATAAATTTAAATAAGTTATAGATTTAGAAAAATCAAGATGTATATTAATTTAATTAAGTTAATTATAATATGATACTTTTTATATTTTATTGTGTGTATATGTAATGTCATGGGGAATTGAAGGATACTTTAAATAAATTAAAAGAAGTTATAGATGTAGGAAAATGAAAATGTATATTAAATTAATTAAGTTAGTTATAATATGATATTTTTTGTATTTTTAAAAAATAGAAAAAGAAAAAGAAATCATTATTTACATTTTATGTGTTTGTTTGTTTTTGTTATGTTTTATATTATTATATTTGTTTTGTGATTGGTTATAAGTCAAACTTTATTGATTTTAGGTTAATTGTTTGTGAGTTTGTAAAATTTTCATAATTTATATTATATATTAAATTGATTTTTTGAAAAATGAAAACATAATGATTAGTGGAAATTTGGATTTAACAAATTTCAAATATTTGTAAAAAAAAAAATTAAATATAAAATTGCAAAAATAAATTATAATGCCATATATTTATATCTTTAATTCAATAAAACATAATATGTATTTGTTTGACCTGATTTGTTTTTTTAGTAGTGGTTAGTCGTCTTATTACTTATTTTTTTATCATGCAATTATTTAATAGGTTGGTTGCTAATTTGGAGGGGAATAATTTGGAGGGGAATAGGTTGGTTGTCAATTTGAGGGGTTTGGTTGTAAATTTGGAGGGGAATAGGTTGGTTGTCAATTTGGAGGGGTCAAAGAGAACCACAGATCCAATATACCAAGTTTTGGAATGTTTTCCATTTGCTTCTGCTAAACCTTAGATTTGTTACATTCAGGGAGGGAATGTCAAAGTATATTATCAATAATATCATTAAATATTATTAAGTTGCTTAAAAAAAATTAAAAATATTTTAGATACAAATTAATGTAAAAAGTTATATTTACTTATTAATAAAAATAAATATGTATTTAGTTGAAGTTGTATAATCACTCATAATAATAATAATAATAATTAAACAATTTAAATTATTATAAAATAATATTTAATTTAATATTTAAAATTCATTGAATTTTATTTAAATTATTTAAATGTAATCAAATAATATCCATTAAACCCCATATAGGGTGGCAGTGAAGAGACAGGTCGTGGGGCAATCATCCGAGACAGACTGACATGCGTCTCCTTAGCACATTGGCACCTGCCACCCTTCACTTACCTCTATAACTTCATCACATGCAAACTAACCTTACCTCGCATGCATATAATGCTTGGCTCATGGCTCTTCAAGACTATCACAAACAATCTGAGTTTATGATGTTTCGATGTTACCTTGCTCCAATCTGGTATGTCCTTCATATCCTTCATTTTGTTATAAGTATGCCTACTAACATCACTCCATTTACTGGCCTTCATTTCACTCATTATGGTCGCTACCATTACTCAACATCTAGTTTGATGGACAACCATTTTATCTCTACTTCCCTTTGGAATTGGTCTTGCCACCTTCCTTCTCCACTGCTCATCCCTTTTCAACTTCCCCTTTGTATCCTCCACCTATATTTGGCTTATCCTTCCCTCACCCCCTCGTCACTTTGTCTTCTCTCCTATGTTACAATGGCTCGAGGAAACCGTTCTTGTTGAGCTCAAGGAAGTTCATATCATAGAAATAGGGGATGCACTGGCTCCCGACTTGCCTCTAGTATTGAAGGCTCAACTGAGTCCTACCAAGCCCACACTCCAACCCACATTCGAGCTGAAATTGACCTAGGTGAGGCTGATGTTTGTGTTATGAGACACTTTGTTTCAGATGAGGTGGTGCTCGATTCTATTGGCTCATGGGCCCCTGACACTAACAATACTTGGTCTCGAGTCTCCGAGTATATGAAAACTGTAGATATTTACTAGCACCTAAAACTATTGTTGGGTCACATCATTGTTGATCGCCATGAGGATAAGAAGGAGATATTACTATATCTCGATGAAATTCAGGTCAGCTCAAGCTCCATGACTACAAGATGAATCTGATGACTCAACAAATGGCGGGACTAGAACTCTTGAAAGTAGACCTACCTCAACCCCAGGTGCCTACGAATGAAGGCCAAACCTCTACTTAGCTCTTTATGATTTTTAGTTTTTTTTTTTTATCTTGTTGTTTAGTATAGGAGGCTCGGGTATCTCAATCTCACCTCACAGTTGTCAAATTAAGAAGAAACAACAAACAATCTTTTGCATAACAGATAGTCTTAGACCCAGATACATCTAGGCCTTTAGCTTCAAAAGACAAATATTTCATAAACCTTCACACAACTTGATGCATTATTGTTGGTCTAGTTTCCCAGTGGAAATTTATTACTTCTTGAAATAACCAAACCAATACAATAACTCAAACTTGGTTTAGTAATTAGATAGATCTCTGTTAAGTATACCTACATATTTTGAAAAATTTAACCATAAAATAGATAAATTTGTAGAAAGTTAAGCTATAACGGTGTACTATTTTATGTATTTTTAAAATTATACTTATTGACCAAATTATATATATATATATCCAAAGCCATTTACAATATATGATGGTAAGGTTTCACTGAAGGCTTTAGTTTACATTTGTGACAATGCCAATAGTTACTAACACGTATATTTATCTAATTTTATTTCAACTTTTAATGATATGGAGTAAGTGGTGTCACTTTTTGTTTTGTTTTTAGACTATGTACAACCAATACATTATTACAAGATTTAAGTGTTTCATTTTCACTTTGGACTACATATAACTATTATAGTAAAACAATTTTAAGAGAAGTATAAACAACTTTGCTACTAATTTCACTTGTATATAATATATTTTAGATACAAAATCAAAATTTAGTAGTTAAAAGTGGTTTAATTATATAATGGTCCATAAGATAATTTTTCTTTTTCTTGACACACAATGTTATTATTGACACATATATGCTGACACGAAGATGTTTTTAAGGCATGTGTGGCCTATTGAAGTGTAGGAGAAAGCCCTAAGACTTGGCATGAGTAGTGTTATATATCCATAGTTGCAAGGGAACCGCTTCAGACATTTCTCGTTCGTCCCCAATTTTGGGAGCTTCAACATACTCACTTTATAGTTGTGGATGTGAAAAACTTTTAATGCATGTATGTTTTATTTCAAGCTCACACTAAACATGAAAATCTAATTAATTAATACTCTATCGATGGCAAACATTTACTCCAATTTGTTGTTGCTATCAACCAACCATATCATTGAATTTTATTATATTTTCATAATACAAGATTAGTACTAGTTACCTTTTTCCAATTAGAACAAGAATAATGCTTCAAATTTACAAAGTTGTTTGAAGTTTATATATGTAAAGTTTAATTTTAAAAAGATGTTAAAATTTTAAATATGTATTTTCAATTTTGTTTCTCATTTTCTAATCATTTTTTTATGGATATTAAAGTTTCAATATTGTGTTAAACATATTCATATAATTATTAGTACAAATTAAATTAGTAATTACAATATTGTAGTTGTTGCAGTAGGAGCAACGGTGTCCTGGATTGACCTTCAATTTTATTGTAATAAGATTTAAAATGTATCATTATCTCGATACATTGTAATTTAAAATATTTTTTATATTTTTTTAATATATATTATTGCCTCTCCCAACTTCACATTTCCTATAAATTTGGGGAAACTTCTACTCATTCCGGACATTGTATCCACATTCTCACATTCTCGTACAACATAAAATATATCTCAAATGTTATTGAGGTTTCAAAGTTCTCACATATATAAGCACATGCT
The DNA here is from genome assembly GCA_010110895.2 of Picea sitchensis. NCBI lineage: Eukaryota > Viridiplantae > Streptophyta > Pinopsida > Pinales > Pinaceae > Picea > Picea sitchensis. The sequence goes on along the minus strand of SNQJ01S0006793.1, from coordinate 56,825 downwards.
TGCATATATAAAATGAATTATTTACATAAAAATAATAGTTGTACTGATAGTCATCTATTCATAGTTTGTCAAAACATAAAATGGGAATATTTTCAAAAGTCTTTGAAAAGTTTCCTTAACAATGGACATGGGCAACAAAAATAACTTTGCTCATGAGAGATGAGAGTGATGGAAAGAATAATGCAAAATATTTACAATTTTTTTCCAATCAACCTATCCCTTCGAAGTGTTGGTGTCTATGGATATTTCCCAAGAAACCTAGTGTCGTTATATAAAGACTCATATAATAGATCCACATATGGTGCATGGCATACATATAGTGTGTTTCCTACTATAGGAGAGGCTTCTTATATTGCGATTATTGTTTCATGATTACCCCTTATAAAATCCAATGAGAAAACTTAGGTTTATATAGCATGTCACATGTGAGCACTCCCCACCCAGGAGAGGTTACATTAGTACCATTTTTTGGACCTCATTATCACTGAAATGATTATGGAATGTTGGAATCATTACTAATATTCTATGTTTAGTTACAATATGTGCTTGAATTCATTGAGAAACTTAAAGGATAAAGTATACATGGATAATTTTCCACACATATGTGGAAACGTTGCAAGATTCATTAACAACTCAAAGAATCAACATAGAAATACAATTTGTATATTTGTCGAGACAATTAATTACATGGAAAGGTTCATGTCTAGTATTGTGAAATTCTATGTTTGTGTAGATGCAATTCAAAATTTGTTTGTAGGAGATGAGTTATTAGTGGACTATAATTTTACTAGCCTTGAAAACAAAGAGAAGTAGATGGTATTCCCTTAGAGGTCCCTATGGGATGGACAAAAAAGGCAATAAAATGATATTGTATAACTTTTAAACTTTAAGAGTTTGCATTGACAATTTGTATTGATGAAATATTGAAAGATTCAATTCTTTCTAAAATGTTTGCTTTCTTTAATTATTATGTGCAACATTCTCATGGAGCTTTGTTCAAATTAGTTATTGCATTGAATTTGTGTTTATCTGTTGATTTGTGTAACAACCGAATAATTCTAACAACATTTACTTCCATAAGCAATTTATTTCATGAACTGAGATAACAACTTCATAACATAACAACAATCTTTATAACAACAACTTCAACAACTTAAATTTATCAATGAATAATG
>SNQJ01S0006793.1:10588-28854 GCA_010110895.2 Picea sitchensis | reverse complement strand
GGAGCCCCCAAATTTGTTTTGTGGGGGGGTTATTAGCCAAATTTTTGGGTGCTCTTTCACCTTTGGCTAGGATGGTTTTTCACCTTTGGTGGTTTAGTGGCGCATGGTATTTCAGCCCATGGTTTTCTGATTCTGGTTAAGGAATTAAGGTTGTAATATAATTCGGGTCAATGGATTAAGATTTTTTTGGATGTTGTGGGGTCTTATATATTGTATTCTAAACAATAAAGTTGGATTATGAATAGAATTTTAGGTGTGGCTCTAAAGCAAGTTGTTGGTTTTCCTAGTTGGGTTTCTAGGGTAAATATATGTGTATATGTATGATTGCAATTGTTTTATTTTCTGTCTTAAGAATATGTGTGTGCATTACATTAATTTGACTCATATTTGAAAAAAAATTAATGTGAAAGTTGATAAGTTTGTTGCATATGCCTCCAATCTTAGTAAACAATGTTACAACGATGGGCCTAATTGTGAAGCTACTTCAATTCATCATCCTTATGTTCTTGATAATGACGAGGCTTGGCATATTTTTTTATCATGACGATGACATTTTTTTTTTGTCAAATCAAGGGAATTTCATACATTATTCTCCTAGCATAAAAAATCCCAAAGGCTTTGTTCCTTTGGACACATGTTTTCTGCAAATGGCTACCCGAAAACCTCGAACCAAAACAATAGATACTCTAAGTGCAAAGATGAAGAGACTATATTGATTAACATAGGTCCCAAGGATGACCTTAAAATCATGTATGTAGGAGCCAAATGCACTAGTGCGGAAAAAAAAATCCTATCCCCTTTCAAAGAATTTTGAGAGGTGTTTGCATGGTCTTATAAAGAATTGTATGGTTTTGATCTTGGTATAATATAGCATAGAATACCTCTTGAACATGATGCTAAGAAGGTTAGGCAGAGACAACGTCTTATTAATCCCAATGTTGATGCCATAATTAGGAAATAATTGGATAAAATGCTTCACAGTAATGTCATATTTCTAGTATGCTACTCCAAGTGGATTGCCAATCTAATTCTAGTTCAAAAAAATAATGGAAACATCCATATTTTCATATACTTTAGACCTTTAAATTGAGTAAGTGTTAAAGATAATTTTCTTTTTCCAAACATGATGAAATTTTATAGCAGGTTGTTGGTTTGGAAATGATGTCTCTTCCAGATGGTTTCTATGAGTATAACCAAATCTAGGTGAACCTAAGAGACTAGTTTAAAACAACTTTTACTACAAGGTGGGGTACCTTTGCATATCATATAATTCACTTTGGTATAATTAATGCAAGGGACACATTTTAGCATGCCATGCACGTTGCCTTCAACGATTTGATTAGTCTTATTATTCAAATTTACCTTGATGAATCAATGTATGAAAGATCATTTCGATCATTTGAGACATTTTTTCTTAGATGTATGAAGTTTGAAATTTCATTGAATCCTAACAAATATATATTTGGTGTCATTGAAGGAAAGTTGCTAGCTCACATAGTCTCTAAAGATGAAGTAAGCAATGACCTCAAAAATATTTGTCATTCAAAATTTTCCCCCTTCTACCTCCAATAAAGTCATTTAATCTTTCATGGGTAATATTAATTGTGTGCATCAATATATTCCCAATTTCATTGGAATTATCAAACATGTTCATAAATTGTTAAGGAAATCTATAAATTTCTACTGGGATAGGGATGCTCAAAATGCATTTATGTCCATCAAAAAAATATCACTGTTTCTTTTGTTTTGGCTAAGCCTAAATTTTCTTGAGAATTTCAAATCTACATTAATGCTACAGATTAAGTTTTTTTTTTGTTTGTTAATTGGTCTGGACCTTCTTGGCATCGGAATTAACCTTTGGCTTGAGAAATCGCGACTCAGGGGCATCTAAGCCATCAAAATCACCCGGGGATCGCACCCGGACTGAGACACACCAACCTTTAACATGGTTGGATTTTTTGTCCCCGCAGGTTTCGAACCGGTGACTTTTCAACACGGAGAGGCTTAACAACACACTCTGTCACCGACTGTCCTACACCTCGGGGACATGCTACAGATTAATTTGTTTCAACTATCTTAGTGCAATTAAATGCTAAAATTTTTGAAAGACTGGTCAGTTTCATGAGCTAATGTTTGGATGAGACTAAGGTAAAATACCTTATTTTTGAAAAGTGTGCTTTTGTACTCATCGCTACTTTAAAAAACAACCATGTATCATGTTCTAGGAAAGTGCATGGTAGTTGAAGTACACTTACAATTACCCATTGTAAGACATGTGTTCTCCCAAACCTATATCCAAATTATGTTGGCTAACTAGCTAGCTAAAATTAAATAATTGGATATGGAAATTATGATTGTGAAAACTATTTATGGCGGAGATTTGGCCCTCCTATTAGATAAAAATCCTCGAGATCAATCTTCAACTAACCTTGAGGATGAACATTATTTGTTTTTTTTTTAGCTTAAATGCAACGATATTGATCTTGATAACATTGTTGATCCATGTTATAAGGATATACTTTGTTATTTGTGAAATCAACCTTGTGCTCGTCATATTCAAGCTAATGAAAAATGATGTTAAGTCTAGAAGTGATGAAGTGTGTTATATTGAACAATTGTTTGGTCCATAAACATTATGATGACATGATCCTATAGTATGTAGAAAATATCCAATCCAAGTTTATTTGCAAAATATTTCATGATGGTTCCCACCTTAAATTCCATAGTGGCGAGCATTATGCATCCAAAGACACAACTCACAAAATTTTGTGATACGGTTTTATTAGCCAACCCTTTTATGTGACTCCCTTGTAAGATCTTGTAATCATTGCCAACAACCGGTAGGAAAAGAAAATATTTTTCCATGTCTTCAAACCTTGTTACTACATGTTTCCCTTTTGCTAATTGGGGTATTGATTTCATTAGTCCTATTAAACCTCCATAATTATCTATTCATGTTTTTATACTTTCAACCACTAATTATTTTACCAGGTCGGATTTAGTATTTCCATTGAAAAATGTTGAGGTAGAGCAAGAGTTTTCCTATCTCGAAGAAAATATGTTTTCCCACATTGGTTTTCCACTCGAGATCACCAATGATATTGGTGGGATTTTTTCTTTCTTAGCACTAAACACACCCTTGAAATCTTTAACATTTCCAGGTACCACTTTTTTTTTTTCGATTCTCAAATTTTTATTTTCCTTTTATAATTGGTTTATACTCTTTTTGTGTTTGTTTGCTTTCCTTTACTTTCTTTGTTTTGTTTATTTCTTTGACCATTTTTTTAGCTATAACCAAAGCTTGAGAAAAATTATAGTTAAGTAACATGCATATCTACGAAGGGTTGGCCAATCGATAGAAGGAATAGTATGCAAAATACTTCAAAAGATTGTTTTCTAAAATTAGTCGATGGAAGCATGGAGTCAGGTGTGCAAGCAGGAAGGAACAACAACCAAGCAAAAAGGCCCTACCCAACGCAGTTTTATAACATGTGTCAATTTTATTATCGTCATCGGGAGTCATTCAGTAGCAATGTGTATGCACATGAACTTTTTCAATCTCTCGATGTGACCATCAGTGTCAGTCGAGATCCCATGCAAAAAGGTAAAAAAGTTATATACCAACATTGAAGTGTCAATTTTAGGTCAGAAGTGCCATGGCCATCCAATTAGGAGTGAAGCCAGTAATTTAAAACTATATTGGCTCATTACCCCTTAACTAGATTATTGTATAATGTGTCATTATTTTATTTGTGTCGGCTTTGGGCCATTGGTTGTAATTATACCTCTAGTCTCCTATATACCACAGGAGACTTTTTCATTCTGAATCATCTTGTGCTTGAACATTTTAAGTGCCAAGGATGTAAAGGAGGTTTCCCCTCAAGAGGATTATTATCTGAAATTATCTCTTTTTCAAGGTGTTGAGTACTTTTCGAGGTTTTTCTATGCTATATATTATTGATGTTTTGGTTCTTAACATGGTATCGAGCTCAAGGTCTTGGGGTTTCTTTGCTACATCCTGAGACACCGTGGAATTTTCATATAACTTGTTTTCTACAACGTTTCCAAAGGAACATCTTGGAGGATGTTATTAGACAATCAAGGTACGTTGGGTTCAAAATTCAGCTCTGAGGCCTTATAATTTTGGAGATAGAACCTGTACAGAATGGGGTTCTAGAATCATCCTGAAATGAGTCATTCAGATTTTCGCTGTAAAATTTCTGTAACGTTTCAGACCACAAATCAGAATGATTAAATAAATAATTAAGGTATATGTGGTAAAAATTTCTACTTAAGGTCATCTTAAATTTGTAGATTACACCTTGTGTAAGATAGGGTATCGACTAGTCCTAATGACTAGTCTCAAGAGGTGTTCAAGTAAAACAATCATAACTTCTTGTAGAGTATCCAAATTGGTGGGACTAGTTTCATTCTGGATGGATCGTGGACAGTCTGTGGTATTTGGGGTGCAAGTTTTTGGGATTTATATCAATAGTGGTAGGAACTGGTATGAGATCTCCTGGAAATACCAAAATCAGCAGTTGTGAAAATTTATTTATAAATTCCACTTGGCACATCAATTTGGATGAACTGTGGCATTCTGAGAGAAAAGAAATATCCTTAAGAACTACAAAGAAAGTTTCATACCGGAAGGGTTGAAACTTGGAGATAGAACAGAATAAATATTGTCTAGCAGAACCACTTTCAAAATCAAGATTCAAAAGTGATGTTTGTATACCACCAAAAGGGACCTTCTACACCAAATAAGCCTTGAGAGAATAGTGGACTCTTGATGAAGGTGAAGAAATCATCAGGACATAAATGAACTACAAAGAAGATGGATTCAATAGAGCTCAGTTGGATACTAAAGATGGATTCAATGAAATCTCAGTTGGATACTAAGATGGATTCAATGGAAGCTAAGTTGGATACTAAAAGATGGATGGATTAAAAAGGGAGATCATGGAAGTACAGAAATTTAAATGTGAGAGAAGACACCAAAAGTGAAAAGTACATCTCATGAAATTCATGATGAGGACACAAGGAAGGAATTGAATCAAGAATGGAAAACTCAACTTTGTTTTGAAGACTAACCACGTTCCTAAATTAGATATGAGGAAGTTTGATGGTAAGGACCAATCACATGGATACTTGATTAGACAGTCTTTGATCTCCATAATGTGCCACATACACAAGGTAGATTTGCTTCTTTATATTTAGAACCCTAATCAATTTGTTTTGGTATCGATGACTTTGTTCTGTAAATCACTCGTCACTTGGACAATTTTTCATGGAAGAAATGATAGCACTTCTATGAGGATAAAGACAGTACCTTCTCCTTCTGATAAATCTCAAGCAAAAGAAAGGGTTGATTGCGAGCACATTGAGAACCAAAGATTGAATATAAAAGGAAGGTATCGATATTCCAGATGAGCACTTGAATTGAGTGTATTCACATAGGAACTTTAAAGGATAACATTCAACACTGAGTTCGCCTTTGGGAACCCAAATCATTAAGAGAATGCATTTAAAGATTGGCAAGGAAATTTGAAAGTAAAAACATGGCTATGGCTACTAGAAGGACCTATCCTAACATCTATAAAGGGAACAATGCTCCTTCTCCCAACACCTCAACCTACAAGGTTGACACACCTCAACAATTGGAGGAAAGAAAGCAAAAGGTTTATGCTTTAATTGTGACAGCAGTACAGTAAGGACATAAGTGTGGTGAAAATAAATTATTCATAGATTGTGAAGAGGAAGAAAGAGCAAGAACAAGAACCATCTCAAGATGAAAAGCTAGAAGCAATTTAGGTAAAGAAGAGTTGACTCCCACGATATCATGCTTAATACATTGGCTGGAATTAGCACTCCTCAAACCCTCAAGATTGAAGGATACATCCAAAGAAAAGGTAATAGTCCTAATTAGTTCTGGCGGTACTCATAATTTCATTCACCATAATTGTAAAGATCTCAATTGCTTTGTATATCAACATGAGGAGTTTCAAGTAATGATTAGAGATGGAGGAACTATCAATTTCTCGGGGAAATGTAAGCCATCAGTCTCACTATGGGGGAATATGTAATGAATATTCCAAATGATCACTATACCATGGGTGGTGCAGATGTTGTACTAGGAATCAATGGTTACAATCTGTTAGAACAATGGCTTTTTAATTTTCAAGACTTTTCATGAAATTTTCATTGGAAAATTGAGTTAAAAGGTATCCGCGAGGGAAAACCAGTAGGGTGGTAAAACTCCTAACGGCATGAAAATTTATTGAAAAATGGGCATCAGGCATTATTGCTGGCTTATGCTCACGCTAAGATGTTCAAACATCTAAACCATATATCCTCAAGATCTCAGGATCAATTCAGTACGGCATTCCAAAGTATTTGAAGATATTCCCAAGGTCTCCCACCCACTCAAAAACATGATCATGAAATTTGCCTAAATCCTGGGTGTTCCTCTAACATCAAATACAGATACCCTTATGCCAAGAAGGGTGAAATTGACGTATGGTTGAAAGTGTTAAATTTTGGCATTATTAGACCTAATAAGTTCTTATACGCACCCGGTGTGTCTGGTGTTGAAAAAGATAGCTCATGGTATGTATTGATTATTGAGATATCAACAAGATCACTATTAAAGATAAGTTTCGATTCTTCCGTGATTGATGAATTGTTAAGATGAACTACATGGAGAAATATATTTCCTGGAAATTGGATCTCCGTTCAGGGGCATCATCAGATCAGATGAAGGAAGAGAATATCCCAAAACAGCATTCCTGAACTCATGAAGGGCATTATGAATTTTTAGTTCCATGCCTTTGTACCACAAATGCACCTTCCACATTCAAGGGTTGATGAATTCCGTTTTCAAAGTATATTCTAAAATTTGTGTTAGTATTTTTTTGATGATACTTATACTAATCTATATGATCTTGGGAGGATCATGTACAACATGTTGACAAAGGTGCTACAACTACACTGAGGAAGTAAACTAACTATATGCAAACCATCCAAATAACCTTTGGAGTAAAGGAGGTGAAGTATTTGGGTCATATTGTGTCTTAAGAAGGTGTCAAAGGTGGACCCTAACAATATTAAGGCTATGGTGGACTGGTCGATTCCCAAAACATTAAAAATCTTAGAAGGTTTTTGGGTTTTATGAAGTTCTATAGGATTTATTGGAGTATGGAAGAATAAGCGACACCTTTATGACACTAACTAAGAAGGATGCATTTTTTCATGGACTCCCAGAGGCAACTAAAGCTTTTTAGACAACTTAAGAGGTGATGTATAAAGCTCCTGTCTTGACCACACCAGACTCACAAAACCTTGTGGAATGCTGATGCTCAGGAAATGCGGAATTGGTGTTGTCCTAATGCAAGAAGGAAGGCCACGGCTTTTGAAAGTCTCTACGACCACTCGAGAAGGCACAAAAACCCATTTATGAAGGAAATGATGGCAATACTACATGCATTGAAGAAATGGTGTCATTATACAATAGGTAGGCCTTCAAGGTCAAAATGAATCATTATCATAGTCTTAAATACTTCTTGGAACAAAGATATGGAAGAACAACAAAATGGGTAACCAAGATATTCAGGCTATGATTTTTGAAATCGTCTATATAAAAGGGGAAGCAAAATGTTGTGGTAGATGCACTCTCAAGAAAAGATGAGATGTTGAGACACTTTTTTTTGTGATATCTCGATCATCCAACCCGATTGGATAGTGAAGCTGGATGAATGGAAAAAGACCAAAAAGTGTGGACTCTCATTCAAAGGTTTTAAAAGGATTCGGTCATCAGATACCATTTACATGGAAAAATGATTCACTATGGTACCGAAATATCGCTTATATTTATGTAAGAACTCCCAACTCAAATAAAATGTGCTATTGGAACTGCACACACCTCTCCAGTAGGAGGAACTCATGATTTTGAAAACCTATCACTTAGAGTCAAGAAGGATTTTTTAGGATGGCCTTAAAATAATGTTCAAGGTTTGTGGCTAGAACAATGGTTTGCCAACAAAATAAGGTGGGAAACACTTAAGACCCCAGGTCTTTTACAACCATTATCATCCCGAGGTCAGTATTTGGAGGTTTCCATGGATTTCATCACCCGGTTACCAAAGTCACGAGAGGAAGAGTGTCATCATGGTGATTGTTGGTAGATTATTAAGGAGGTATGCACTTTTGTGCACTCTCTCATCCCTTCAAAGCTGGTCACACGTTTCCACCTCATTCATGGAACAGTTCAAAATCTACATGGCAACCGAAAGATTATTATAAGTGACAGAAATCCCATCTTAACTGGACATTTTGGACATAATTATTTTTCTTGTTTGGGCCTCAATTGGCTCATAGCTCATCCTATCATCCTCAATCCCATTGGACAAACCGATATAGTGAACAACATCATCACAGAGGCTACCTTCGTTTCTTTGTCTCCCTGATAGAGCAAACATAATGGTTCAAATGGTTACCCTTAGCGAGTAGATTTGGTATAGCACTTCCTTTCACCTTTGCAACAAAAATGACACCATTTATGGCACTTCCATGGATACCACCCTCCCTTCCATCCCTTCTTCTCTAAAGAAAAATCTAAGGTTCAAGCAGTGGAAGATCACATCGAGAATCAACAACAAAATTCTCCAAATCTTAAGGACAACCTGACCATGGCACAAAACATGAAACAACAAGCGGAATCAACATCATTAGTGAAAGAAGTTTGAAGTGGGGATTAGGTGTTTTTGACTACAACCATACAAGCCGGATGTCCCTGAAAGCAAGCCAAGAAGGATATGAAATTATCGCAAAAGTACTATGGACCTTATAAGGTGTTGCAAAAGATTGGTATATAGCGCTACAAATTGTTTCCTGCATCTTCACGATTACAACCAGTTTTCCATGTTTCATGTTTAAAGAAGGTTATAGATTTGACAAGATCCCGGTTCAAAATATATTGCGAACTTGACAAGGAAGGAAAAATGTATTGGAACTGAAGTCATCACATTGACACAAGAATTACGCCCGGTGAGGGAATAGATCCATTTCCGGTATCTCATTAAATGGAGGAAACTACGGCTGAAGATTCCACTTGGGAAGATGAGTGTTTATACAAACATCCAGAGTTACTCAAGCGTTGCGAGACAACACTTGTCTCAGGGAGGGGCATGTTAAGCCTAATATTGTCATTACCCCTTAAGCAGATTAAAGCTGTTATATTAGTAATGTTATTTTATTTAATAATGGAAACTTTTGGGCCATTGGTTGTAATTATACCTCTAAAGATATATATATACCAAGGAGACATTTTCATTTGAATCATCTTGTACTTGAACAAGTGGGGTAAAGGAGGTTTCCCCCTCGAAGAGCTTATTATCTGAGAGTATCTCTTTTCCAAAGGCGTTGAGTACTTTTCACGAGGTTTTCTATGCTATATTGATGTTTGGTTCTTAACAAGCAATTGTGGGGTTTTTCTATGCTATATTGATGTTTGGTTCTTAACAAGCAATTGTGGTCGTCAAACTTATCAAAGGAAAAGGCGTCATTCGGAGACTATTATAGATGTCACCTCAACTTCTGTATATGCCTCGTCATACGCCATGTCATCTTGCCACATCAGATTTTGTAGTGCATCACTACCACGTAGATGCCACATCACTTGCCACATCATTGGCCATGTCATCATTTATACTAATTTATTTCCATGTTATTCTCCATGTCATTGAACGCATCATCGTTGTACCGATAACCATCGACAATCAAGGTATTTGGTGAATTTTCATGATGCATTCGCTCTTATACCTCTCGATGTCGATGAATTCGTTGGGTGTTGGATGGATCGGTCGACCTTTCAAGTTTTCACACTATGTTTCTCACTGAGTGTCGATGAAAACTTTCCTAGAGGTGGATTTTTCCTCACTCAATTGTCATTTCTCTTATGTCTAGGAAGAGTTTCTATTTTATCAAGATATATTGTTAATTGTGTATGATTCTAGTATCAATTTCAGATCTTTTTTTTAATCTATATTACAATAAGTGTTTGTTTTTTTTTAATATTCAACAATCCCAAAATTACTTCATGATTACTGATAAACTAACTTATAGGTGAATACTTACATGAATATGTATATGACAACTTAACTAGATCTTTCTTGGAATTATTTCTTGGAAGTATATAAGTCAGCAATCCTTTCATTCCATATTCATATTTCTTTTAAAAAATTATCTTTAAGAGAAATAATACATTTTCATTCTTCCACATCCTTCTTCTTTATTTTAGTGATTGGTTATTATAATTGTTCCTTTGAAGCCTCACATAATTGTTAGTGTTCCTTACCCTGGAGGTTATCCCCTAGGGAAATTATCTTTAGCGCTTTAGTAATTTCCCTTTACATAGAAAGAAAAAAAAACCTAGAAAATAGAAAGAGAAACAAAATAAGTGAATCTCATAACTCTTAAATCCCATTGAACATTTGTTGGAACATTAAATTGGAGGATTATACCATACCAAATAGGGAGGAGTCAAATTGGGCCTCGTCCTTGGTTTTAATCCCTCCTGTTGAGAAAATGGAATCCCACCCCCTCAACAGAATTAGCGCTCGAAGGAGGGCCTGATGCATGGAAAGCCATACAAATATCCCACATAAATCAAATCCAAAGACTAAATATAATAACACCCTCAACACCTCACCTCAAGATGAGGAAAGTTCTAGATCCCATCCTGAAATCCCATACACAATATCTCACGAGGAAGTTAATGATTTCAGGAGAATCACTAGAGAATACGCTAGACATATATGAGTGTCACCCATAACCCCGTTACTTCCTCAAATAAGAAGAAATGTGAGACCAGTTGTGTCCACATCTGAGCATACCCTAGTACATATGGTTGAAGACCTAGTGTATTTTTCCTTAACTGAAATAGAAAAACATTTTGGTTTAATCCCTGACACACCAACAGTTACTCCACCTGCAAGTACTTACTTTGATCGCCAAGAGTACTATGAACCAGAATTAGAGGAAGAAGAATATGATTCAAAAACCCCAAACTACAACTCTGATCACATGGGGGGGGATCATGAGGAAAATAACCAACCATGGTTGGCCATAGATTCCTTATCCTTACTTGGTCATTTACACAACCTACCAAGGCATCTAGAGAAGTTATTACCCAAATTTGACCCTGAAACATCTAAATCTCCTAACGATCACATTAAAAAGTTTATTCTTGTCATACGATTAATGAATGTACAACATGAGGATGTAGTATGTCAACTATTTCCTTATACTTTTGAAAAATCATCCTCCACTTGGTATTTCAATCTCCCTATTGGTTCCATAAATAGTTGGACCAAGTTCCAAAAATATTTCTTGGATAAGTTTATAGAAGAAATCACAACTAGGGAACTAATGGTTGAACTATTTGTTGCCACTATGGGGCCTAAAGAGAAGGTTGAGAATTTTAATAAAAAATTTAACACAATCCTGAACAAGTTTTAGCAAGAAGCATCCCCCACCCAAGAATTGCAAATCGAAGTTTATGCAAATGTTATGTTGTCCTCAATTTCTGTGTTTGTAAAAAGGGCTAACAAACATACTCTAGAAGAAAACTTTGAGGAAGCCAAAACTATCGAATTCCATATGAAAGAGTGTAAAGAAATCCAAATATCCTTAGGAAATAAGGAAACATTACATCCCAAAAGGGGCCTTTTGTTGACTTGACCACAAGGAAATCAAGTTGAGAAAAGCAACGAAAAAAATATCATCGACATGGAAAGTCTACAAATAATGATTAAGAACCTCTCGAATGAAATAGTAGACATGAAAAGGAGTTCAGGGGAAGGTACTTCCTACCAAAGGCCTTACAAACCTTTCTTTAAGAGACCTACTCTTTTTAAATCCATAGAACCTCCCCCCGCTAATTTGAATATTGATTTAGGGGATGTGACCTCAAACTCTTTTTGTAGTTATCATCAGGAAAATCACTTTGAGAAGAATTTCCCTCGATGGATAAATGCCATGAATCTGATGGAAAAATGTTGTTTGGATGGATGTGCTTTAACTAATCAAACTAATGGTCAATGGTCAAAATTGTTATTTTTCTCCAATGTGGTTGAACTTAGATTTCTCCAACTTCTGTAAGTAAAAAGTCCACATTTGATGTGGAAGTCTTACTAACTTTCCTTTGTCTTCTAGTTGCAGCCTTTACCTCTAGTTTCTTTGTTTGAGACTTCACAAGTTTCCAAAGTTTATACCTCTTGGAAGGTTTTCCTGATGCTTGAGTCTACCCTTGAATGAATTCTTGATTTTCCTCCTTTGGCATCTTTAGTTCCTCCTTTAATTTCTCATTTTCATTCCTCATCTTGACACTTGTCTACTTTAAGAGTTCATTTTAAATTTTTATGTGCCTCTCTAAGATATGCATTTCCTTGATTTCACTTTTCAACTCTCTAACATGTCTCTTTTTCTTCTTCAATTTTGATCTTGCAAACAAAGTGGAGAGTGGTACCTCATCCTCTCCTATTCCTGAAGATTTCCCTTTTGTGAAAGAAGTATTAGTAGGCATGTTTTCTTCCATTTGATCCTGATTTGGAGAAAATTCCCTATCAATATATGTTGGATTCAATTTTCTTGTTGAAGAAGGTTCCCCCAATTCCATGTCAATAGTTAGTAAAGGTAATTTTACTGATGAGGACAATTCTCTTGTTTCCTTCTCTTTGGTCTCTAAATAATCATAAAACTCATGTTATCTTCCATCAACTTTAGGGATTCATCTTGATTTTGTTCTACAATACCATGTCCTGTGTCTTTTTGCAAAATTTACAAACTTGTTTCTTGCTTCTTTCAAGTTGTTTGGTCATTGATCTTGTCAATTTTGGATGAAATGAAGATTCTCCAACTTCATTTCTAATCTAGATTGGATCATTATATTATATTTCATCTATCTCGATGCTTTCAGAGTGAAAAACATTGGAGGAATCATCTTACAGGATCATTTGAGTAGTAGTTCATAGCTTGCAAAATTGGGGTCTATAACCTTTCAAAGCCATTTTGAGGCATTAAATATTTTTTTTTTCCTGAACTTGTGCCCACCCCCTTAATGGTGTTCTAGAATCTAATAACTTTCCAACGGTGTATATCGTGCATCAATCGAAGTTTGTATGCAAAACGTATGCCTCCCACAAGTTGACATATCATGTTGACCACCATGGTATGAGAGGACGCCACGTCATCCCCCATTACTCATGCATATGATGTTGGAATATTGGTTGTTGTCATTGATGTCAACCCTAGTCATTGGTTTTAGACCGCAAGATTGATGAAGGTATTTGGACATGAAGGACAATGTACATGCATAAACAAAACCCATGGATGGATAGTATACATCATGTTGTTTCTGGTGGTAGGTGGCACGTCACGTGGATCCTCATGGTTGAGGAGAAATGAATTTTTGAAGATGAAAAAGTGAATTGTAGAAGGAAGTACATGTAGGTCCTAAAGATAATTAAAGAAAAGAGTTACAAAATAAGAAAGTGTCAGGTCGGCCCTAATGTTAAAAGGAAGTGACATTAATGGCATAAATAAATATAATTATACATTTATTTGATACACAAGTCGAATTTGAGAGGAAAACATAAGTAAAGAAGGTCGGATTTCAAGGGAGGATGAAGTCTTTTGGTGATGTGAAACTTGGAGGAGTTTCAGAAAATACATTAAGTAATATTATCTACAGGATCAGAGTATTCCAAGAATTTAAGAATTACAGAAGTTGAAGAAGTCTCAAGAAGCATTATCAGGCTCTATGTGATGGTTGATTGATGGTGATGATTTAATCTAAAGTTTTATTATCTCTCATATATTCTTGGGTGGAAGGAAGGGGCAAGGATGGAGAGGTCAAACCTCTCTTGATATTGGATGATTGTATCTTCCTCTTGGAGGTTTATCCCTCCCTTTATATTTGGAAGTTGTAGCTACCTTTGGAAGTCATTACTTCCCTTGAACAATAACTATTGATTATTTTTCATATATTGTGCATGGTGTATTGTGGTGTACTGGTGTAACTCTTACACTATTGTTCATTGCTCATTGGATATAATTGAATGGTTTAAGTATAAGTTGAAAAGGTTTTTAAATTGTACTTGATATTGATTCACCCCCCTCTCAGTATCAACATATGAGGCTAGACACATGAGGAATTTCAATACTATTCTAGAAGGTTCAAAACCCTACCACCATTGATGGTTGAAGAAGTCAAAATCTTACCCCTAGATGGCTATTGGGATATGTTAAGTATTGGGTCACTAGGAGGAGAAGGGGTTCCATTCTATGTTATTGTATTTTGTTCCATGGCAGAGAACAACAACTAGGAGTGGGAAATTAGAGAGAAAAATAGAGAGGGTTAATGTTTATTAGCAGCCTAATAGTCCACATGTCTCAGGTAACTCCATAGAGAGTGGATTCTCTTTTGTACTTGCATTATTTCCATACTAGAGAAAAGAAAGCAAAACAACCTCACCTTCTAGTTGGGTTTTCTCCCATAAGGGTTTCCCAAATAAAATATTTGTGTTATCTTGTGGATGGTGTGTGATTGTATATTATTGTTCTCTATTTTCTTCATTTTATCTATTACATGCGTAAGCAGAAAATCAATAACTAAATATTATGGAATCTAAAGGAATTTAACCTTCATAGTGTAGATTTTAGTTTTATTTGTCAGATCTGTTGTGATGAACTGTTCTAGTGGAATATCCACGACAGTTTACAGATCAATTTAGTTTCACTATTCTCTTTCTTCATGTCTTATTTTCCATTATCCACCTTGGAATTTCATAAACTTCTTGAACTTAAGTTGTGTCATCTGGTATATTTCCTTCAATATTTCATGGAGCATCTTCTATGTTTTCAAACTCATTTGCAACCAAAAATTCCAAACATACCATTCCTTACTTCATCAATTCATGTTTAATTATCATCTTTATCATCCCATGATTGTAAATTCTAACCTTGTACATTATCTACTCCAAACATATATTTAGTAAAGGAATAGAAAAGATACAATGGAAAATGCAAACATTACACAGAGATTTTTCCCCTGGAAACCCAAACCGGGAAAACCATCATATTCTATAGTATTCATCATGTTACAATTTTTACAATACAAAATACATATAGGAGCCAACGGCATCCAAAACCCTAACCCAATGACCTGGATTAGTCCAAAACCCTAATTCCTTAACCGAAATAGATCACCATAGGCATAGAAACCATGTGTCGAAAAACCACCTAAATATAATGTGGTCCCAAAAAAGCGGTCCCAATGCAGAATATAACACATACTACTCATGAAAATAATATAACACATACCCAACAATGATGATATAAATACTTGTCCATGTTTTTAGTTTTCTTTTGTATAGCTCTAGACATCTTTGTCAAACTGTGTAACATGTAGTAGGGTAGATTTAATGGTTTTTCATCATTCAAATGTAGCATAAGTCTGATGTGATATAGGAAAATGAAACTAAATATTCCTTCATAAGTGATATATTTTTTTATAAGGAAGGCAATATATTTCTAGGGGTCCTTTAGCCAGAATCTTGGAACCCTTGCTGCCCAGTTTAGGTTCTTTTGTCTATTTTTGAACATAAATGGTGTCCATACCCTCATCTCCATTGGTTTATTTTTAAACCATTTTTCACCAAATGGTAGAAGCCCTATAATTTTTTATAGAAAGTATTCAAAAATATGGAGGGTCAAGTTGACTACCGGAGCTTGTTCACCATCGATAAATTGAGCAAATTCCCTAGTGACTTCTACATTGTGTCCGTCAAATTTTTCGAATAATTCCATCTAGCATGCGCTCCTGAGAATTATGATTCTCTCTGGATAAATTACCTCGAGCTTAACCCCAGCTAGTTCGAACTTTACTTCCATTGACTTTGAAACCCTCTTCTTTGTATGCTTTGTTCCCAAGATTTGTTCTTCAATTTCAAATCCTTGCAACCCTATTTCTATTCTATGTTCTTCCAATTCGAGCTTCAAAGCCCTCTCAACAAAAACTCTTAATCATTATCTTCAACAATCGAAACCCTTCTTACTCGTTTTTCTGCCTGCGTTGGAGGAATCATTGTTATCTAAATTTGACTTGCAAGAGAGGAAGATTTTTTTTCTAAATTATTTTCTAACAGAAAAACCATAGATCTCTTGTATTTAGCAATTTGAATCCTTAAAACTAGTGCTTGTTCAGCTTTGTATATGTTGAAGAAATGTATGATATTCGTTCCCAAATATTTGAATTTGCAAGTCAGCGGAGGAAGAGAGTTACTTTGTTTCACAAGAAAATTCTATATTTTGTAAAGTCGTGTTGAGTAAAATGTGGATTATATAGTGGTAACTTAAAATATGTATGGAGTGGTAAATGGTAAGTGAATAAGTAAAGGTTAAAAGAAGCTTTGTTTGGGTAGTGTTTAGATAGGATAAAAGGATAGATAATGAAGTAGTGTAAGGGAATGATGATAGGATTTAATGTAGTAGAAATGGTGTATAGTGTTATGAGTAGAATGGATAAGATAGGATAGGGAAGGAAATTATATAGGTAAATTTTATTTCATTTTTAATTTCAAAATCAACAAATTAAAACATCAAACCTGGATTATACCATTCCTTGGATTTTGAATGCTTGAAGTTGATGTAGTCTTGTAGCTGGTGTAGTCTTGTAGTTGGTACTTGATGTAATCCTATTTTCCTTTTTCCCTATTTAAATTCTTGGTTTGTGCATTAGGAAGAAATTTTCCTCCTCCTGAACACCGTGTATCATATGTTGATTTGTAAGATAGTAAGTATAAAACCTTTTTCAAAATATTATACTAATCATATTATTTTCTGCAAATGAAGGATATTATGTTGCTAAGAAAAACTTTTGAAATAACCTCTGTAACCCAATGAGTTGATCTCATTATCACAAATTTCAAAGTTGTTACAAGGTCTTATCAGATTTTGCAATTATTGAATTGTAAGGCCTGTGTGAATTTCTGCCAGCCAACTTCCTGGTTTTCAGGCATAAATTCAAGTCTAGTAATGCCAGAAATCTGGTTTTCACTACCAAACTTGTTTTCACATCCTTTATTCATTGAATCTTTTTGAAAAATAAACTATTGATCCCTCCATACGTATGAGATAAATCTAGTATTTCTTTTATTGAGAATTTTTGTCAACCAATTGCTTCGTTTTCCAAAAACAATGCAAGCTTATATTGTGTTAGAAGATCTGGTTTTAACAACTAAACTTTTTTTTTCTTATTTTTTATATTTTCTTTTTTCTTTTTTCTTTTATATATATATATATATATATTATTTTTCTTTGGAAAGTAGAATTCAAGATGGAAGAGGGGTAGGAGTATCACTTCCTTTCCCCAAAACTTGCATCTCTTCTTGCTAAGAAAGTTGGGAGATGAAATCATCTTGACTTATTGGCTTGTTGTAGAGCTTCAACCTATGCCCATTGATCACAAATTAAGATCCACTTTCATCAATTGTATTCACCTTTACGGAACCATTTTTGAAACTTATTTATGGCATGAATAACTGCCAACATTTCTTTTTCAATCACTATATAGTTGAGTTCAGTTGGAGTTAAGTTTTTACTGATAAAATAAATAACATAGGTTAGAAGGTCTCCCTTTTGACCTAAAACTGATCCCATTGGTGTATCAGCTGCATCTGTAGAGATGTGAAATGGTAATCTCCAATCTGGACTCCTCAATATTGGTGCAGATAAAAAAAAATCTTTAAGAGTTTGGAAAGAAAATTGATAGTCAGTATCCCAACAAAATTCAACATCTTTCACAAGTAACTTAAACAAAGGCAAGGCTATTTTACTAAAATTTTCTATAAATCAATGATAATAGTTTGCATAGCCTAAGAAAATTCTAATATCTCGTTGATTTAATGGAATTCGAAATTTGAGAATGATTTTAATCTTGGTTGGATCTACTTTTATCCCTGTAGGAGACACATGATGGCCAAGCACAATTCCTTCATTTTTCATCACTAAGTGCTAGATTTGTTTCTAGGCATATTACTAGAACCTTTTCCAAATTATCTAAATAATTTTCAAAAGAATATCCTTACACAGAAAATTCGTCCATGTAAACTTCTACACATTCATATATCAAATTAGAAAAAATAGCTAAGACTTCCCTCTGAAATTTAGTTGGTGCATTACATAATCCAAAGGGTAGTACTTTGTAT
>SNQJ01S0006792.1:114656-147285 GCA_010110895.2 Picea sitchensis | reverse complement strand
GTAAATCGCCTTCAACCAAGATGCCTTGGCTAGAGAGACTAGCTTATGATGAGTGCAATCAAGCCAAATTAAGACGATTTAAAAATAAGCTTATTTCATGTATTCCAATGCAATAATTTACGTTCTCCAATGCAATTAAAACAGTTTATCCTTGGGAAATGGAGTCAAATAATAGCTAAAATATCAAGAGGGAGAGGCAACTTGAACCCTTACAAAACCAAGCTGTCCTTTTCTCAAGATATTCTAGTGATTTAAATTGAAATAGGGCAAGATCTTCTAGGGGTGTAAACCCTCTTACTTTCTAGAAGATTAACCCTAGCTAAACCTTTGCAACATGGGTGTAGGCCCTTCTACTTCCTATAGAAAAGATATAACAATTCCAAGACAAATAATGAAAGATATCTAGTGCAGGATGTACACCTTTGTACTTCTCCTAGGGTTTTAAAATTTAAAATCCTTTAACAAAGATAAGAAATTGATCAAATATACTCACAAATCCAAGAAGATAGATGCCAAACCCTATTATTTACAAAATATCATCCACATTCATCCAAGATATAGCCTCAAGAGAAATCGATTTTCTCCAAAATTCCAAAGACAAGCCTTTTTCCACAATGCACAAGAGAAAATAAAGAGGCCGAAATTTTCCTTAGGGAGTGATAACCCTCACAAGTGAGTTATGTTCAAACAAAAATGAATTTTCTCTATTTATAGAGGAAAACCCAAGTCATGTTTGTCCACATTTACAATCAAGTCCTTAATTTTAGGTCAAAACCAAAGTTGCAATGCTTAATTAGCAAAATGTTTTGTTATTTCTGCCCACATAGGGTACAATATGATAAAAAATGACAAAATAATGGCATGTAATCCCACACGAATTTTCTCCAAAGTGGCATGTGTGAAGGTAAGCTCCAAAGGCTAGAACATCATGTTATAAATGTGCCATGTCATCCCCAAATCAAGAAAAAGTGTGGGGTCACAAGCCCACAACACCACCAAATGCACAAAATACACTGAACGATCTCCTCAATGTGTGACGTCATAATGCAAGAGAGAGACGTTTGGGCATAGGAGGTTGATGTCATCTCCTTTTTATGGTTTTGGGTCTCATTCATGTGTTAGATAAGTCATACAAGGTGCAAATCCCATCATCCTAGGCCTCCAATGTGTGGGGCACAACATCCATCCAATCAGATTTTAGGCCCCTATGAAGGTCCAAGCGGCTTAGTCCCTTTATGAATGACTTTCACTAGGCAAGCTCCAGAAAATACAAGAAAATACTCCCTCCAAGGGTCCACAAGTCATATGAATCATACCAAGTAATCCACATTCAATAAAAGAACCACCCAAACAAGTGCATTAAGTCCACCCTTTTCAAATAAAACAAATACTCAAAGACCTTATAAACTTTGCCAAATTTAGGTATGGGAGGGGTGTCATGATGCCCTATTGGGTAGGTCAATCCCCAAGTCAAGGAATGTTTCCCAAGAAGACCCTCTCTAGATCATTCAATGAGTATGAGGTGGATGAGGAAAAAAACTCTTGGGCATGGGGTTCTTGACATATCAAGGGCTCATATTGTCTCATCTATGGGTTGGATGTAGTGCCCCACTCATTGGAGACCTTAGAAGATGAACGTTGCACTTGGGAAGGTGACTTTAGCACTTGGATGAGGCTTTGGATGATGAAGGAGGGGTGACCTCACCCTCTTTTTCCAAAATGTCTCTCTTGGGAGGCATGACATCACATTTTGATGGGACTTTTTGCATGTTTGGAAAATTTGGTGATGTTGTGGGTTTGAAGCCCCACTTTATTACTTAATTTAGGAATGACGTGGCACTTTTCTAGCTTGATGTCCTAGACTTTGGAGGATTTTCCATCGCACATGCCACCTTGGAGAGAGTTTTATGGGTTAATGTCCCATCATTTTTTTTTTTTGGTCATTTTGTAAGCCTATGTGGGAAAAAGACAAATCGAATTGCTAATTAAGCATTGTAACTTAGGTTTTAGGCCTAAGATTATGGATTTAATTGTAAAGTGGAAAAACTAGGGCTTGGTTTTCCTCATATAAATATGAGGCGGGTCATTTGTCACAAATATAACTCATCACTTGAGAGATAGATCTCTTGGACTGAAATTTTGATCTCTTATTTTATTGTGCAAAATAGATGCAACACTTGTCTAATGGTGCAATAAAGGCTAGCAACTTCTCTTGGATGCTTCTTCTTGAAAAATCGTTGCATTTTCTTTGATAAGTAAGGCTTGTGCTTGCTAATTCCTATATTAGGTAAGGAATTTCTACAATTTTATGTGTTTCTTCTTGAATTCAAGGTTATTTTGTTAGACCTTGGGAGGATTATAAGGGCATACACCCTCCATCAAGGAAATTTCTGTTATTTGTCATTGAAAGGGCTTAAGGATTGCTACAAGGAGTAAGAATATTTACACTCTTGTAGCAAAACATTGCTAGGGTTTATCTTATCTAGGGAATAAGAGGGTTAATACCCCTAGAATATCATCAAACCCTAGTTTAACTTGGTTGTGACCAAGCAAGAGACTCCATAAGCCAATAAACAAGGCACTAGTTGCATTGGAGAATGTAAAATCTTGCATTGATAAACATGAAATTTAGTGGTTAGAAACTTATAACAATAGAGTTTGATTCTACATGCTATTGTCTCTCTTCTATGCTAAGGGTGTCATAATTGGCCAAGTGATTGTAATGTTGTTATAAACTATTTGTTACATCCATTAGGGCTGATATAATTGCTCCTATCTTTCATTTTACTTGCAATTTAACCAAGGAAAACATTGTTTGATCATTGGGATTGAAAGTGTTTGTCTTAAGCTTCATTTTGAGCCATTTACTTGTTGATTTTCATGGTCAAATATTGTTGTTGTAGAAAAATTGAGCTACAGCCATAAGGTTGTCATAATATTGCTGATAAATTACTTTTACAACCTTCTATTGTCATCTAATTCCATGTGCTAAGCATTGGACCATTATCTCTAAGTTGCATGTTCATCGATCCAATTTCATATGTTGAATTAGATGATATAATTGCAGCTGTTATAACTATCTCATTGCTGATATATTATTGTTGTATGCTGCAATTTTGGGACAACAAGGGTTCTTGTTGATTCCCCTTATGTTCTAGGGCTAAGTTTATCATATTTTTTATTGGCTTTGATTGTCTAACATTGCTTTTGCAGGTACTATCCATTGTAAACCTTTTCCTTGACTGATACTCAACCTCCATGAGGCTCCTAGAAACTTTCATTGTGACATATAGGGGTGCTTCATTCTTCTCCTTGGCTTCTCCCTTGCAATCCCCCTTGGGTCACCGAAGAAGCCTCCCTTGTGTTGGACTTGTCCATCACTAAAACGAGGGGGATATCTTTGTCAAGGTACTGACTTTCTATTGATCTTAAAAGCATGAAAGTAAGAATGCAAGCGACCATGTATGGCATAAGAACACCAAAGGGGGTATTATGCATGTCTAAAATTGCATCTTAAAATACTCAAGCCTACATTATTTATAAACCTATGAAATAGAGAAATGGTGTTGGACATGAAGGGTAGATCTGTTGCTTCACTATGATCATCGATGGAAGCTATTCAGAGAGGAGAGATACCTACACATATTGGATATTCAAATGACGTAGACTATGTCGGGTTAAGGAATAGTTCTTTCATGGTACCCCTTGACTTTTTAGTATACAATAACCCCTAGCTAGTCAATGCTATCTATCTTTATGTTTTATACATTTCTAATTACGTGAGTTTTAAAATTGGAAGACAATGAATAAATCCTTATAACTGTAACTTAAGAGTCTATTTGTTGTAACTCTATTGTTTATTTGAAGTAATATAAGATGCATTTTCCGACAAAAATATTTAGAAAAAAACAGTTCATAAAATCTTACTTACATAGTAAGACATGTCCATACATCTATCTGCACACTATGTATGTATAAATATTTCTTCCTACTCATACATCTATACACAAATACATCATCTTCTTGTTTCTTGTAAATTTTGTTATTGATGCGAGTGATTATTGTTGTGTGAGAGAGAAGTGCTAAGTGTGAGAGCCTTCTGGTATTGTAAGATCTTCTGCTGGGTGTGAAGATCAACCCTGCAGCTGGGTGTGTAGGGAGGGGAAAGATAGAGAGGAGAAGAAAGAAGATCTGCTATCTAAGAGTGCAGACAAGAATTGTATGCTTCATCTTAATATATTATAAGCACAGTTCTGTGGATGTATCCCTAGAGAGAGGGTGAACCACATATATATTGTGTCATGTGTGTGATTCATGCTCTGTTCTTTGTCATTTGGTATGTTGTGATTGCATTACTATGTTAGATCTGATAGATAGATGTGCAGAGTAGATCTAAGATGATACATGATATATGAATGTTGTATTGTTATTATACTAGATCCACTTGATATTACCTTGGTTGTAGACATCTTTGTCCTGCAACCCCCCCATAGATACTTTGGGTGAGACTTCATCTGCTTTGTAGGTGTTGCCGAAAGGGCCAGTAGTTAGGGCCTGTTGGTGCGCTCTTGGAGTTGAACCCTAGGTATGCCCCTGTGCCAACAATCACATACAACAACAACCTTTACAGACTTACAACACACCTCTTTATAGTATTTACAACATGAAAACCCTAAAGATTGGTGCCCAAAAATGGTTACAGATCCATGCATATCATTGGCTACAAATCTTGCAAATCTCAAGATTCTGTTATAGTCAACTCCAAGTTGGGTTTACTAGTCGAATACCAGTCGACCTTCATTCGGTCTCTAGTCAGTCATCTCACACCCATAATTTGACCTCTTGTTGGTTAACTTGTCGTCGATATCTTCAACTTCGACTTTACCCGATTGACTTCCTTGACATTCGACTTGTTGTGTATCTACCTTGACTTCAACCATCAGTTGATTTACCTCCACTAGACTTTCACTGCAAATAATATAACAACCCAACATTCTCTCACTTATTGTCTTCTTTGCTGAAACAGGCGATTCCTAAACTTTCGTTCACAAACCCAGGGTTGTAATGCCCGTTGCCTCTCTACACCAAGATAACTTCATAGCACTCATAGACTTGGTCAACAAGTCTGTTATGTTTTTCAATGTGTCAACTTTCTCCAGTAGCACCTTGTTACTTTCCACCATATCTTTTACGAAATGGTATTGTACATCAATGTGCTTAGTCTTTGAATGATAAACAGGGTTCTTTCCATAAATATTGCACTTTGACTATCGAAATTCACCTTCATAGCTCTTTGCCCAAACCCAATTCCTGAACACAACCATTGAATCCATGCCTCTTCTTTTCTTCCATGAGTGGCCACCATGTATTCAACTTCTATTGTCAACAAGGCTATGAGCTGTTGTCACTTACTCCTCTAGCTTATTTCTCCATCAAACATCTTGAAGACATATGCATTGGTCAACCTCCATCGATCCATATCTCCAACCCAGTCGGTGTCGACAAATCCATGTACATATAATTTACCATTTTCACCTATAGGTTTTCCTTGGTATCATATAGAATAGTCCTTCGTGCCACACAAATACCTGAATACTCTCTTAACATCCATCCAGTGCTCCTTTCCAAGTGTCAACATGTACCTTCTCAACACTCCCACTGCATGAGAAATGCCTAGTTGAGTGCATACCATCACATACATCAGAATACCAACCAAAATTGCATAGGAAACACATGCCATGTCCTTTATCTCTTCCTGTGTCTTTGGACACTATTCAGTAGTAAGCCTTGCTCCCACCGGAATTGGCACCTTCACTGATTTGCAATTCTACACGTTGAAGCATTTCAGAACAGTTTCAATATAATCCTCTGATTCAATCATATATTTCTAGTGGCTCGATTATCCAGGTGGATATCAATGGCCACTCACCTATTCCACTGGCTCGAAAAACAGTTTTCCACCTTGGCAGTTTTTCGACAGTTTTTCGGGTTCCAAAATTTTAGGGCCATTTTGAGGCCCTAAATGACGTTTTGTTTGGATTTGGGTCCCAAGGGACTACCTAGGACATTTCATTGGGCTAGTCGAAATTTTTTCTTCTCGATTAGACCTTTTCAATGGGCTATCATGCACCTAAAATGAAGATCGTATGCAAAAGTTACGACCCTGGGAAGTTGATGTACTAACTTACCCAAATGGGCCCACATGACTTTTGGCGCTTCATCTCCTAGGGTGAGGTTTTTGGATGTCTAGGGTTTTTGAAATTCTTGTTTGTTGTAAAATTCCTCCAGAGCCTCATTGTAACCATATTCTTGCGAATGAGCTCAACTGTCACATCTCTTCTCAGAGATAAGCCACCACGATTCCAACAAGCTTGTTTTCCACTACATTTTACAGTTTCATCTTATTTCCTTATTGAATAGAAAACCAATTTTACTGTATCTCTGTTATTTTGTGTTAAGAATATTTTAATAATCTGTATTCATTTTGTTCTTCTCATAAAATCCGTATCAGTAGTATGAGAGTGGTCTTCTCCTTGTCATCTTAATGCATGTCCCCAACGTGGTTAGGGTACAAATAATCGGGTCTCGAGCTTGTTTCTCTTGAGGAAAAAATCTCTCGCATGCCCAAGCAACCTCTCATGGAAGTAGAAAATAAATATGACGGGACATGAGATCCTTTCAAAATTTTGCTTAAGGAGGCCCTTACGCAACAGAGGAACGAGATGATGGATAGTTTCACGCAAATCCTTCGACGGCTACCAACAGGTGACGCATCTTCCTCAAGCAGAGGTGTCGCCTCGTTCAAGGTACAAATCAACTTTGATATTCCTATATTTTAAGGTCAGATAGATGTAGATGTTGTAGACAAGTGGTTGAATCTACTAGAAAGGCATTTTTCTTTCCATAACTTTTAGAATAGAGAAAATATTACTTTTGCGCTTCTCAAAGTCGTTCCCCATGTCAAAGATTGGTGGGAAACTTTCTGTGAGCAAAAGGAAATAGAGTAACCCTCATTATTTATAGTCACGACCACCTGGGAATCCTTTAGGGATGTTATTAAGGAACAATACTACCATGTTGGAAGTTATGATGACTTGTATACCAAATCGACCACACTACAGCAAGAAAGAGACCAAGCAGTGCCAGAGTTCACAAATATCTTCCATACCTTGCACACCAATATGGGTATCAAATATTCAGAGCAAAATCTGGTGCTCAAGTATCATAGTTCTCTGCATACATACATCTAGACTGAAATAGAATTTTTGGACATCTCATCCTTGAGCGCGACCTACCGATATGCCGTCAAAATCGAGTAGAAGCTCAAACAAAAGATGTTGGGCCTCGGAACCACTCACATAAAAATCCAGGAAAGGGTAGCCCCAAACCACAGAACAAAGGACAGAGAAAATATGGACAGTATCAGGACAACCATTTCAAGCCGCAAGAAAAGAAGGACACCAGAAAGACAAAGAAAGATATCGGGAAGTGGTGCAACTTCCATAAGAGCCCTTGGCATAACACTACTAACTTCCACTCAAAGCAGTCACTGGTGGCTGAAGTGAAAACCTCTGAATTAGATGCGAGTTTTGACTCTGAGTCAGAACCAGAAAGGGGAATATGGATCATTGACACAGAACCGAGTGTCATCATTGGATACCAATATCACCAAATCCACTGCCTTCCACCCCCAGATAGATGGCCAAACTGAGGTTGTTAATCGGATGGTCGTACATATCCTGCGTATGTACAATTAAAAGCACCCCCGCACATGGGATGAGATTCTTCCCTATGTCCAGCATAGGTACAACCTAGCCCTGCATAGATCAACTAGCCACAGCCCCCTTCAGGTGGGGTTGGGATTCCAACCATTGGTCCCCATGGATGTTTCACTGCCCCTGGCGACCACCTCGGCTGACTCATCCCCTGCTCCACCAGAAGCTAAAAAATCTATCCAGTTCATTGAGTGGATCCAAGACATCCACCAATAGGTTCAGGATATTCTACAAAAGTCTAATGCCAAGTACAAGCAATGCCATGATCAACATTGGGTGAAAAATAAGTTTCAGGTGGGCGACAAAGTTTGGTTGCATTTGCAGAAAGAACACCTTAAAGGGCCCCATCGGAAGCTTCTCCCACTCTGTTATTGGTCGTATACCATAACCAAGGATGTGGGTGACAATTATTTTGATCTCAAAATTCCCCCCTTCCTTGGTCTACATCCAGTCTTCAACATGGCTCTCCTTCGACCATATTTCCCACCATTATTGGACACCTCAGAGATAGCAGAGCAGTTGACACCAAAAGATCTCAACCTTGACTGCTTGCAACATGCATCCAATGATCATATTGTGGGCACACAGATCAAGGGAACTCGACAACAAAGGATCCAACTTTATCGAGTCGTCAAAGCAGGGCATCTGCTGCACCAAGGCAAGTGGCTCACCCGGGGCCAAATTCAGCAGATATTTACTCATCTAATGGGGGAACTCAAAGTAATAGAGACCATTTCTTACTAAGGAGGTAGGATTGATCTAGGTGGATATCGATGGCCATCCACCTATTCCACTGGCTCGAAAAAACAATTTTCCACCTTGGCAGTTTTTCGACAGTTTTTCGGGTTCCAAACTTCTGGGGCCATTCTGAGGCCCTAAACGACATTTTTTGGGGATTTGGGGCCCATGAGACTGTTATATGCACTTCCTTGAGCCAGTCGAAATTTTTTCTTCTCGGTTAGAACTTTCCAATGGGCTATTGTGCGCCTAAAACAAAGATTGTATGCAAAAGTTACGACCCCAAGAGGTTGATGTACTAACTTACCCAAACGAGGCCCACATGAATTTTGGCGCTTCATCTCCTAGGGTTAGGTTTTTGGATGTCTAGGGTTTTTGACATTCATGTTTATTGTAAAATTCCTTCAAAGCCTCATTGTAACCATCTTCTTGTGAAGGAGTGCAACTGTCACGTCTCTTCTCAGAGATAAGCCACCACCATTCCAACAAGCTTGTTTTTTGCTACATTTTACAGTTTCAACTTATTTCCTTATTGAATAGAAAACCAGTTTTACTGTATCTCTATTATTTTTTGTTAAGATTTTTTTAATAATCTGTATTCATTTTGTTTTGGTCATAAAATCTAGATCACTCGATCTCTCTTAATCTCCATTCCCAAAATGAATTTATCTACACCGAGATACTTCATGTCTAACTTAAAGGATAGTTGCTTCTTCACCTCCTTTATTTCTTCCATGTTGTTTCCAATCAACAACATGTCATCGACATACAAAGCTACATATATGAAATACCCACCTTCTTCCTTGGAATATATACAGTGATCGACATTTCTTCTCACAAATACCAAACTAAGGATGTATGTGTCAAACTTCTGGTACCACATCCTTGGCGATTTCTTTAGAGCACAAAGGGATCTTTTGAGTTTTCACACAACCTCTTGCTTTCCCTTTACTACAAATGCTTCATGTTGTTTCATGTATATTTCTTCTTTCATGTCCCCATGTAGGAACGTTGTCTTCACATCCATATGTTCTATCTCTAGATCGAATGTTGCAACCACAACCATTAGTACTCTAATGGAAGTTATTTTTGCAGTAGGGGAAAAAATCTCACGAAAGTCGACTCCCTCGACTTGGGAATATCCTTTCGCTACCAGTCAATATTTGAACTTCTTGACTTGTCCTACGACATTCATATTCTTCTTGAACACCCACTTGCTACCAATGGGCTTCCTTCCACTGGGTAACTTGACTAAATCCCATGTCTCATTCTTGTACAAGGATTCAATCTCTTAGACCATGGCATGCTTCCAAAGTTTACCCTCTGTTGATTTTACTGCCTCACCAATCGACTTGGGCTCATCATCAATGGTAGTTAGCACGAATGCAGAACGAAATTCGGGTAGAATATACCTTTTGACTGGTTTTCTTACTCTTCTTGGCCTCCTTACCATCAGAGTCAATTGTTCCACCTCTTCCTCAAATTCAATTGACTCATCTCAATCATCTTCTTCGTTCCTCAGTTCAAACCGCACCGTATCAGGATTATTCTTGGTCTGAACAAATTCTGCTTGCTCAGATTTACCTTCAGCTTCTCTAAAGACCACATCTCAACTATAAATTGTTCTCCTTGATGCTCGATCCCATAGCTTATATCCTTTCATCCCTTAATTTTATCTGATGAAAATACATTTGACTTCCATCTTGTCCATCTTCCTCCTCTTTTCCTTGGGAACATGCACAAATGCATCACAGCCAAACTCTTTGAGATATGGCATCGAAGGATTCTTACCCAATCATACTCCATTTGGATTTGTGTCGACTAGTTCTGACGAAGGAGACATATTCACCAGATATCTTGCAGTCTCGACTGCTTTGCCTAGAATTTTTATGCGATACCAGCACCATTGAGCATGCTCCTTGCCTTGTCCATCAACATTTTGTTCATTCTCTCGGTAACTCCATTTTGTTGTGGGGTATATGGTGTGGTATTTTGGCATGCTATGCCACACTTCTTACAGAACTGATTAAATTCCTGACCACATAATTCACCACCATTGTCAATCATCATCACTTTAATCCTCTTCTATGTATGGTTTTCCACAAGAGCTTTAAACTCCTTAAATCTCTCGAAAACCTCTGATTTCTTCCTTGGGAAATATATCCATGTATTCTTGGAAAAATCATCTATGAAGGAGACATAATATAGGGATCCACCAAGTGAAGGCATTGTAATCAAGAAAAACACATCACTATGCACCAGTTCTAGAATCCCATTTTCCCTTGTCGCTCCAGATGGGAACCTCACCTGACTTTGTTTCCCATATGTGAAATGTTCACAAACATTGACTTCTAAATAAAATTTAGGAAAAACTTCGACCATACCTTTTCTTTGTATAGCTCAAAGTCCTTTTTATCCAATGTGTCCCATCCTCCCATGCCATAACCTGGTCGGGTCGAGTTCATCATGTCTTATTGAGTCGGTTTGAACCGACTTATCTCGAGTCGAGTTGAGTTGTGTCGACATCAATTCAAGTAGAGTTGCAATCAAGTTGATTTTAGGATCAACGATTTTGTTACATCGAGTCGAGTTGGCATTCCCTAACAGCTTATACAATGTACCAATCCAAACTCCTCTCATTAAGACCGTCACACCTATGACCATCTTTCACGAATCCTTCTAAAAAAGAGTATACACACCTGCATCACTCATCTTACTAATAGATATCAGGTTTCTTTCCAAACCTGGAATGTGTAGCACACCTGGAAGGGTTCTTTTCCTCCCATCCTTCAGTATCAGTTGGACTCTACCTATTCTGCAACACAAGTATTCCAATAGAGGACGAACACCTTCAGTAACCACTCACACAACCATATCAAATATCAACACATCGATGTTTTGAAGTGGTAAAAACCCTATCGGGAAACATCCATGAACCCAACAAACGTTGCCACTTGGAGTAGTTTATTAATGCAAAAGAAAAATATTGCAAAGATATTTTACAAGAGAGTTTCTCACAATCGATCATCGGCAAATGACCCTCCATGCTCTTTAAATAGAGATCATGGACCAATTGGGTGTTAATCCACAGATCAATGGTTGTTAATATCGAGGAGAATATGAACTGTTAGATCACTCTATGTCGGGAACATATCATGACCGTCAGAATTTCCTAACTAAAAATGCATACTAATGCATACTAAAGAAACACACTTTTACCTAATGATGCATTAGACCAAGTAGATCTTAACTAACTCCTAAGTGTCTAAATATCCTAACATCCCCCCTTAAGAAAAACTTAGGATAGGATTGAAGGATTTACAATAGTGACACAATAAGATAAGGAAGGAGTAATTAGAGCTTATCCCCCCTTTATGACAACTTCTTGAAATCCTAACATAGATCGAAGTTTGAAAAACTTCGCTTCTATAAGAGACTTTGTGAAAATGTCTGCAACTTGATCTTCTGTAGGGAAAAAGAGCACTTCAATAACTTGATCATGAATGATCTTTTAGATGAATTTCATGTGTAGCTTGATGTGTTTTTTTCACTTATGTTGAATTGGGTCTTTGGCGAGCTTGATGGCACTCTGGATTTCACACCAAAGGTTGGTTATATGTTGTTGTTGGAATCCAAACTATGAAAGGATCTGTCGAAACCACAAGGTTTCCTGACTTGCATTTATTGTTGCTCGGTACTCTACTTCTGCTGAAGAAAGTGAAATAAAATGTTGTTTCTTACAGGCCCAAGTGATAGCTCCTGAACCAAGGCTAAAAACATAACCTCCAGTAGACTTCTGATCATCATGGTCATTGGCCCAATATGAATCAGTGAAACCAACCAATAAAGGAGTCCCACCTTGTAACACCCCAGGTTTTGAACCCCCATTTTAAATAATGTATTATTACAATGTTGAGAGGCCAGGGTGCCCAAACAATTATTAAAAGGCCAGTGTGCCCAAGACATGTAATTTTTTTATCATTATTAAAAATAAACACATCGTTGGCTGCTAGACAGACAAGGACTAGAGTTATAGGGGGCTATGATTCCACAAGAGAGGGAGTTTGAGGGGCTAAATGTTTATTCCTATGTTAATTACCCTTTTTTCCTAAGGGAGGGGATCATGTATGTGAGATTCTTGGGGAAGGCCAGGAGGTTCTTGATTCCCCATGAAAATACTTAAACCCACTCCTGGTCTAATTGTGGGGTTGGTCGTTGGTTGTTCATTGGCTCATCCGCTCCTTCACTTCTGCATTCATAACATTATTTCCCTCAC
This sequence comes from Picea sitchensis, assembly GCA_010110895.2. Lineage (NCBI taxonomy): Eukaryota > Viridiplantae > Streptophyta > Pinopsida > Pinales > Pinaceae > Picea > Picea sitchensis. The sequence continues at coordinate 134,496 of SNQJ01S0006792.1, read as the reverse complement.
ACACTTTCATGCACCCACTTATCCGTTCATTGATCCATCCTCATTCGCTTCTTGGCTTGGAAAGGGAGCCGAGCTACTAAATAATTAGCCACGGTATAGTTGGTTGTAATGGTTGCTGGTGCAATCCAACCATGACCTGGGGCCTGCATGTCTGGGATGCGTTGGCCTGTGCCCTGTTTTGCTCACAACTGGGAGTCTTGAGAGTTTCAGCATTGAGATTCTAGAACAGTTGTGTTGGAGGCCCCAAAATAAAGGAGAAGGACAGCCTGAGGGAATGCATGGCAGAGAAGGGTGGAGGTCCATTCTCTTGCTAGGTATAGGCTGGGTAGAAGAGAGATGGTTACTTGGATTGTTGTGGGTGTTGGGAAACTTGTGAGAGCTTGAGAGATTACTAGTTTGGGAACCCAATTACACTCTGGAACTGTCCTTGTGGACTCATAGCCCTGGCTCGGGGGTGACATTGCTGTTGAGATTTGGAGCAGTGGTGTCTACAGTTGGGTGGAATTTCCTTGGTCTGCATCCAGTTTGTGTCATATTTCATAAACATAAGTGCTCTCTGTTGTGATATTGTTATCTATATATGAATGTATTTCTCTATGTATTTTAATTATCGTTTAACTAAATCTTAGACTATGCATGCTTACTGGATATTGTTGTGTATGTCGTTAAATCTTTTATTTTATGCATCCTTAAAGTTTAAAAAGGTATCAGTAAGAGAAAGAAGTCCAAGGGTGGGCTTGAATGTAACATACCCTGGCCTGTGAGTGGCTTGGTATGTTACAGTTTGGTATCAGAGCTTCTCGTTGAAACAAGGGGTTGGTATGGGTTGGGCCTATTGGTCAGAGTCTCATGGTTACAGATCGAACTTTGACCGTGGAGTTGAAAAGCTCAGGAGGAATGGTGTTGAAGAATCTATGTAGGATTTAGATCACCAGATACCCGTTGTAAGGGGTTCGAAGGATAATGACCGTCCCCTTTGAATTCAGAGCGATCGCCACTGTAGGATCGGGAGAGATTTGAGATCGATGGATCAAAGGACAGGTGAACAGGGGTCATCCGATGAAAAGGAAGAAAGGGTTAAGGTCATTACCATTGTATCCCATGGGAGAAAGAGATCAATGGAAAAGAGGCATTGCGGGGAACCAAGTTGCATGGGAGATAATTCCCCAAGGCAATCCCACAATCCAAACCATGATTTCGTTGAGGGGTTACGTGTCAGCGTCAAGAGAATTACGGGGAGAAAAGAGGGTTACTCCAAACTGTCATTGCGTGCCCCCACAAATTGAAAGGCGTGCCATGATGTGACATGTTAGGGCTCAAACATCGAAACTCTATATAGCCGGAGTAGTTTGGGGATGTCCATCGTCAAGGAGAGATAGGTGGCACGAGATCCACAACTCCGAAAGTTTATGGATAGGGAGGAGGTGAAGTAGCCGAAGTAGATCCTGATCATTGATCACCAAGAGGTACATGTCAACAAATCAGTAACTCTGGAGAAATCTGTTCGAGAGGTTTTCAGTTGAGATTTGAAACTCCTGAAGCCTGGAGAGCCAGATTAAACCTCAAGCATCAGATCGTTCGAGGTAAATCTAGGTCATTTGATCCAAAAGAGACATGGCGTAAATCTGTGGACTCCGGGTGAAGACTCGAAGTGAATATTAGTCATCTGATCCAGGAGGACACATGGTGACAGATTGGTCAGTTCGGAAATTCAGAGTTTGGGAGAATTGTAAGTGTGCTAGTATGGAAACTCCCAAAGTTCCGAATCCGAAGAGCCGAAGTAATGGGGCACGATGACGTCACCTAGAGGTGATGTGGATCCTGGAATTTTTGAAGTGACATGGCTTGCAGACATCACTTGGGGTGATGTGGACACATGGGATGTGTGCCACATGTCAGTAAGTTTTGAGCATATGGAGTATTGAAATGTCAGTTAGAACATGACATGTGTCACCTGCCCGATTGGGCCACGTTTCCACTTCCAGTATTTCACCACATGGCGACAGATCATGCAATCCAGAGACTGGGCACTCTAGTGGAGAAAGATGTGGTAGGTTGCGTTGGGTCAAAAAATTTTGAAGGCTTGAAGGCCGGAGTACATATCGATCTTTGATTCCAAAAGACACACGTGGAAGGATCATCGACTCTAGGTGAAAGCACTCTGGGAGAAAGTGCAGGAGGAAATTTTGAAACTTCCAAAGCCCGGAGAGCCAGAGTGATTCACAACCAATGATCTATGGGAGGACACCTGTTGGTAGATCATGAACTCAAGGTAAGCGCTCCGGGAGGAATCAAGCAAGGAAAGTTGAGACTCCCAAAGCACAGAGTCCTGGAGTGGATCTCGATCATTGATTTTGAAAGAGGACGAGGACCATTGATCTGGTCCTGTCTCAAAGTTCTGAGGTCCTGAAGCTTATGACAAGTTCTTTTTCAGCTAAGCGTAGGGTCATGGCCATGGTTATATGAATATTGAGAGTTGAGGGATGGAGGGCTCTGGGCCGAATTGGTTGTCTTCGAGACATATAAGTTATAAGGAAGGATTTAGCCACGTTTTCTAGTCGTGGTCATCTGGGAAGGTGGTTTGAAGGAAGTGCCTACGTAAGTTAAAACTTTGTGTCAACCAAGGATAACATGACATTGTTATTTTCAGAAAATGGGGATATGATCTCCATGAAAAAAAAAAGAGACCTGTAGCATGGTTTGGAAATTTTGTTTATCATATGCATAATTCTAACAAAATGGTCGCTTGCACATTTTTCAAAATTAAGGGGTTTAAACACATCAACCCATGATGTGTATTGGGAAAGGGAGCCTCCAGTCATGATAAGGAGGTCGAAGGCCAGAATACCAGAGTTGGTAATGCAGAGACAGAGTCCAATGGACGCAAGGAAAAGAGAGAGCAGGAAACATTAATAGAAATGGTAAGAAGCATAAAGATGGAAGTGCATAGCTATAAAGAAGACAACGAGAGATTGATGAGAGAGAAAATTTAGATAAATGCTCGAGTGTTGCAGAGCTTAAATCATTTGTATAAACAAACGAAGAAGGGATCAAACTCAAGACAAGAGGAAGAAGGCAGGTGCCATGGAAAAAGGGATGATTGTGGAAGAGCTGGTTATTCTAGAAGTGCTAGCAGATCTCATGGACACCACTCACCTCCTTACTCAGAAGGAAAGTTTTATGCATCAAAAGGTCCTGCAAGAAGTCCAAAGGTGTCTCCTATTAGACAACAAAGAAGGAAACAAGAGGTAGATAATTTGCACGGAGAGTTAAGGAAGCTCAAGACACCTTCCTTCGATGGTGAAAGAGGAAGAGAAGATGATTCCAAAGCATGGTTGCTTGGACTCCAAAAATATTTTTAGTTGCATAACTATTCATCAAATCTGAAATCTAGGATTGCCACCTACCATTTACACGGGAAAGATGCAATGTGGTGGGACCAACTAAAGCAAGTGGAACATGTTAATGAAATTAGGATCACTTGGAAGCAATTCAATAAGTACTTTCAGAAGGAGTACATCTCAGAGCATTTCTATGACAAGAAAATGCAGGATTTCTTTGAACTCGTGCTGGGAAGCATGACTGTGGTAGAGTATGAGAAGAAGTTTTTGGGATTGTTAAAGTATGTCAGGTTCCTTGGTGATGGTAAAGTGAAAATACAGATATTTCTAAGTGGACTACCAGCCTTTTATAAGGAAAAGATAAAGTATGATGAGCCCAAGACCTTGAATGAAGCCATTAAGAAGGCTAAATACCTGTATGACCAAGGCCAGGGAAGAGAATCTCTGTATAAATCTTGGAAGGACAAGAAGAATGAGAAGTTCGATCAGAGGAGGAAAGGATTCAAACCTTCCTTCAACAAGAATGAGCCTAATGGAAATCCTCAAGATCAGTATGCTAAGAGGGATTTCAAGAAAGAAGATTCCTTGGGAAAAAGGGGAAAGCCACCAATCCAATGTTGGGGATGCAAGGAAGACCACCTATACAAGTATTTCCCACATAGAAAGGACAGAGTGAAGACTGTGCACAACATCCAAGAGGCTACAACAGTTGAAGATATGGGAAGAATCTATGCAGTTTTAAATGATCGACAAACAAAGTACCATTCCAATATGATCGAGGTGGAAGGTAAGATCATAAATCAACCTCTTGTTATTTTGATTGATTCAGGAGCAATTCATTGCTACATTGATCCTAAGATAGTGGATAGATTTCATTTGGATAAAAGTAAACTTGGAAAATCAAGTTTGGTTCAGTTAGACACTGGAACCAAAAGAATAATCCATGATATGGTTAGAAGTTGTTCCATAAGTCTTAATGGCGTGAATACTAGTATGGATCTAAATATCATACCATTGGGGTCTTATGACATTCTGATTGGAATGGATTGGTTGGGCAAGCATCATGCTATCCTAGATTTTCATAAGAAGACATTTACATGTCTTGATGGAAATGGAAAACATATCACTATGAAAGGAGTTCTAAGACCCATCTCTATAAGGGAGATTTCAGCCTTACAGCTGAAAAGATTTTTTAGGAAAGGATTTCAATTGTATGCAGCCCATGTGGAAGAGCTAGAAAATACAAAGGGGCCAAACCTCGAAGATTCCTCGGTACTACAGAAATTTGAAGATGTATTCCAAGAAATACCTGGATTGCCACCAAGGAGGGAGATAGATTTCTCAATTGTTTTGGTGTCAAGAGCTGCCCCAATGTCAAAAGCACCTTACAAAATGAGCACACCAGAGTTAAAAGAATTACAAATGCAGTTGGAGGAATTGTTGAAGGAAGGGTACATACATCCAAGTGTTTCACCTTGGGGAGCACCAATACTTTTTGTCATAAAGAAGGATGGAACCTTGAGGCTGTGTATTGACTTCCGATGGATAAACAAGTACACTATAAAGAAAAAGTATCCTCTACCCTGAATTGATGACCTCCTTGATCAACTAAGAGGAGAAAAGATATTCTCAAATATTGACCTGAGAGTAGGATACCGTCAGGTAAGAATCAAGGAAGAAGACATTTCTGGAGGGGATTGTTTAAAATATTTGGCACGAATCTAAACTTTATCACAACATATAATCCCCATATAGATGGGAAAACAGAGAGAGTCAATTGAATAATTGAAGATATGTTGAGAATGTATGTGATGGATAAGCCATCTAAGTGGGAAGATTACTTATACTTGGTTGATTTTTCATATAATAATGGGTATCAAGCTTCATTAAGAATGTTCCCATTTGAATCCTTGTATGGTAGGAAATGTGATACTCTAGTAAGTTGGGACAACCCAGCAGATAGAGTGGTACTTGGACCAGAGTTTCTCAAGGACATGGAATAATAGGTAGTCAAGATCAAGTAGAATACCCACAAATAATTGACTCCAAGATGTAGGTGGCAACAATATTGGTGGCAACAAGATGTAGGTGGTAGCAAGATGTAGGTGGCAGCAAGATTGACTCCATACCAGAAGGGAGAAGGGGTTGGTTTACAATATTCCATGTGAAAGTGATGAAGAAGGTCACAAGAATACTTAGACTGGGAAAGAAAAATTTCTTCATTGGTTTACAAAACTTGGAGACCAAGGAAATAGTGAAAAAATCGTAAGTATGTCATTTTAAATTTCTTCTTAAGGTTGGTTTTCACATGGTTTAAAATTTTTGAGTCACTACCAGTAAGGATAAGGTCATCAACATAAATGACAAGGATTATGATATGGCTTCCTACTTGCTTGGTATAGACATTAGGATCAGAATGGCATCTAGAGAATCCAGTGTCAATAAGAAAGCTATCCATTTTGGCATACCAAGATTGAGGAGATTTCTTAAGACCTTAAAGAGATTTATTAAGGCGAAAAACAAGGTTATAGTCATTCTGGACATAGCCAAGAGTTTGTTCCATGTAGATTTCTTCTTACTAATCTCCATGCAAGAAGGCAGATTTAACATCCATATGATGGACCTCCCATTTATGTGAGGTAGCAAGGGAAAGAACAAGGTGGATGGAATTCATTTTGTCTACAGGGGTAAAGGTTTCATTATAGTCAATTCCTTCAATTTGGGAAAATACTTTGGCAACTAACCAAGACTTATGTCTTTCAACACTTCAATCTAATGCATACTTAGTTCTGTAGACCCATTTACATCTGACAAGTTTTCTTCCTTTTGGAAGAGATACAAGATCCCAAGTATTGTTTTCCATTAAAGAATGATACTCTTCATTCATTGTTGTATCCCAATATGGATGACCTGAAGCTTATACAAATGTCTCTAGATCATGAGTCTCTAAAACTTGAGCCAAAAGAGAAGAGGCTCGTTGGAACTGTGAATGTGTATGACACTGATCTGAAGGATCGCCGACAAGATCACTAGATGCTTCGCGTGTTGAACGAACCCATCTAGGAAGCGGAGGAGTTGGTGTTGGTTCAGGTTCAAAGGATTCATCTGGAGGAAGGTGAGCAGGCGGAGGTGGATTTTCATCCTCACTGTCATCATTTGAAGAAGAAACCAGAATAGGAACAGAAGAAGGCACAAACGCCAAAGATGTCTTATAGGCCAAAGAAGGCACAAACTCCGAAGATGGATCGCAGGCCGAAGAAGGCACAAATGCCAAATATGTCTCATAGGCCAAAGAAGTCACACTTGTCGAATTAGGCTCACAGACCAAGAGATTTTCATCAAATTTAACATCTCTTCTTATAATAATTTCATTACAATGTGGTTGAAGAAGTCTATAACCTTTGACATCTTCAGAATAACCAACAAATATACACTTCTCACTTTTAAGAGACCATGCTTTCCTTTTCTCATCAGGAATGTGATCCCATGCTATACTTCCAAATACATGGAAGTGACTTACATATAGTTTAATTTTAGTCCAAGCTTCTTCCAGTGTTATATTTTTAAGAGCCTTTATGGGAGTGTGATTTACTATGTAATTTGTACATTTGATGGCTTTCGCCCAATACTTTAGACTTACTCCCTTAGATTGGATCATACAATTAGCCATTTATTTTAATGTGTGGTTCTTTCTCTCAGTAACACCATTTTGTTGTGGTGTATATGGAACAATGTGTTTCATTTGGATGCCCTGTGTAGTGCAGTAACTTGTAAAATTATTGTTCACATATTCACCTCCATTATTTTTTCCTAACCTTTGAATTTGATGTCCATATTTCTTTTCTACAAGGGCCTTGTAGGCCAAAAACTTGTCAAAAACTTCGCTCTTAAGTTTTAAGAAGTAAACCCAAGTACATCTAGAAAATTCATCAATGAAATTTAAGAAATACGTGCACCCAGAAAAAGAAGCAGAAGAAAGTGGACCACACAAATCCCTGTGAATAAGATGCAAAGGGTCTGAGGCATGCCAAGAGGAATGTTTGTAAAAAACTGTCCCGATGATGTTTTCCGAGAACACAACCGGTACAAATACCATCTCTGCATGAAACAAGAGGAAGACCAATCACCATATGTTGATTAAATAGTTGTTGCAATCAACAATAGTTTAGATGACCAAACCGTTCATGCTAAATTTTTCTCAAGTCATCACTATGAGCAACAAAAACTGATGGAAACGATGATGACCCAAAGTTTTCAAACTTGTACAACCTGGTAATATCATCAACAATTTCAGTTGCAAGAACATGTTTAGGATATTTTAGATCCTTGATTACAACTTGGTGAGGTGAAAACTCAACGATTTTACCTTCACCTGAACGAGTGATTCGATATACTGATAGAAGGTTACAAGAAAGACTTGGAACACATAATACATCATTGAAATGGCCATTATCTACTTGAACTGTTCTGGATCCTACAACACTAAGATATCTATCATCACCAAAAAATATTTTCTTGGTGTTACTTTCATTCAGAGAAGAAAATATGTCTTTATCCTTAGCCATATGATAAGATGCTCTAGAATCAATAAGCCACTCATCACAAGAAGAAGTATAAGTTGCATTGAAGGAGAAACTAGAAGAAGAAATTGTGTGTCCATGAGAAGAAGAAGAAGAAGTAGAATCAATATTGATGTTGTGCTTCTTCATCATTGCTTCTAAAGCTTCCATCTTCTTAAAACATTTGGACTCATCATGACCATCTTTATCACAAAAGTTGCAATGTTTGTCAGTCTTCTTATTTTTAGATTTTGCTCCTTTGTCACCATTAGAAGTTGAAGTTGTCTAAGAGGGTTTGGGACACTTATGTTGTTTGTTGTTGTGGTGATGATGTTTCTTCTTGGGATTCTTGGGTTTATCTTTTTGATGGGCGACTAAGGATTTGTTGAAGGTACCTATAGTGTTGATCACTCCAAGTTGTACAAGCCTATCTTTCTCTCTAATCAAAGCATCACAAAAGGACTCAAGAGAGTGTTTTTGATAAGCTTTCCCTAGAGCCTCTGTCATGTCATAAAAGGTATATACAAACATAGAATATGCACTACCTAGCTTAGAAATAATAATATAGATGCAACGCTCTTCCTCCATCTTTATCTCACATTTATTCACATAAAATTATGAGTGTTTTAAACTTAGATAGATAGTCTTAAATGAAAGAAAAATCACTTGGACTTAAAGTCATTATTTGATTTTCTAACTACTGTGCTCGAATAATATTTTGTTTACCAAACACAGATTCAAGTTTTTCTCAAGATTCATCGGGGTCGTCAATTTCTTTAAGGCGGAACCTTAAATCAAGAGAGATGGACATTTTGATCAGTCCACGTGCTTTTTCAATCCTATTATTTCATTTGAATTTATTATCAGCATCAGTGGGTTCATTTTCCTTTCACAAGGTAATCTAATACAAGTCTTTACTTCTTAACAAATCCTCCATATGGGATTTCCATTGGAAGTAGTTGGTGTTGGTAAGCAAAAGATTACTGGAAGAAGTCATATTAAATATTTAGATAATATGGATTTAAAAACTGAAACTAATGATCTGGAATGAAATATCTCAAAAAATTAGGCAGTTTAAAAAAAATGGCACTGAAAACGGACTTCAGATGTGAAAGTTATTCCCTTTTTACAAAGGACCATGTGGTGGTGTAAGTTGATTTATGAAGTGACCCACTTTTATAACAAGAAGTGAAGATCAATTTTACAATGAAGTTACATTATAAAAGAAAGTTGCATGCAAAATAAATAACTCTAAAATAAAATAAAATATTAAAGCTACTTATAGTTATCCACTTTTATACTTGAAGTGAAATACACTTTACAGTGGAGCATGAATTTTTTTTTTTTAAGTAACAAAAATAAAGACTTGAACTCAAGACCTCTTACTTAATAAGGCAACTTTTAACCAAGTGGGCTAGCAGAACATATTATATTGTTTAGCAAGAGGATTGGGTTTGTTGTTGTTGTTGTTGATGATGTGAAGACGACCTTGGAGAGCGTGGTCATAAAAATATATTTTCACACAAGAAAAAAATTTCGCTTCTCAGTGAAAACAAGGGTTAGATCTCGGTTAGCTTACTCGGAAAATACACATTTTCCTATATGTTTTTTATTTTATGAGATCGCGGAAAAGATCATACGCAGATCTAAAAGAGTAGAAACCTAGAAACAAACAATATAAAACTGAAATAAAACCGAAACAATACTCTGCAAAAATTTTAAAAAGGCGTATTCAGGCTTTATACCTCCAGATCTAGCTGAAATGGCCATATCTTGGGAAAACGGAAACCTTTTCAAGTGAAACAAAAAATGTTCCCGACCGAATCGAGTGCTCCAGATGCAATGGAGCATTCCTCGCAGCACAAAAATGTATGGAAATGGCATAAAAAAGAGACGAGGCAACTCGGCTTCATGATCTCTATATACAACAGGAGTGGGTCTTCAAACAGGCTCTGATACCATGTTTGACAACACAGGTATTCCAACAGAGGATGAAAACCTTCAGTAACCACTCACACAACCACATCAAAGATCAACACACCGATGTTTTGATGTTGTAAAACCCCTACAGGGAAACATCCACGGCCCCAACCAACGCGGCCACTTGGAGCAGTTTATTAATGCAAAAGAAAAAGATTACATAGAGATTTTACAAGAGAGTTTCTCACAATCGATCATCGGAAAATGACCCTCCATGCTCTTTAAATAGAGATCATGGACCAATTAGGTGTTAATCCATGGATCAATGGTCGTTAATATCGATGAGAATATGAATCGTCAGATCACTCTATGTCGGGAACATATCGTGACCGTCGAATTTCCTAACTACAAATGCATATTAATGCATACTAAAAAAGCACACTAAGAAACACACTTTTACCTAATGACACATTAGACCAAGTAGAACTTAACTAACTCCTAAGTGCCTAAATACCCTAACACTTCCTCATCTGACAATTCTATTTTTCGACTCGTCCCCCAAGAACACATCACCCCCATCATATTGTTCATATTCACATAACCATTCTTTATGTGGTGTCATATGATAGGATACTCCTGAGTCGATCAACCAAACATCTTGATCCAATTGTGTATTGGTCGACGCCAGGTACACATCACCTCCCTTTTCTGAGGTCGTCTTTCTCTCAGTTGACTACTTCTCATCAGATCCAGCACTGCCTTATGTTTCCTTTGAGTTACAATCATTTTTATAATGTCCATATTTACCACATTTCCAGCATCTTCGCATCGACTAAATCGGGGATTTAGATCTAGCCTTCGACTTATGCTTTCTACCATAGAATTTGCCTTTATCTCTATCTATCGTTCGAACTCTCACTACCAGATCATATTTGGTCGATCCTTCCATGTTCTTCCTTCTCATTTATTTCGACAGTAGAGAAGTAACCACGTCCTCTAGCGCTAGTGTGGTTGTGTTACTCCCAATATCCACGACTAAGATATCCCAGGAGTTTGGAAAATAACATAATAGGCTGATACATTTCTCATCATCAATGATATTTATATCCACAGATGATAACTGGATTAACATGGTGTTAAATGCATTTAAATGCTCAGTCACCGAACTTCCATCACTCATCCTCAGAAGATACAATTTATTTATTTGAAACAACTTATTTATCATATATTTCGACTGGTATAAGCTTCCCATCTTGTCCCACAGTTTCTTGGTTGAATATTCACCTGAGACATTCAACAACACCGAATCTGCAAGACAAAGTTGTATTGTACTTCTTGTTTCTCTTTCGATTTTCTCCCATTCTTCCGTCGAAATGCCCGTCGGCTGGGTACCTGGACTATAACACCCCAGGTTTTGAACCCCCATTTTAAATAATGTATTGTTACAATGCTAAGAGTTCTTAGTGCCCAAACAATTATTAACGGGCTAGTATGCCCAAGACATGTAATGTTTGTATCATTATTAATAATAAATAACTGGATGGCTGCTAGATGGACAAGGACTAGAGTTATAGGGGGCTATGATTCCACAAGAGAGGGGGATTGAGGGTCTAAGTTTTTATTCCTATTCTAATTACCCTTTTTATTTAAGGAAGGGGGATCAGTTACATGAGCTTCTTGGGGAAGGCTAGGAGGTTCTTGATTCCCCACGAAGTTACTTACTCTGGTCTAATGGAGGGGTTCGACTGATGGCTTGTTCATTGATTTCCTCTATGTTCACTCATTTCTCTCACACACTTTCATGCAATCCCTTACCCATTCATCGATCCATCCCCATCCACATCTTGGCTTTGGAAAGGGAATCGAACTGCTGAAGAATTAGCCACGAGATAGTTGGTTGTAATGGTCTCTGGTGTGATCTAGCCGTGACTTGAGGCCTGGATGTCTGAGATGCATTGGTCTGTGCCCTATTTTTCTCACAACTGTGATTCTTGAGAGTTCTAGCATTGGGATTCTGGACCAGCTGTGCTGGAGGCCTAGAAAATAAATGAGAAGGACTTCCTGAGGGACTGTGTGGCAGAGAAGGGTGGAGGTCCATTCTCTTGGGTGGTACAGTCTAGGTAGAAGAGAGTTGGGTACTTGGATTGTTGTGGGTGTTGGGAAACCTGTGAGAGATTGAGAGCTGACTAGTTTTGGAACCCAAGTACACTCTGGAACCATCCTTGTGAATTTATAGCCCTGGCTCAAGGGTGACACTGCTGTTGAGATTTGGAGGAGTGGTTTCTATGGTTGGGTGGAACGTCCTTGGTATGCAGCCAATTGGTGTCATCTTTCATAAAGATAAGTTCTCTCTATTATGGTATCATTTACATGTATATGAATGTATTTCCATTGTATATTTAATTATCATTTAATTGAATCTTTAGACTATGCATGCTTGTTTTTTTTCTGTTGTGCATGTCATTAAAGTCTTTTCTTTTATGCATTCTTGAATTTTAAAAGGTATTGCTAAGAGGAAGAAGTCCAAGGGAGGGCTTGAATTTTGAATGCCCTAGCCTGTGGGTGGCTTGGGATGTTACAGAATGGTATCAGAGATTCTGGTTGAAACTTCGGGCCAGTACGGGTCGGGTATGTTGGTTAGAGTCTCGGGGTCGAGATTGAACTCTAACCGTGAAATTGAAAATATTAGGAGGAATGGCGTTGCAGAATCTACACAGGAATTAGAAAGTCATAGATCCTTTGTAAGGGTTCAAAGGATCATGACCAACCCCTTCAAATTCAGGAGCGATCACCATTATAGGATAAGGAGAGATCTGAGATCATTGGATCGGAGGACCGATGAATAGGGGTCGTTCAATGTCAAGGAAGCAAGGGTTAAGGTCAAAACCGTCAGATCCCATTGAATATTGAGATCAACAGATAGAAGTCATTGCGGGGAACCAGGTTGCACGGGATATAATTTCCCAAGGCAGTCTCGCAATCCAAACCACAGTTTCACCAAGGGGTTACGTGTCAGCATTAGGAGAATTGCGAGGCAAAAAGTGGGTTACTCCAAACCCCCAATGCATGCCCTCGCAAATTGAAAGGTGTGTAGTGATGTGACATGTTAGTACTCGAGCGATGAACCCCAAAGAGTTGAAGTAGTTGGGAACCGCTGATCCCTAGAAGGACATGCGTCAACCGATCATGTGCTTTGAGTGAAAGCACTCCGGGAAAGAGTGAGCGAGGAGAATTTGAGAATTGATATTTTTAAGCCCGGAGAGTCGAAGTGAATCTCAGTCGTCCGATCCAAGAGGACACGCAGAAGAAATCCACGCACTTCGGGGGGAAGCGAACGTTGAAATTTGGGATTTCCCAAATCTAAAGACCCAAAGAAATCGTATTCGTCGACCCATGGGAGACACGTGTCAATGGATCACGATATTTGGATAAAAAAAAATTGGAAAAAGTTGAGGTTTGAGTCTCCCGAAGTCCCAAAGTTCGGGGTTAATACGGGTCGTCTGATAAAGGAGACACATGGAAACATATTGGCCAGTTCAGGAATTCGGAGTTCAGGAGAATTGGAAGTGTGCTCATATGGAAACTCCCAAAGTCCTGAAGCCCGAAGATCCGAAGTGGTGGGGCACAATGACGTCACCTAGGGGTGATGTGGATCCTAGAATTTTTTGAAGTGACGTGGCTTGTGGATGTCACCTCGGATGACATAGACACATGGGATGTGCGCCATGTGTTAGTAAGTTTTGAGCATGTGGAGGATTGAAATGTCAGCTAGGACGTGACACATGTCACCCACCTGGTTGGACCACGTGTCCTCTTAGAGTATTTTTTCTATGTGGTGACAGATCGTGGACTCTAGAGAAATTTCTCTGAGAGTTTTCAGTTGAGAGTTGAAATTCCTAAATCCCGAAGAGCCGAAGACCCAAAGTAAACGTCGATCGTCGGATCGTCCAAAGTAGACCTGAACCATCAGATCAGGAGAACAGGTGGTGTGAAGCTGTGGATTTCGGGTAAGGACCCACAGTAAATGGTGATCGTTGGATCATCTGATTCAAAAGGACACATGGCAGAATCTCATGTATTTCGAGGGAGTAAAGTTTGAGACTTGAGAATTCCGAAGTCCGGAATTTTGAAATGACCACACCCCTCGATCCGGGAGAGGTAAATCGAAACTATTGGTTCCCAAGAGGTAGATATTGGTCATCTATTTAGAAGCACCATCAATACATGAGATCAATGCTCACCTCGCATTGCGGGGATAGGAGATGCTCGGGCTTTATGAATTTTAGGGTGGGCCGCAATCGAGACCACAGTTTTGGAAAAAAGACACATGGTGACTTGGGGTGAATTGCAGGGCGAAAAGTAGTTTGGTTCCAAACCACCTTTGAGCGTGGCTACAATCACATGTCTGCATGAGGTCACCGCCTAAGGTCACATATAAGAAGGGGCCAAGAAAGAAAAGGAGCTAGTGCCAACTCTAATATTTTCGCAAGGGCGAAGGAGAAGGTCGCGGGGGCCATCAGACCTGTGCCAGAAGGGCCTGAGTTTAGATACAGAATGAAACCATCAAGGTTTCAGAGAGCCAATTTGGCTTGGGATTGAAGACCCTTGACCGAGAGGTTGCGCAGCCTTAAGAGAAAAGGGGGTCTATACTAAGAAGCAAAAGGAACTGTAGCATTGTTGGAAATTTTGTTTATCATATGCGTAATTCTAACAAAATGGTCACTTGCACATTTTGAAAAATTAAGGGGCTTAAGCACATCAGCTCAGGATGTGTATTGAGGAAATGGAAGAAGGCGAGGGAGCCTCCAGTCATGATAAGGAGGCCAAAGGCCAAAATACTAGAGTTGGTAATGCCGAGATAGAGTCTAATGGGCGCAAGGAAAAAGAAGAACAGGAAACGTTAATAGAAATGGTAAGAATCCTGAAGATGGAAGTGCAGAGAGATAAAGCAGACAATGAGAGACTGATGAAAGAGAAAATCCAGATAAATGCTCAAGATTTGCAGAGCTTAAATTAGTTGTAGAGATAAACGAAAAAGGGATCTAACTCAAGACAAGAGGAAGACAGCAGATTCCATGAAAGAAGGGATGATCGTGGAATAGTTGGTTATTCCATAAGTTCTAGCAGTGCTCGTGGACACCACTCACCTCCTTACTCGGAAGGAAATTTTTATGCATCGGAAGATCCTATAAGCAGTCCATAAGTGTCTCATGTCAGACACCAAAGAAGGAAACAAGAGGTAGATAGTTTGCAAGGAGAGTTGACGAAGCTCAAGCCACCTTCCTTTGAGGGTGAAAGAGAAAGAGAATATGGTGTTGAAACATGGTTTCTTGGGCTCAGGAGATATTTTCAGTTGAATAACTATTCATCCAACCTGGAAGCCATGATTGCCACCTACCATTTACACGGGAAAGTTGTAGTGTGGTGGGACCAACTGAAGCAAGTGGAACATGTTAATGAAAGTAGGATCACTTGGAAGCAGTTCAAGAAGTACTTATAGAAGGAGTACCTCTCAGAGCATTTCTATGACAAGAAAACACAAGATTTCTTTGAACTCAGGTTGGGAAGCATGACTATGGAAGAGTACGAGAAGAATTTCTTGGGATTGTTAAAGTATGCCAGGTTCATTGATGATGATAAAGTGAAAATACATATATCTCTAAGTGGACTTCCATCCTTTTATAAGGAAAATATCAAGTATGATGAACCCAAGACCTTGACTAAAGCCATCAGGAAGGATAAATACCTGTATGAGAAAGGATAGGGAAGAGAATCTCTATAGAAATCTTTGAAGGACAAGAAAAATGCAAAGTACAATCAGAGGAGGAAAGGATTCAAACCTCCCTTCAATAGGAATGAGCCTAATAGAAATCATCAAGATCAGTATGCTAAGGGAGATTTCAAGAAAGAAGATTCCTTGGGGAAAATGGGAAGACCCCCAATCTAATGATGGGGATGCAAGGAATATCACCTATACAAGGATTTCCCACACAGAAAGGACAGAGTGAATACTGTGCACAACATCCAAAAGGCTACAACAGTCGAAGATATGGGAAGAATATATGCAGCTTTAAATGATTGACAAGCAGAGCACCAGTCCAATATGATCGAGGTGGAAGGTAAGATCATAAATCAACCTGTTTCTATTTGTATTGATTCAAGAGAAATTCATTGCTACATTGATCCTAAGATAGTGGATAGATTACATTTGGAGAAAAGTAAACTTGGAAAATCAAGTTTGGTTCAGTTAGCTACTGGAACCAAAAGAAGAATCCATGACATGGTCAAAAGTTGCTCCATAAGTGTTAATGGTGTGAATACTAGTATTGATCTAAATATCATACCATTGGGGTCTTATGATATTATGATTGGAATATATTTGTTGGACAAGCATCATGTTTTCCTAGATTGTCATAACAAAACATTTACATGTCTTGATGGAAATGGAAAACAGAGCACTGTGAAAGGAGTTCCAAGACCCATCTCTATAAGGGAGATTTCAGCCTTACAACTAAAAAGATGTTTTAGAAAGGGGTGTTAATTGTATTCATCTCATGTGGAAGAGCCATATAATACATAGGAGCCAAGCCTCAAATATTTCTCGGTACTACAGGAATTTGAAGATGTATTCCAAGAAATACCTAGATTTCCACCAAGAAGGGAGATAGATTTCTCAATTGATTTAGTGCCAAGAGATGCCCCGGTGTTAAAAACACCTTACAGAATGAGCACACCAGAGTTAAAATAATTACAAATGCAGTTGGAGAAATTGTTGAGCAAAGGGTACATACATCCAAGTGTTTCACCTTGGGGAGCACCAGTACTTTTTGTCAAAAAGAAGGATGGAACCTTGAGGCTATGTATTGACTTCCGACATCTAAACAAGTAAACTATAAAGAACACGTATCCTCTACCCCGAATTGATGACCTCTTTGATCAACTAAGAGGAGCAAAGATATATTCAAAAAATTGACCTGAGGGCAGGATACAATCATGTAAGAATCAAGGAAGAAGACATTCATAAGACATCCTTTAGGACCAGGTATGGGCATTATGAATTTGTAGTGGTTCCATTTGGACTGACCAATGCACCAATTGTATTCATGTACTTAATGAATGGCATATTCAGAAATTATTTGGATAAGTTTGTCATATTGTTCCTAGATGACATACTTATCTATTCTCAGTCTGAAGAGGAGCATGAACATCACTTAAGATTGGTATTGCAAGTACTAAGAGAACATCATCTGTATTCCAAGTTGAGTAAGTGTTCTTTTTATCAAAAGCAGATACATTACTTGGGACACATTATTTCAAAGCAGGGCATAGCAATAGATCAAGAGAAGATCGAAGCCATCAGAGGATGGAAAACACCCAAAAATGTGTTAGACGTCAGATATTTTATGGGATTAGTTGGCTACTACAGAAGGTCCATAGTAGGTTTCTCTAAGATTTCTCATCCCATCACTTCTTTGCAAAAGAAGGGAACTAAATTTGAATGGACACTCAAGTGTAAAAATAATTTTAATATGTTGAAGGAATTACATACTAGTGCACCTGTGTTAAATATTGTTGACCCAAATGAAAGTTTTGTGGTATGTACAAACACATGTAAGGAAGGACTTGGGGGAGTCCTCACGCAAAATGGACATGTCATTGTATATGAGTCCAGGAAGCTTAAGGAACATGAGAGGAATTATTCCACCCACGACTTGGAACTTGTTTCCATTGTTCATGCCTTGAGGATGTGGAGGCATTATCTCATGGGGAAGAAATTCGAATTAAGGACAGACCACATTGGCCTGAAGAATCCTTTTTAACAACCGATCTTGAATGCCAGGCAAACAAGATGGCTGGACTTTTTAAGTGAATATCACTTCGATATCAAACATATCAAGGGAAAGGAGAATAAAGTTGCAGATGCACTTAGTAGAAGAGTGCATATCATGCATGCTATTGTTGTCAGTATGCATCAGTCAGACTTGAAGAGAATAATTTTAGATGGTCTTGTTACATGCCAGCATTACCTACAGGTAAAGGAAAAATTACAACAAGGAGATGTACAACAAAAAATAAAGGAGTATGAGATAAAGGAAGACAGATTACTCATGCATAAAAATAGAATCTATGTTTCTAGTTCCAGAGGACTGAGGAATTTGGTGCTAAAGGAAATTCATGATGTTCCTTATGTTGGACATCCCGGTTACCAGAAAACAACTACAGCAGTAAGAAGCCAGTTCTTTTGGCCAGGAATGAAGAAGGATGTTTCTGATTACATCGCTCGATGTATGGAATGTCATAAGGTGAAGGTTGAGTATAGGCACCCCTCGGGTTTGTTGCGTCCATTGCCAAACCCAGAGAAGAAATGGGAAGTGATCACCATGGATTTCATCACAGGATTACCCAGAACGAATAAGAAACATGATTCAATCATGGTGGTGGTTGAAAAATTAACAAAGGCTGCTCATTTTGTGCCTGTGAAGACAACGCATACAACGAATAATATTGCAGAAATTTTCATGAAGGAAATTGCTAGGTTGCATGGGATACCTAGGACAATTGTCTTGGAAAGAGATACAAATTTTACCTCCAATTTATGGAGGGGGTTGTTTAAAGGATTTGGCACAAATCTAAACTTTATCACCACATATCATCCCCAGAGAGATGGGAAAATAGAGAGAGTCAATCGAATAATTGAAGACATGTTGAGAATGTATGTGATGGATAAGCCATCTAAGTGGGAAGATTACTTACACTTGGTTGAGTTTGCATATAATAATGGGTATCAAGCTTCATTAAGAATGAGCCCATTTGAAGCCTTGTACTGTAGGAAATGTGATACTCCAGTAAGTTGGGACAACCCATCAGATAGAGTGGTACTTGGGCCGGAGTTGATCAAGGAGATGGAAGACTAGGTGGTCAAGATCAAGCAGAACTTAAAGGCAGCTCAGGATAGACAAAAATTCTATGCAATAGGAACAGGACAGCTAGATAATTTAAAGTAGGGGAGCATGTACTTTTGAAAGTGAAGCCCAAGAAAAGCTCTTTGAAATTGGGTAGTTGTACAAAGCTGGCAGCCAGATTCTATGGTCCATTTGAAATATTGGACAGAATAGGGCCAGTTTCATACATGCTTCCATTGCCTACTTTTGATCTCTATTTTGTATATGCACTGAGGACAGTTCCAAAATAAGGGGGAGGGGATGTAACACCACAATTTTTGAACCCCCATTTTAAATAATGTATTGTTACAATGCTGAGTGGCCTGAGTGCCCAAACAATTATTTGTTGGATTACTGAGAGGGGGGGTGAATCAGTAATAGCGTAATTATAATCCTTTTTCTTCAAATGTTATATCAATGTAGAATTATTATCCAATAATGATCAGTAAGAAATAAACAATCACACACATACACAGTACACCAATGTTTTACGTGGAAACCCAAATCGAGAGAAAACCACAAAATGTTTTTTCTTATATGTCTTGAAGAATTAAATTCATTGGAAGCACCAACTTCCTTTGTTATCTAGTTGCAACTGGAAGGAGGCTCCAACCCCCTAGTTTCTCAGACTACAACCTGAGGAAAGCTCCAACTCCCCAATTCTCTGGCTACAACCAGAAGGAGGCTACAACCCCCAATGTTCTTCGGCTACAACTGGAAGGTGGCTACAACCACCTGTCCTTGCCCCGTCCTACCACCCTGAAGTAGAAGTAGAATGGTGGAACCACTTTCACACTATCACTATGAGATATACTGTTGTAAACCTGTACCAATAAATCTGAACCATGCATCAACCATGCATCAACCTGTACCTCAACTTGTAATCAACCTGTACCATAAACAAGTGCATCAACCATGCACCAACCTGTAATCATCCTGTACCATAAACAAGTGCATCCAACCATGTACCAAGTATGTACCAATAATGTGTCAACTACTCATCAACTATGACTCATCAATATGTACCAACATCATCAACTATACACCTCATGTATGTGCGCCAACTCATCAACTACTT